>CM068371.1:485513361-486108361 GCA_034769895.1 Magicicada septendecula | reverse complement strand
TTTTAAAAAGCTCGAAGTTTTCTGCCCATTAAAAATCTTACAAATTAGATGTTAAAACACTTTTCGCTACTTGTAGATCAACTTTTCTGCGCTACGACTTTGTAAAAACATCAAACAAAAGAAGAAGCTGCTAAGCTCGTTAAGAGGGAAAAAGTGAAAATTCTGTATGAGTTTGTTTAAAGAACAGCGTAATGCGCGTAGGCTAATTTGTCTGAAGAGAAAATGTCTGAGAGGAAAGTTTGTTACTTGGTAAGTTTAGTCTTTTACACGAAATTAGAGAAAGCAAACAATAACATAACATAAAAGCGGAAGTCTCCTTTAAAGTATTTCAGAAATTTTATTTAACTGAGAAATTGTTGCTGTTGTTTAAATGTGCTGCATTTGGCACCAAAGTCGTTAGCAGTTTTGCTCTCCGGTACTTCGTAACTAATAACTTTAATCTTTCGATTGATGCGCGGACTGTTTGATATTGGTAATCCAGTTTACGACTATTCGTGGCTGTGCAAGCGTCGAGCAATCGCGTTCCGAGCTTCAATAGAACTCTCGCCCCCGGGACATCGATGTATGGGGATTAGTAGGTCTATAGTCTGCTACAGTCCGTGGGAATATAGTTTGGCGTTGTTTATTCAGTATCAGTGGTCGCCGAGACCGGCTGCAAAATTGATCTGGCACAGGTGGGTGTTGACCGAAGGCGTTGCGGTTCAGGGTTTGCCCTGGCTTTGCTAAATCAACTCCTCGGCGGTCGGGAAGCCCCGCAGTCACGGTACGCCCTGTCTGTGGTCCGGCCGGCATCGGAGGTGGATCCGGGGTAACCTGGGCTCATTTCCCATGTATTAGGTTGGACTCGAGGTTGATCTGTGGTTTTGGCTGTGGAGAGTTGACTCTGTGCCCGCTTTGTTCGTGGAGCTGGATGCTACTATCTGCTGCTAAATCCTAGATAGTAGATATTCCATAACCCAATGAGGGTTGGAGCTGCACGTCTCAAACACAAGGGTACTGACCACAGCATCGTCAGGCGTCTGGTCAGCGTTCAGAACAGTCGACCTCCAGCTCGCCGGAGAGCCGGAGATGGTATAAGCAGAGGCTTGGAACATCTCCGTTATCCTTAGACTCTCTGACCGAAGGCGCTGATAAGGGGATTGCCTTGGAAACGGGCGCGACGGGGGAAGAACATTCGGGAAGTACTCGTATAGTGACGTTCAGGGAATGGACATCTATTGTGTTTCCGATAGTCAGGTTAGGTGTCAGATAATGACTTTTGCAGGCCCAGCGCAAATCTAAATCCATAAGAGACTGTAGTTTTTACATTTTGGTCTTAGGCGTATAGCTCCATACTGCGATCTCGTAGATACCCGCCGGTACAATATACGTGGCAACGATTTGTTTGCCCACTCGGCGGGACATTGCTGGAGATAAAGTGGTCGGAGTTCATACAAGCTACGGGCAGTTTGCAGGCTAGCTGCTCGTAATATGTCCGCCAGTTGAAATGAAGCTTGAGGTACTTCACACCGGTAGGAAACCAGGGCAGTATCGCTTATGTATATTCTGGGTGGGAGCATTCTGTCCGTAGAAGATTGTAATCTTGACGGCATTAATGGAGCCTGTCTAACGTATGCGTGCAGCTGATCCTGGATCCAGATGACGCATCAGCACATCAGTAGACACTGCCGGCTCGTCGTCGTATATGGCAAATCGTGTTCCAGGCAACCTGAGCATGTCATCGTGGACGTACCCACGACGAAAAGCAGGGGACGGAATACGCTGTCTCGAGCGGTAATTACGCTTTCCAAAGAAAACGCGCTGTCCACTCCCACACGGAAGTTTGTGTTTACATGAAAGCTAGCGATCAGGTGACCGAGAAGTAGAATTTCCGTCAGTGTGTACAAATGTTTGTACAAGTAATTCTCGACATCAACAAAGACGGCAACAGTCTGTCCAGCGAGCAGAGACTGCTTCGCCAACAGTCTTCATGAAACACATTAGCTGATGCGTCGAGGAGTGTCCAGCATGAAATCCGAGTTACCAAAATGACAACCGTTTTAGGTGATCCTGTGCTCGCCGCTGTAGTAAGCGTTCGGAAACTTTCAACGTAGCTGACAGCGAGCTGATAAGGCCATCCAGTAGTCATTCCTCAATGAATGATCACTCAAGTTGAAGCCCAGTTCAGTAGATGTGTTTCATCACACAATCACGGCGTGTAGAAATTTTGACTATTACGTGAAAATATTGGAATTCTACTTCTTCTTCTTCAGCGGTGCAACAACATATTATTGAGTCAAGGCCTCCATTAACAGCCTCACACACCGTCAGTTGTCACGGTTAAATTCCGCTGCTTTCCAGTTCCGGGTTCCAAGGATATGGCGCGCATCATAGTTCACACCGTCTTGCCAAAGTTGTTTGGGTCCACCAACCTTCCTGGTGCCATATATCTGTTCTATGAGTGCCTTTCTGGGTATTTCATTCTCCCCCATTCTAATCACATGTCCAGCCCAAATAAGTCTACCAAGATTTTATAATTTTTACAATATCTGGTTCACTCAGAAGAGTGTTCAGTCCTTGGTAGGTCCTTTTCTTCCACTCACCTCCCACACATATTGGAAAAAAAATACTGTAGAGGATTTTTCGTTCATGAACCAGTAGGCTTGACTCAGACTTTCTAGAAATGGTCCAGGTCTCAGAACCATAGGTGAGAACTGGGCGGATCAGTGTTTTATACAGAAGCAGCTTGATGCTCCTGGCAATTGTTCTGCTCTGGAACAGGGGTTTGAGACCAAAGAATTATTTGAGGTAATTCTTCGCTTTATTTCTTCTGTTGTTTCCCATCGGAGTTAATTTGGCATCTTAAATAAACAAAGGTGTTGACTTTTTCGAAGGAATGGATGCCAATTTGGACGCGCTCTCCTTCCCTACCTTCCTATCCTGTGACCATGTATTTTGTGTTGCTTTCGTTTATTATGAGACCTCCTCGCGGGACTTTCAAGAGCAAGAAAGGCTTCAGTGACTGCTCGAAGGGACCTCCCGAATATATCTAGGTTATCGCCTATCCTAGAACCTGCACCAATCTGTTGAATACAGACCCGGAGGAATCTATTCCACAATCTCTTATAGCTTTTTCTAAGACAAGAATGAAGAGAACTCCCTTTCCATAGTCAACTGATAAGTCATTCTGGATCCTCTCCATGCCTTTCACTGTCAGCATTGTCGTCGTACACAATCTTATTAATTTCTTTGGTATGCCTAGTTGTTTAATTGCTGTGTAAAGTTCTTGTCTATCAATGCAACCGTAAGCATTTCTGAAACGTTGGAATTGGTTCTGTGGTTTTGTACAGTTGTTCCCGTTTATTCCCAATAGCAGCTGCTTTAGTTCGAAAATAATTCTTAGTTTTGTTGCTGAAGAATACGGTAGTGGGGCCCAATTAGTGGTCCTTCCTTTGCAAGAATGTTTGAAGTTTCATTGATCTAATTTTTACTGTCGGATTCAATCCATTGACGAACAACTGATTTACAATCGATACGTAATAAGATTTTACATTGCAAATCGCATTATGAGTTGTAATAGAATTTCTTATGGCCACCTGAAAATTTTCAGATCCAGCAAAAGTCAGCAAAAGAACCAAACTTAGATTACACAAGACATTAATAAGACCAGTTCTGACGTATGCTGCGGAGACCTGGACACTACTTAATAGTGACATAGATAATTTAAGTGTCTTTGATAGAAGAATTCGAAGAAAATCTTTGGACCAGTAAAGGAAAGTAAAGGATGGCACATACGGAACAATAGGGATTTGATAGATGTCGAGGACTTAGTGAGGTTCATCAAATCTATGAGGATCAGGTGGTTGGGACATGTGATACGCATGGAAAACGACAGAGTGCCCAAAGCAATTCTTAGATGGACAATAGATGGGCAAAGAAGGAAAGGAAGACCTAGAACAAGGTGGCTACAGAACGTAGAAGATGACCTCAGGAGGATGGGTATTGGAGGGGATGGAGGAGGAGGGTGGAGTAATATTGCTTCTGCGCGTTGCTAACTTTGTGCAGAAGCCTTTTCAGATTATGTACGCTTTCGGCAAGAATAACTGCTTTACCAACATGCCATATATTGTTAAAAGCAGTATTATAGTATTATCCATTTTATATCTTTTCTTATCTTGCGTGATCGTTAATTTTTTCCTGCATGAAAAAGTTACTGGGGGATTAAGTGTAGGCCGTGTTTTTCAGACGTGATCAGTTGTGGAAAATCCTTATTGCATTTAGCCCTACGTTTAAACATTGCTTGTTGTATTTGTAAATATTGTTTAAACAAATAAATCAAACGAGAGAGGGGTAAAAAGAGGCAGAGAAAGCGAGAGCAGGATAAAGAGAACGCAATGAGTCTAAAGCTGACGCAATCAATTTTACTGTAGTGATGGTTCAGACACGACTCTGTTGCTCAGATTTCAAAGCGTGCGACCGTTTTGAAACGCAATCCAACACCACCGCCAGTAATCATTGCAATGGTATCCCACAATATTTTGTACAAAACGAGGGGGGAAAAGGGTTGTAAGCTGAACGAAAGAATGCCATTACTTTGATGTTATTGGCGGAAATGGTATTAAAGGGGGCACTAATACTTGGTGATTTAGTTACCCCAGCCTAGCGAATACCGTTCTTAATGTCACGGCGTTACAGCTATCAAATTTTAAGTTCTCGAATACTTTATTTTCAATAACCTCCTTCTTCTTCTGCTTTTCCAGGTGTTGTAACCTATCGAGTGGCTGCTAAGTTACAACTGTTTTGTTTGACGTGTTTCCGGAGGTGAAGTTGAATCATTAGAATCAACCGTTCTTCTTGAAGACAATTTATTGTGATTAGCAAAATACAAACGCACTTTTACAAGTTACTTTATACAAACTCCTCTTGACAAACTATAAGTCAGTTAATTCAATTACTCTTTTAAACTCTAAGTACCTTCAGTTACTAGTACTTAGTTCACAAATTAATGTAACTACTTTTAGTTACTTCAAAAATTACAAAAACAAACTATTGAAAACATCTGGTTTTCCGGCTCTCTAAGAACACCTTCCAACACAGATCAAAGTCAAAATAAAAATGAGAAAAGATGAGTAAGTTCTCTTCGACCGCTTACAAAATCAGATGTGTCTTCCCCAGCGAATGCTAAGAGATTTTATAGTACATCATCGTGGGTGTAACACTTAATTTAGTGGTGGGACTGTTCCCTCCTCTTAATTCTAAATCCTTAACTATGATTGGCTAAAAACTAATTGAAGTTAGGGTAGTTTTATACAATTTTTATAAGACTTTCTATTATTCGTCAAAGACTGTATCATGTGACCCTACGTCACGATTTGGGGGTGTTTACTACTTTAGATTAAAAGTTCTCACGCAAATACAACACCTGTCTTCACCAATGTTCACACGGAGTACACCTGGCCTCACACTTGTGACCAATTACTTGACTCCCCCAAAAGGATATCAAATTTGTGTGACATTTTATATTTCCTGTCTGGACCTTGTCACCATTGATTCTTATTAGATGTGTCTCGCCAGATTTCCTACGATTATCACTTCCTGGACAGTCACGCTTATTGAGAAAGAGGGTGAAATCTTTACCAATCGTGGGAAAGCTCCTAAAACAATTTTTATGTTCAAAACATATGCTACAGTCTCGTATACACACCTGGCACCTGTCTCTGATTCTCCACACAACTAAGAATTTCTTATATTCTCACTCCTAAGTAACAATTATGCTACAAGTACAGTAAGTATAATTGACAATTGCAACACAGGGTTAGACAAGTCTATCTGTTCCGGCTACACCATCCAGGGCCGGATTAGAAGTGCGTGGTGGCCTATGCTGTCATCAAACTGGTGCCCCCTCCGATTCAAAATTCAACTTTCATCCATTATTTACACTGATAAATGGCATATACAATTTTGAAAGTTAACAATTATTTTATTAAACTCTCAAATTAAAACAAACATTTAGATAAATAATGATCACAATGAGCATAGTAGTACTTAAGCTTAGAAAATACTAGTCTAGTAGTATTAGGCTATGGGAGACGGGATACGAAATACAGACATCAGGACTGGCATTAGACACTCAAGCGGTTACACTACATGTAGAAATGTCTAAAGGAAGATGAAAAGAACGTGTGTTAAGGACTCCGGAAAGCCCTATCTTGCCAATGTTAAAATAGTACTTATAAAGTACATGTTTTCTCAGAATCTATTTGGAATGTAGGGCTGAAATTTTTACAGCATGTTTATGAGGGTTTTGATCCTAACTTAACACATGGATTTTTTAGTTCATTGATTCATGTTTTAGTTATGATTTTTTTTCTGATGCTATAAGTATTTGCTACATTTTTATACCAATTTTTATATGTAAATTCTCCACTAACAATTTTTTAAAGAAACTCCTGTGTTAAAGTAAGCACAATAGTCCATATAACATATCCTGAAAGTTGTAAGCAGATCTATTGAGTAGATCCTGAGAAAACATGTATTTTATAAGAGAAAAATTGATTTTCGGGAAATGGGCGTCCTCTACTTGGTAATAAAAAATTTAATAAATTAAAGCTTCGCGTACCTTTCTAATACATTCCAGCTGCATAGGATGGATTATCTTCATCTTCTGAAAATTCCTCCTCCAGTTTTCTTTTTACACTCCTTCTATGTTGTCTGGCCTGCTTTTCTAGGTTTCTTACTGCCTTATCAGCAGCTCGAAGACGCTCCTTGTCTAACGCAATCATGGACCGCACCATGTTGATACCAATTTTGATGCCCGTACTGTTCAACACTTCACATCTTGCAATGTTACCATCATTGAAGGTGATAATGGCATCATAAACACCAAAATGAAGGTTTTCTAGTCCCACAAACACAGTCTTTGGAATTCGGGACCATATAACCGCATTTACACTTTCGTTAGGGTTTTGTGTTCGTCCATGCAAGCGCTTTTTCAACAATTCCGGGGCTCCTAAGTCTCTGAAACCTGTGGCGTACAGGTTGGCCACAACACTTAATTTCCCTAATATCACAAAAATAATTCCTCATGAGCGGTTAGTTTGAAAAGCAGGTTCAACAACAGTTTGACATCTCGAATCCGAAACACGCCCACACAGGGTATATTTTAAAAATATATTAAACATATTTAGGAGTAAGAAAACTATATAAATTATACATCATTTGAAAATAATATATATAATACTTTCACTTATGAACTTACTGTTGTCACTTCCCAAACGTTTCGAGATGTTGTTTCTCTTCTTCAGTGGGTTGAGTACTATCTGTCGATTACAGAATAACCGTTACGGAATGGAGTGTGTGGTGGGGGTTGATGGTGGGAAGGGATTGGCGCTGAGGTTCGAATTATGTGTGTGGATCAGTGTGTCAAATAGTGTATGTGATTTGTAATGTATCTGTTCATTTAATATGTTGTTTGGTTGTAGTGTGTGATATCTGTATATTTCAAATTGTTCAGCTGTGTTTAGTTTTCTACTTTTTGGTAAGTAGTGTAATATTTCCATGTTGTGTTCTATGTTTGTGTAGCTGTGGTTTTCGTTATGTAAATGTGTGGCAAATGTGGAGTGTATGTAGTTTGTGGTGAGGGCTTTTAAATGTTCAGAAAACCTGGAAGAAAAAGATCTTCCCGTCTGGCCGATGTAGAATTGTTGGCAATCATTGCAATTTAATTTATAAATTGCAATATCATTTGAAAGGTAAGATTTCATAGATTAAGAAAATGAAAAAAAGTAAAATATGAATTTTTTAAAGTTTTACCTTTCCGGAGTCCCTTAAGAATGCAGAAAGAAAGGATTCCAAAGCAGATCTTGAATTATCATACGTTTACTAGTATTTTTGTTATTTTACCTTAACAAAGTCTTGTATTACTTCTTCTAAATCGACCGATTCAAGTAATCGACTCGCTCTTAATAATCGATCTTGGCAACGAAGACAGTCTCTAGTCTATCATAGTTGAAGTTAAATGTTTTTAATGCTTTTCAATACAGAAAGTGATCTTTCAGATTCACAGTTAGCTCTCGGTATTTAATCAATTCGCGAACTTTCTGACTTGTGTTCGTACGCTTTTGTAGACCAATCGTCTAAACTCGCAGCAGCTCGATCATGCGCTTTCAGGTTTAGAGAGAGAATGAATTTACCGATACGAAGTACCTACAAAATCAACTGAGATTTTAGCCAATTTCTCGAGCGTTCATTGGTTGCTATATTTCCTTTCCCTGCGGCTAAAGTTAAGATAACGCTCTTCGTGTAAATTATCGCCTACTGACAAAATTTAGCAAGAAAAAACCTGTCTGATTTTGTTACTTTTCTTTAGGGTCATAAAAGTTTCTTTATAAAGAAAACTCGTATATTTTCTTTAATTTATGAACAAATATTACCACTCAATAGGTCTTCTGTTTATACGTATTCTGGTGAAAGTCTTTGTTCGAATTTTTATTTTTTACAAAAGTTATTTAATTTAATATGTTTTTTTTATAATTATCCCTTAACATAGTTTCACATCCTTGCACACGCGCATATTTTTGGACCACTTCACAACACTATTTGTTTTTTTTTTTACTATCAGAAATTTACTTAAAACTAATAAATTTAACATGTATCTTGTTGTCTATCATACAATGTCCTAACCTGCAGTCTTTACTTAGACAAATATTTATTGCAACATGCTATCATACGCTAAAAGTTAAATTACTAACTCATATGCAAATTGTACCTATTACAATATGTATTTGCGATTTAGAATATTTAAAGTCGTTTTCGAATCCAGCTTCGAGATTTTACGATCTTCCCAATCGTCAACCTTCAGACTTTTCCGTGCTGTTACATTCCTTACGCCTTCTGTCAGAGTCTTGAAGAAAAGCGTAGCATTGTTTTCGAACTGCTGGGCACTTGCACGGTAATTTTTATAATTTTTATGCTGTGTAACGTTTTGCTGCTCATGGTCGTTGACCTCGTAGAAGTTGTCACTGTACAGGCTACGGCGGAGGGGACACAGTTCTTCCAATGTGTTGCCGCTGAATAAACCGGCAAAACGCTCAGTTAGCAGCTTTGTTCGTTTTCGGAACCGACGTGTACACCTATTTCTGATTTGTTCTTTTAGTTGTGCATTTCTCCGTTTTTCTGTATTATGTTTCATTTGATTATTTATAAAGTATTCTGTGAAGCATCTTCTTCTTCTGATAGTTCCTATCCGTTTCGGATGTTGGATATCATACAGGCTATTTTAACTTTCGGCACTGCTGTACGGAATAAGTCAGTTGTATTCATTCCGAGGTCCTTAAATTTCGCAGCCTTGAGATTCTCGGTCGCCCAACTCCTCTCTTTCCGAGTACTTTTCCCTGAAGTATGGACTACAATAAGTAAAATCTGTTTTCATTACTCATGAGATGTCCCAGATACTGAAGCTTTCTTATCTTCACTCTGTTAATAACTTCCCTGTTTTTCTTCATCTTTCTAAGAACTTCATTGTTAGTTATATGTGCTGTCCATAAAATGCTCAGCATTCTACGGTAGAGCCACATTTCAAAAGATTCCAATTTCTTAATTGTGGCTTCAGTCAAATTCGCAGATTCTTCACCGTTGAAGAGGACCGAGAATACGTAGCAGCGTAGAAGTCTTATCTTTGTATAATGTGAAGTCTGTGAAGTATAATGCAGTCATATTCCATTAAACTAGGAACCTCTTCTTCTGATAGATATAAAATACAATAAAAAGTATTTTGGCTGTAAATAGACAACTAAAAGGAATATTTGACATTAGAAAAATTCGAATTAATTTTTAGGCTAAGTTTTATATCTAACTCAACCGGGAACAGCTGTTATGTACCCACGCCACATCACTGGACTCTTCCGGAAATATTGGTTTTAATTTATCCGGGTGACTACTAAATTCTAGAGAGGATCACCCTTTTCGTTGTTACATGCAATATGTATCAAATTGTATGAGGGGCTAAACAGACGTAACACAAAAATTATTTCAACACCAATAACTGTGATATTTACATTGAATGCTAGTAATAAGGCATAGAAAATAATTAGTACCAAGTTTTAGTGAGCAGAATCGGCATTGATTTATTTTAGTATAATAAAGGTTAGCCTCTTTAAGTGTAAAAATATTAAGCCAGCCAGCGAACTAGAATCAATGTCGATGCATCAATCAATATCAGTTTACAAAATGTATTACATACATGCTACCAACAACTCCTTAATTATAAAAAAGTTTTTTGTCACATAATTGAATAAACTTAGTTCATTTTGTTTTCTGTCTGGAGTGCTACAAACTTGGAGTTCCAGATGCGCTTTAATTAGTAATTAATTAGTATACTTGAAATAACAAAGGACGTGTCCTCTCGAAGCATGATTTGCCGACAATATCGTGCAGGGGCCTGTCGTAGAGAATTATTTCCTGGGTACTCTCACGAGGTGTCAGCCTCCGTCTCTTTAAGTACTTGGGTGTTACATCGGCGAATGAGAGCTTCCTGGAGAAAATCAAAACTGCCGGTACTCTTCGACCAAGCCGATGCTTGGTATATCGAGTTACCAGCACAAAGGGCAAATTTGAAGAAAATTGCCTGACTCTGCTCACCTAATTACAAGCTTGGACCCCAGTAGCTGACTGAGCAAGAAAAAGGTCGACCGGCAGAGTACTGAATAGTTTTGTAAAGAAAAGGTGGGGGCGTGACGTCAAACAACAGCAAAAACAAACCCCAGATGATTGCACTACCGAACCGATACGATACGTCACGGACGCATCATTGTTTAGATTAATAATAATAACGACATACGCGGTGGGGATATGCCGAATAACTGCAACATCGGTACTCTTTTACGCCACGGATTCCCTCGTAACGGTCATTCAGGATCTATCAACGACTCTTCCGGTTTGATTCCTCCTAGTCAGCAGTGAGTGTCGTAGACAATTTGGATCGTGCAGGACAATTTAGCGGCAACCGTAAATTGGTTACCCCATGCTGGATCCTGATTCTCAACGAATAAACGTGTCAGCCAGTAACTCATTCGGTTAACGTGAGTGCCGCCTGGGTAATATAGACACACTTGTCAATACGTTAAGATTGAGACGTGGTAGTTAATGGGTGGTGTTGGGGGGTGGTTGCGTGTTGCACGATACAATAAACATTTCGACACAACCCTTCGCGTCTGGGGCGCTTCCGTCTGTAATTATTTAGTTATAAGAGACGCGCGATAATTTCCCCTCTGTCTGTTTGTCAATGTTATCGGATACACATTTTAGTAATATAGTTCTACTAATATTTTACTACATCTTCTTGCTTGGGGAGCTGTCACAGCTGAGAACCCTGTGAGAAGCATAGGGCGTTGTATACATCAATCTTTTATCTACAGTCAATAATGCTTTGTAAAAGCATTATCATAGGGCGGATTACGTGGATCACCGCACAATAAATATTTTTACTTTCCCGTCACGAAAAGGGCGCGCCCCTTCCTGTTGAATTTGTGTTATGTTTGCCTGTACAATATTGTCAAAAAATTTTAGGGTCAACAAGTATCATGTAAACTTTAATGTAATCTCTACAAGGTGCTTCAGAAAGTTTCTTTTATACTTTATAGCCATAACGTTTTCCTCTAAATTTTATCTTCTTATGTTTTACTCTAAATTTTCTTAATAAATTGTATTGTATAAGTTTGTCTCTGAGTCTGAAAAACTTTACTTATGAATAATTTGGTGTAAACGACATAGTAGAAAAGTGAGCGCGGGAATAAATAACTTGAACTTTTTTTCAAAAATTACCGGGAAAAAATAGTAGAACGGAATATAAATAAAGTTCCTGTTTAAAAAATTTACATCGACGCAATATTATTTAAATCCTTAATTTTTTAGTGACCGTCAGTCAATGAATTTTAACACCGAATGGTTTGCAAGAATCGGCGAAAAAAGTATAAAACAAATTTTAAATTATTTCTGTCTACGTTTCGACAATATTTATTGTCATCATCAGGACAATTGTTGGTGAGTTGTTCCAACGCCAACACTATTTATTAGGGCGGTTGTTTTGGGACAACTTACAGTTGTGTTTGAGGTTGTAACAACTCATCAACAATTGTCCTGATGATGACAATAAATATTGTCGAAACGTCGACACAAATAATTTAAAGTTTGTGTTATTCTTTGTTGACCTATCCTTGCAAATCCTTCATCGTTAAAGTATTATTTAAATTGTTTGACTACGAATGGCAGAAAGCGTCACACGAAGTAAATCAAAACCTCCTTAATAGGAACGATGAACACACAAAGTACACTCCAATTACTTCTTTTACCTCGGCTCCACTTTATCGTGTATCAGGTGAAAGGAGTGGAGACACAATGGATAGAGTAATTTCATGGTAAGGCAACAATCGGACTATTGCTTCTGCAAATTTGGAGTAAAAAAGTCTAATTGGATTGAAGCGACAACCATAGTAACCACTATAGTACTTGAATCTGTACCACTAAATTGACCCACTATTGTACCCCTATTATTGGACCTGTAACTATAGACCTAACCCACGGTGGCTAGCAGGCCTCGTGTAAAAATCCATAGTGTCGGTCCCCGAGGCAGGAGCTGTACAGGAAGTTCGGGACGATGCACAAGAGAGAGCGACAGACTTGCCCTTCATTTCGCACAACCACTGATCATCATTTTATGCCTACATGACGCAAGACGTTTGGGAGCTAACAGAGAAAAGCAGACACCGGTTAAGCAGCAAATAGTAGGAACTCTGTTGTCCGCTCACTGGATTGGACATACTAAGAATTGAGGCGATGGCAACAATGGGTAGAAATATTATACATATTGTTGCGACGGTCTCTCTATGGTACAGTGGAAAATGGAAAACGAAATACAAGACACTACTAAAGTCACTAAAAACCAGCTTCAATTATCACAATTAACAGGTTGTAATCAACACGTCATTCAACAAGATTATACTCGTACAATAATTCCACACGCAATAATAATGTCAAATAATAAGAGTTTCACACAATTTATAACACAGTAATATTTCACACAATAATACTTCGACAAACACTCGATCAGCGCTAAGGAAAATCGCTTACGTAACTGACTTGACAACCCCCAGACGCTCTTGCTTTTATAGTCGCGCAGAAGTCCAGTACTGCTTTCCCTCCTTACTACATGCCGGCTTAATGCGTATCTCAAGTGTTCTTGAACACACTATAACCTACTTGTGCGCGGAATTGTAGGGATAACTGAACTGGTGTGCTCATACGCGAAGAATGCAAGACGAAATGTGGTTATTAAATGTCTGGAGTTCGTGGTGACATCAACAAAGCGGTAAAAGACGGGAAGATGAGGTGTTCATGACATGTAGGAGTACACCAAGTCATGGACCGTAGAAGATTACACGAAAATTACTAGCAATACAATATAGTAGAGAAATTATAGAATGGCTTAAATACGTTGAACAAAATTTCAGAATCAAACCTCTGGAGAGACTTAAATTACTCTGAACGTAGTGTCCCTACTGTGCGGGAATAGTATACGTATCTGTGTTAGCGCGCCACTCATGAAGACTATCGTGGTCGCCCCCTGAAACGTCCGGCAGTTACTATGTTGTACATGATGTAGCACGACCTAACGGTACGGATGATTTCATTAGTAGTAAATGATTAACATTCCACATTTTAGACTCCCGTCTTAGATTCCGTTATATTTTTCATGTTACTTCTTCTTTCTGAAGAGACTACAAGAAGACTACACTATCTAAACCAAAGGCTTTCACGGCCTGCTCCAACTGTGTTGAATGTAATTGTCCTCTCTGCGGGCTATAAGGCCCCGTGATCCGCTACTGCCGCTACGGACGGACGTTTCGGTCTCACAGTTGGAGACCGTCTTCAGTGTAAAAACGACTCGGTAACTGGCACCGATCTTCACCAAAAGTTCCGTACTGTAGTTAACCACAATACCGTGGTTAATTGCTGAAGATCGGTGCCAGTTACCAAGTCGTTTATACCCTTATGATGAACTCCTAATAGATCGGAGAAAAGTCAATTACATTTCTACACAGGAAACTACCTGTTCATTCTATTGTGTGTGTGTGTGTGTGTGTGTGTGTGTGTGTGTGTGTGTGTGTGTGTGTGTGTGTGTGTGTGTGTGTGTGTGTGTGTGTGTGTGTGTGTGTGTGTGTGTGTGTGTGTGTGTGTGTGTGTGTGAAGTGAACGTTATAGTTACAAGAGAAATTGTGAACACACAGTAAATACACAGCCGCGCAAAGGGATGAACCCGTTTCTGTGGTAATTGTCTGAAAATCTATCACCGGGGTGATTAGAGATAACAAATGATACCGGCAGAATGGACGCTGGTCCGACGCTTTATCTGTTACAAGAGATCCTTTGAGTACGCTTAAAACAATTGACCTTATATTGTGCAGTATATTTAGAAAGGAACTCAATTGCACAACGACCATTGTGTCCGTAGCACATATCCCGTTTGATTTAGTTATTACATCATTGTCTCTCTCTCTCTCTCTCTCTCTCTCTCTCTCTCTCTCTCTCTCTCTCTCTCTCTCTCTCTCTCTCTCTGTTTTTCCACTATTGTACATTTACCACTTAATTGTTAGCCCTACAATCCATTACATACGAAGTTTCATCAAGAAGTTAGTGCGATTCTTAAATTACCTGCCCTACAAATATCCTTTTTGAAATTGTTTTGTTATATTATTTTTTAGGTGAGGTTAGGTTAGATTATACCGTACTATCCCATTTATCCCATTCTACTTCCTGCATTATCTTTACTAGTATCACTTGCATTGATATTTTCCATGATATTCAAAATAAAACTTAACCATAAAAGCAACACAACACTAACACAACACTCAAAAACTTAACAACTAAATAACGTTAATCACGGTAATGTTGGCGTATTCAATAAAATCAATCGGAACTATCACTGACAGATTTATTTTATAACCATTCGGTACGCAACGCACTAGTGCTGGGAACGCACAACTGTTTGAAAAAACAAACGAACAGTTCTTTTCCGCGGGGACAAACTGTTCTCCGTTTTAAAAACGAACGTGGCGTTGACAACAGTATTGACAACGCGCTGTGTTAGTTCAGTTCTCTGTTCGGAGTAAACGGTTTGTTTTCATTGGAACTTTCGTTGAGCTGTTTGGCGTAAACTGTTTTTAATGTATCATTTGTTGAACAGTTAGAAGTAAACTGTTCGTTTTCATTGCAACGTTTGTTGAGCTGATACTAGCCAACTGTTCGTTTTCATTGCAACGTTTGTTGAGCTGTTACGAGTAAACTGTTCGTTTGTCATTGCAACGTTTGTTGAGCGTAAAATGTTCGTTTTCAAAGCAACGTTTGTTGAACTGTTACGAGTAAACTGTTCGTTTTCATTGCAACGTTTGTTGAGCTTAAAATTTCGTTTTCATTGCAACGTTTGTTGAGCGTAAAATTTCGTTTTCATTGCAACGTTTGTTGAGCTGTTACGAGTAAACTGTTCGTTTTCATTGCAACGTTTGTTGAGCTGTTACGAGTAAACTGTTCGTTTTCATTGCAACGTTTGTTGAGTTGTTACGAGTAAACTGTTCGTTTTCATTCCAACGTTTGTTGAGCGTAAAATGTTCGTTTTCATTGCAACGTTTGCAATTTAAAACAAAAAATGGCTTTTAAGATACTGGTAAATAAGAGAAATATTGACTTAATGTTTAAGTTACATAACCATCCATTTAAGAAAAGCGCTAAAATGAACGGTTATTTAAAATGCTCAAAACAAAACGTTTTAAAAATATAATGGTAAAATTAGTAAATGTAAACATAGCAACAGTTTAATAATTCAACCTGTTTTTTCCAACTGGTTTTTAAAACAGTTTTTTTTTTAACGAACAGTTCGATTTCGTTTTGCAAAAACAACGAAAACGCCCACCACTACAGCCTACAGAAAAACTGACGATTTGACCAAGATAGACTCGAACAGGTTGAAACATGATTGTGTAATTACGCATTAACATAGCAGTGCAGTACGCGCGGATTGATCACTTTCTTTCCACTTGCCTAATGGACTGATCACTTTTATTCCGCTGGGCTATTTTCTTCTTTAATAATTTTTGTGTAAACAGAGCACATTTATTCCACAAACGATGAAGGTAACGTAATCCTTTGGGTTCAGTGTAGCCTATGGTATTGTTGTCTAAGTTTTGAACAAAAATGGACTTTTCCCCTTTATCCCGCGTACCCTTCAAATGCGCTAAAATTGTTTCTTATAATGTTGGAACCTGCCGAAACACTTGTGGTTTTCTAAGTTGTTAACAATGAAGGATGAGCGACCTAGATGAGACAACAAATCGAACAAGTTGTGTTTTAGTAGTAGCAGTTAATTTTCTAACATTTCGCATCAAAAGATTGCAGAAAGCGAAACGGATATTGCTTGTAGAACGTTATTAACTGATCGAGCGTACTGAAAGCAATACAGAAGAATTTTGACGACTTTGGTGCGCATCAACGAGCAGTTAACAAATGGTGCAAATCATTTAATGTCTGTTGTTAATGAGTTGAAATCAGGATTGCAACGTGAAAGGTGTCGTACTGTGTTCTGTGGTGTATCACTTGGTACTTCTGCGGCCAATGTTATTCGTTGGAGTGAAGCTATTGGTAGAAGGCAACCAGGTGTATGAAACGATACATTTTTAATATTTCAGTCTGATAATGAAAAAACACTAACATCATCGGTTGTTCAAGTACGTTTTTACAAGAATGGTAAAACCAAGATATGGGAAGGTTTTGCGACTATTGACCGCATAAAACAATTGTCTCTGAGTGAGTTTAAGACAATATCAAAAAGTGCATTACAGAAATGTTTTGTACACGAAGAAGTCAACATGATTGTGTCAATTTTTACTGAGAATATTTTGAAGGGCGGCACTGTAAAAGTCGATGAGTGTTTTTTTTTTTCAATTATAAGATCGCTAGACACGGAATAATTCTAAACTTTTTGACAATATTTCATATAAATTAGACGGCAGCGAGCAGAGGAAAATTGATTCAAAAATCGGAAAACTGATAACAAAACAGCAAAACAGCGCACACTTCTTGACCAATCTTATATGGTGGTTAAATAACACTATCTTGAGTTTCCGGCGTCCTCGCTTCGATTTCTCTCGTTTTCTTCTAATTCGTGCGTTAACCTCGTTTTATTCATTCCATCTCTCAACAGAATATTTGACTGTCTTAAATTTTTTTTATTTTAGCTAACAATTTCCTAAATTTGTTCGGGACCAACTGTCTTTCGCAATTCAATCCTGGACCTATTTTTCTGAACTTGCTTTCTCTCGGCACTTTACTTCTGGGTGTTTAGTGCTCGTTTTCCTTTATAGTTTTACTAACAAGCTTCCCCTTATCTTTACTGGCTTCTCCTTCATCTCGTTTTTACCTCTTCATGTAGCGCTACGCAGAGACGATAAATAAATGCATTGCTACGCGTCCTGTGAGCGGTAGTATTACGCAGTGTTCGCGCACATTCTTGATACTTACAGATCATTGTTAATTATTCTACCGGCATCCAAATTATTTCTGACACACACTACACCACATTGCTAGGGTGTAAATGGAGAGTTCAAAAGAGGAATGGGTCGGTTTAAAAGTTACGGTGCGCTGTCGGAGTTCTTGTTATTGTGATTTGTAAATTATTGTGTGCAAACGTATGTGTAATTAGTGACTTCTATTATGTAGTGTGATACTATTAAATAGGTAGCACTTATGGTGCGTTACATTACTGTGTGTTGGGCAAATGTAAACTTGAGGATTTGTTGAATACGAGTGTTTATTATGTTTTATATATATAAAATGTAATTAAAGTTGTCAGTAGGAATTTCTTCTGGTGGCAGTAATTCTGTTTCCACTGTTCAAAGCCGACGATCCCTGTGACCGTTGTAACAACATTCACGTACAGCTGCCGCCACTAGCCTGTGCGCGCGGCCACAATCGTACTACTCACTCGGAAAACATAAATCGTGGCGAGCCACTCCAGCGTTTGCGAGTCATGCATGAGCATGAGTCATCCAATGTTTGTAGAAAAGGCACCCCTCTCCACCCCCCGTCTGTTGTAGGCGACTAAGCTCCGCGCGCACAGGCTAGTGGCGGGAGCTGTACTCTGTGACTCTTCCTCGTACCTATACGTATATCAACAGTTTTTATTTTATATTCTTTCTCCGTCTTTACTGCTTTTAACTTTGTTCTACCCCTTCGCCCAATGCATCCTTTTCTTATGTGAGTAGGATGCACATAACCAATAAAAAAAAATGTTTTTATACAAATCATGAAAAATGCTACGTAGAAGATTTTGGACCAGTGGAACGGTTAACAAGAGAAAATACACCGCCACGAGTCCTAGTAGTCTGAATAAGTGTTTAGTAAAAGTCAACATGTTTTTTTTTTTTTAATTATAATATTGTTAGACACATAATAATTCTAAACTATTTGACAATATTTCTAATAAATTAGACACCAGCAAGTAAAGGTGAATCGATTCAAAAATCGGAAAACTGATAACAGTAACATAACATTCCGTGTTTATAGCGGGGGGGGGGCTGTGGCCTTTATTTTGTGTACGATGTGATTTCGATGCGCTGCTTCCCCTCCAATATTGCTTCCATCAATACCGTCGATGACATAATGAGATTCTTTCGTTGCGATTATAACCCTTTACCCACTCCCTCTTACGGTATATGCTGTATACATTGGGGATAGGACTGCAATCACATGCAAAACTGATTATTCTGTAGTGTTTCATTATGGTTTCAATGGGGTTCAACACACTTTAGAAATCCAAGTAATTGTCATTCGCTCTTCCTGTATGATTAAATCGTATGACTTGACGGTGATTGTGTTGCCTAATATTAAGGTCATAAAGAAAGTAATTACTCTCCGGATTATAGTCTTACTAGCTGTTACCCGCGGCTTCGCACGGGAATATTTGACTTTTAATAAGTATTTTAATATAATTTTTATTGTGTATGTCTATATGGCGTTCTGTCAGCTCGTATAACAATTTTGTACTCATTAGTCAAATTCTCTCCAAAGCTGTTTTCAACACTTGTACTAAATTATTAAGTTGGTGCAACAGCCTTTGGAGATTTAAAAGTACCCGTTTATAAAGCCTTTGGAGATACTTATAAAGTAGCTGTTAAATCAAAATACCTATATTCTTTATTTTAAGTGTTACTGTGCTAGAATGTGTACAAACGTTATGTTTTCTTCAACCATGGCTTTTATTTATTTCAGCAGTAAACTAAAAACCAAAAACCGTTGCCATCTAACCTCACAAATGAAAAAAACACGTATTTTCGCTTTGCATTAAGTATAGGACGATTTACAATTAGCACACTTCTTTTTTTCCACATCAATATATTATATTTATACAATCACATATTGTATAAAACATAAAAAATATACTGCAGGAATGAATAAATGTACAGTTCCGATGCCGATAGAGGTTCTGTTTATTTACTTGTTACTATTTTAATAAATTCTGGTCTCCATGGAGCTGTTGACATCTTTAGTAGTAGTTTTTAATATATTTCATTTCTTCTTCATTGCATCATCAAAAATACGGATAAACATAAATTTTATAATCGTTTAAGACATTTACAAAATATATATACGTATCTGTATACAAAATTACAAAACATATCGATACAATCGCATATTAAAAACATTAAAAACTGCAGGACCGGATAAAGGTACAGTTCCGATGCCGTTAAATATCATTTTTTTATTTACTTGTTACTATGGTAATTAATTCTGGTCTCCATGGTGTTGATGACATCTTTATACGCGTCAACGAAAAGGCATAAGTTAAAGTCCCTAAATCGTGCGAAAGGGGCAAAATATCAAATTCCAAGTTAAGACAGTATTTTTCGACTTGCTTCAAAGGTTACCTGTGCAAATTCGGTGGCAGTCGGTGTAACGGTGTGGATTTGTATTCAGTACCCATAAATCCTCAGACTTTGAGTTTTATGATGTATACAGATATTGCGATGTACAAGTGTCGCATAGACTAAGTAGTCGGTAAATCGTGGATTGGAATACTCTTCGGATTTATTAATAATTTAACTAGTATATTTACTCTGTCTCTGTTGACCTGACTAAAAATTAAATTAATTTTTCTCTCTTGTAATCTAATTATCAAATTTTTTTATAAGTTCTTTTGTCTCTTTAGTTTACAAGATTATTACAGTTTATAACTAAAACATAAGTCATTACAAATTATAAGATTTCGGACATTACCCATCGTAAGTTAAAATTAATAAAAACGACGTTCCTGACGGGGAGGAATCCTTCTTTCATGGTGAGTGGTGTTTTATTATTATTATTATTATTATTATTATTATTATTATTATTATTATTTTAGCACTATATTTGTATAACTAAGGTTTGAAGTTTTGACGATATCTATTTGTTATTGATACAGTTATCTTTGTATTAATTTATTGTTTGGCTGACGACGACCTCTTATTATTGTAGAGGTTGAAAAGTCGTGCTGGAAAGTCTGTGGCACTCCAAAATGTCACACTTGTTTGTCTTTTATATCAATTTAACAGTGTACAAAAACTAAATACCCTGTCTGTAACAAAAGATAACAGCATAAATGTCTGTACTGACCACGGCAAAATACACGGAGTCTGTAGTGCAAAACGTAAGCACTCGCACAACACCAAGTTCAAATCAATAATCAGAATAATTCTTTTAAAATTCGTTATTCAGACATTAGTAAAACGTTTCGTTAATTTAACTTCATTCTGCGGTGCTCGCTACATATTCGCCGTTCACCACTGAATGTACCCGGTTGAGAATCACTCCCTTAAATATATCTAATTCTTCAAGTCCGTTTATGTATATACATTTACTGCACATTTGTATTGGTTTAAAATGTGTTCTGAAATCTGTATAAGTATGAATAGGCGTATTCTTTAACGAGTGTCGTCCAAAATTATACCTAATTTTTACAAGGTCTTGTTTATGTAAATGGTCTTCAAATCGTTTTACGAAAGGTCTTTCTGTTTGACCTACATATAAAAGCCAGTTACTCTTGTTAATTGTCATTTTTTATACATATTATAACTCTACTTCTATGCGTTATTGTTATGTTGCGTAGTGTGTGAGTACCTACCTGCTGTCTGATCTCGCAGATTCTTCCGACTAGGGCGTGTGGATTTTGGATTTGAAGTTCGCAAGCTAGTAATCTCAAATTTATTACAACAACACACAAAATAGGTTACTTTAAAGGGGGAGAGTTTTGTGAGACTGGTAGGCTTTATCGTACAACAATAAAACACTGTTATATGGGGTAATAAAACGTTGTTTATTACACCAACAACACACAAGAATAGAATGGTTATTATCTTATGAATTTCTTACAGTCTAAACAATGAATCAATATTTTTCGATTGGTTAATAGTTGAAAGAGACTGAACTCGTTCTTTGGCGAGTTAATTGCAATTTAAATTTAAATTTATTAATTGATTTAATCTAATTAAATTTCTTTAATTAAATTGAATTTAAATGTTCATGAAACAAAATATAAAACTCTGAAATTAATTAGAATAATTAATTAAAATAAATTAGACGTGACAGTCTAGTTCACGTTATTTCATTTCTAGTGATTCTACTTCTGATATACTGCAGTATGATCTAATAATTAGATTGTCAGTTAAGATTTGTATAGCGCTTTTATAATAGTTCTATTTCTTAACTATAACTTACTAATGACTTAAACTGCTATACAGATTATCACAATGAATTTACTTTTTAATTACTAGAGTCTTTGCTTTTTGTTTGGCACCTGAATTATTTGAATTACAATGTTTTAATTGAAAAATAGAAAATTTGACCTGAAAAATAAATAAGTGGATTTTGCTTTCCTGTTACTGAAGAGGATGTCGTCCCGATTTGTCCCTCGTCGATTCGAGTCCTTGGTTAGAGAAAGTAATCTGCTTAGAACTGCTGGATTCGGTCGTGGAGTTCAAAATTCGGCAACACTCTGCTTCCTTGCTGTTTGTGAATATTTTAACGTCTGCTGCTGTCCGCTGGAACTGCTTCCTGTCCCTCGTCGATTCGCACGTTGCACGTCAGCGTGTGTGTGTGTGTGTGTGTGTGTGTGTGTGCTTCGTTCGGGTGGTCGCTCTGCTCGTCAGCTGTTCACCAATGATTTAGACGGCCTCTCTGCTGTATTCTTGAAGTCTGGTCTTGAAGTCTGGTGGATCTCTTGCGTGCTTATGACTAACTGGTAGTACACAATAAGCTTGGTTGATGTACTGAAGAGTATCTCGCCTTTACGCAACAATTACGAGCTATACAGATGATCTGTACTTAGTGTGTTCGTAATTGCGTGTGTGTTGACCACGTAGAGTCTTCTTGTTGATCTTCACCACTTTGGTTACTAGACGATCGAAGGACTACGTCTTAACTTCGTGAGTACTGGCAAAAGAGTGATCTTTCAGCGTGAAAACACCTCGCTGGCCGGGGCTCGCGTCAAGTGATTTCATTGGCTGGCACACTCTCCCTACTACATAAATTTTGAATTCCCTTGGTCCCTGAGAATGAAGTTAGGTTCCCACAGACGGAGAATTGATATTATTTCTAATATTCTCATTATAATTATCCGGCGGAACCAATTTGTCGCTCCGGATATCCTGTGCTTATTTAATTTTGCAATAACTTGGTTGCAAACCAAGTTGTGTGAAATCTAAAATATACAATCTGTTAGAAATTATTATCTTTATAACATATTAAAATCTCATTACTGTAACTCTATTTTTACAGAAGTTATTCAATTATATTTAATTAACTCTTTCATTTGTTAATTATATTTCGTAGAACTTGCACACGTCATCATTAATATTTCGGTAAACATTTTGGCTATGTTGGATTTCGCCTTTATTTATTAGTTTCCGAGATATTAATAATTAACAGTTTGGGTGTGGTCGCTTCCTTGTACAGCGAACTGATTACATAATGACCACGTGTGCGTCGCTTTACAAAGCATTATTTTCAAAGCTCTACATTCAACTGGAGTTTTGACTGTTATAATTTATTTAAATATGCTTTCAGTATGCGGTAAACATATAACCCCAAATAGTTAATATTTGGTGCTGTTATAATATGTTTTCTCTTAAAAAATTTTAAGTTTTATACAGAAGTAATTACTTGTGTAAATAGCCATTGTTATTCAGTTTCTTTGAAAATACAGTTTCAGATTTCCGATGTTATATTGCCATAGGATTGCCCCCCCCCACACACACACACATGTCTAATATGATTACCTACCTGCATTATAGCATACTATCTGAGTGTGATGGAACATAGACTACGTTTGGAAACATGTAACATTAAGTTAAAGCAAAAGTCACAAGGCTGATATGAAAAGCAATAGGATACGCAATATGATATATTCTAACGTCATATATACACGAAGATAAGCAGAGACTTTAGGAGCTCATTCTACATTTAAAAATAAAGACAAAAGTTCATATAAATATAGGTCCGCAAACGCTTCGTTAGCGAGTTATGGCTAGCCAAATTTGTAACCCTGATTTCAGCTCCTCTGGTCATATTAACTGAAGTTCTAAGAACCCAAATTAAGGGACAAACTTGACGGTTTCATATATTTTTTGACCTGAAAAATTGAATAAAATAAGTCGTTATGGAGCCCCTATGGAATTCCATACGGATCAAGGGAGAAATTTCGAATCAGGAGTGTTTAAAGAATTATGCCGTCTACTCGGAATTCGAAAGACCAGGACAACACTTCTCCATTCTCAGTCGGACGGGATGGTTGAGAGATTTAATAGGACACTTGAGCAGTATCTTTCAACGGTTGTTGACGAGAACCAAACAGACTGCGACCAACGTATACCACAATTCCTCATGGCGTATAGGTCATCAGTACACGACACAACCGCCATGACTCCAGCAAAATTGGTGTTTGGGCGGGAGATTCGTCTTCCTGGGGACTTAATGTTTGGATCACCTGAGACTCAGTCCCAAGAGCCACAGAACTGTTCCTCGTAATTAGAAAACCAACTGCGAGAAATGAATCGCTTGATAAGAGGACAACTGAAGGTTGCCAGTGATAAAATGAAAACTCGGTATGACATTCGCAGCAATAGTGTGGGTTTTCAAGAAGGAGATCAGGCCTGATTGTTCAACCTAAAGCGCCGTCGTGGTCGCTCACCTAAGCTTCAGTCTAATTGGGAAGGACCCTAGACTGTGAAAAAAAGATTCAACGATGTTGTTTATTGGATTCAACAGGAAGGACAGCGAAAGTTCAAGGTCGTCCACCTAGATCGCCTGGCTATGTATTACTTCTGAGACGGTTTGCCATTTTGGGACGAACAGGCTTAAGGAGAGGGCTTAATAAAATTGAATTAAATAAAAAGTGTGTTTTTCGATTACGATTTTTTGCGTTTTTCACCAGCTTTCCCAAAAACTATTGAAGTTACAGTTCTGGGACTTATTTTATTCAATTTTTCAGGTCAAACACTATATGAAACCACCAAGTTTGTCCCTTAATTTTGGTTCCTAGAACTTCAGTACGGCTTAATATGACCAGAGGAGCTGAAATCAGGGTAAAATATTTGGCTAGCGAAGCGTTTGCGAACCTATATTTATATGAACTTTTTCTTTATTTTTACATGTAGAATGAGCTCATAAAGTCTCTGCATATCCTCGTGAATCACCCTGTATTTAGAATATTCTCAAAAGGAGAGTTTTATTTAATAAATTTCTTTTCGTCCGGCTGGGTCGTCAGAATGGACAAAGTTATTATTTGGCTTGTAATTAAATTAAAGGTTATTTCGATTGAAAGCGTTTGTTTCTCGCTGAATTAGCAAACGAAATCAAATACATGTCTTGTGCCATGTAATTGTGTTTTAATATTGTTGCCAACACGGCTCTGTTTTACATTGTACTTTGTGTAATTTTATTAATAACGTACATATAAGTTTAATAATTTGTATAAATTTAATAATGAAACGCATGCAATGTTTATTAGTTATAGGAAAGCTTTTGATAGAGTAGGTAGAGAAAATGTTGGAGTAAATTACAAAGAAGAGATACGCTACAACATTTACCAGAAGTTATTAAAAGCATGTATAACGATACAAAGATACGCATTACTGGGGATAAAAATGCGAGAGAATCAGTTAATTAAAGCATAAGACAAGAGTTAGTTCTATCCCTGATAAGTTTAAATATTAATATAGATGGCGTATTACAACATTGGAGTAATAAAATAGAAAAATATTAATCGTAGAAAATTTTTAATAACTGTACTCTTGCAGAAGACGAAGCGATACTTGCAAACAACGAATATTCCCTTCAGAAAGCAGTACATGAATTACATAAAATAGCAAAAGGTTACAACTTACAAATATGATCGTAAAAAAAGAAATATAAAGGGATTTAAAGGTAAAACACACTCATTAATTGCTAAATAATTGTTAACAATATTAAGATATAGCAAATAAATTAATTCAATTTTCTAGTTAACTTTGTCTCATACAAGTATGAAGTAGATTTATTCAAAAAGTTAAAACGACTCAACTATACAAATGGTACTTTAAGGTTATAAATGGGAGTGGCAATTAATTAAGTAATTAGGGTTGGCGTACCATTTATATTAGAGCGAAATTATGCTAATTGTAAGTATTATTGGATTTTCCAAATGTGAATTAGTAAATTGTATCTCATTAACTTCGTGTATTAATTAAGAGTTATGATGGGCGTTAACTTGAATACATATATGAAAGTAGTTCATACTCGTCAGATTAGACTCAACACAGTTGTTAAATAAATATGATTTATGAGTCTGTTAATCAGACGTTTCAATGGTCGAGTTTGTTGTGTCCATTGATACTTAGCATAACTTTTGAGACTCTTTCTTTGTGAAATGCTTAGAATGAAATACATTAATAATAAAGGTTAAATTTCAATAATGAACGCAAGATTAAATATAAAATAATTACTTATTTATTACACTTGTTAATTAAGTAAGTCACTATATCCTGCAAATACATACATAATAAAACACATAATAACAAAATACAATTTGTACGTTGTTTCCTGAAAACACAAACATATGTCACATCTAAATGCAGTAAATATTATATATATACAAAACATATACGAACAATAAACAATCAACAAATATATTTATTCCTACCTAAATGCGTTCATTATTCTCAGATGATGAATTACGTTAATATTGATTTATAAAAATTATGATTCATATGATTTATATATAATCTCTTGGGGTTTGTTCTTTGAAAAGAGGAAACAGTGCAGTAGTATATTACTAAGATTTAATAGACATAAAAGCTTATCTTGTGAGAGTGTGTATCCAATATTCCGCCGGTGTGATATGACGTTTGCTGGAGGACTCGTCGTGCATCTTACTCACTGTTATGAAAAGCACTAATCACTTCACTTCACTAAATCTTCACTCCCGTTATGTGTACGGTGTTGTTGTACCCCGCTGATATCGGGTGTTTGGAGTTCAAATATTGAGATGTTAATATTGTCATTAAGCTGAATTGCTCTGAGAGTTTGCCGTGTCCGTGTACATGATTAACTGTTCCGTCTATCTGGATGTAGTGTATACTGTGTGCTTAATTGTTCGATATAGTTCATTCAGTTAATTGTTCAACGTAGTGACTCATTGTAATGTGAGAGTGTTTGAAATGTCACTCACTGTTATACTTTGGAATGTTAATTACTTCTGTTATTATGTTCGCGTCGATTGTAGTTTCAACTCCCGTGCGCACTATAGTTCATCAGAATATATACGTTTGTCGAACTGACTTGTGTGTAAGTGAGACTATATCGTATGTCTAAGTTCACTTATGAATTCACCGAATTGTAAGTTCGGTAGGTCGCGCAAACTGTTTCTATCACTGAATGTATTACCGTTCCGACTATAATCAACCGTCTGACTGTCGTACGTACTGACTTATTAACTTATGACCGATTGACTTGTAGACTGTAGACTCTCTCTCCGCGTCTTCGCAAAACAGTTTCATTGAAACATCTTACCCATAAGTCTAAATTCTGGATTCCTACGCCCTCTCGGATTCGTGATTGGTTGTACAAATTCCTACTCTTCTGCAGATCTCATCCTCTTTTTCCCGATTCGTCGTCCGAACCCTTCTTACTCTCTCCACGAGCTCTTTCAGAAGATGCTTGATGCTGGTTGGTCGTCGTCATCCCCGGAGTGTTCCATTTGACGAACGTGGTACGGATTCTAAGAAACTAGGGCAATTTCCTGGCTGTCTGTCAACCTTTGTTTAGACTTTGTCAAGGTTCTGACCGATCTTTTGTTAACAGACTGCAGATTCCTGGTTAATTGTTCAAGTTATTCGTTGTTCGTTCCGCCGATTATCAACCCTTCGCTGGAGTCGTTTCCCGTCGATTCCACGCTTTCCAGTCGTAAATCTCAGTAAACTGTCAAAGGTTTGTTTTCACGCTGTGCAGGGTGTACTGGCAGTATTCACTGAGTCTATGTCCTATTGTTTATCTGTTAGTTGAGATTGCTCTGTACTCCTTTGTAGCAGAGTGAAGCCTTTCATATTTGTGCTCGTTACACTTCACCTCCACAGCAGGCGTTCCATTTCGTTTCCGCGTAACTCGGCAGCTGGACGAAGTCTTTCTTTTCGATTGCTGGGTGCTGTAAATTGTAACAAACTGCCAGCTGTCAACGACGCCCTCAAATTCTTATTGTGTGCTGTACACAGACGTTTTTTCTTTGTCTTCGCACTGGCGTCGGGTTTGACGTGTCCCTAATTCGTCATTATTTACGACCTGGGCTTGTGTCCGTCGACTCGAGTGTGGGAACGTGCCACTTGATTGAGGAATTAAAATTTTTTTTAAATTTCGATCACTACAGTACAATACATAGAAAGCTGAAGAATAAAGTAAGGAAAGAATAAAAATAACTTTTAATATTTACATAATGAACATCCCGTAATCTGGTTTTAGTTATAGGTAATATATTTTACTATGCTATATGTTGACTGCTGTATGTATAAACAATTTGTGTACCAATTGTTGATTACTGTCGTTTAATTAATTAAAATAGCATTACATTTAGTAATCTAAATTGTAATACTGTATAAATTAAGTTCTGTCATATTATAATTTGATCGTTTTCTTAAAGATAATATTGGGAGATGTAAACAAACTATCTCAAGTCTTCTCGTATACAATGATACATACACACGCACACACACACACTCACATACACGAACACGTTCGCCCAAATATTTAATTTTTCCGTTATGTTTGACATTTCTTTCGTATTTCATACACAGGTCCTAATGATGACAATAAACATTGTCGAAACGTCGACGCAAATAAGTTAAAAAAATTGTGTTATTTTTGACCGATCCTCACTAACCCTTCACTGAAAAATTCAGTGATTGACGGTCACTACAAATTTAAGGATTAAGGAAAGAAGCATTACTAAAATTTTATAAAATTGTGGCTATTCTGAGTTTACTGTAGAGTAGGAATAATCTCAGAAACAAATGAACGAAGAATCCAAACTATGCTACGGAGGATCACGAGTTACACAAGTAGAGATAGAACAAGGAATACAGAAATAAGGAAACATTTGAACAAATTAGAGAGTATGGGAATAAACGGATACAACACTGACAATGAGTGGTCACTGAGAGGATGCCAAGGATATCGACCGCAGGGACGGAGATCCGTCGAAAGGCCAGAAAAGAGGTGGAGTGGACAGGTTGCAACAGGGTGTTAGTTCTAGTTTGGTTGGCAGTAGAAGTGAATAAACATGCAAGTTGTTTGGGTTGGTGTGTTTTGTTAATGTTTCTAAATTTTAATTTGTTTCACTGTAATCACAAAGGTCGCCAAAGAGGACTAACCATTAATTATTATTTTTGTTTTCTGATCTTCCAATCCTATTTGAAATAAAGCTAATTGAACGGATCCTGGACCCCATATATAGAAATGGGGAATGGAGGATACGGCAAAATGATAAAATATATTTCGAAATCAGTGAACAAACGGTAGAATTGTACGTAAAACTGAGGAGGCTGCAATGGGCTTTCCATGACGTAAGAATAAATGACAAACGAACACCTAAAAGAGTCTTTATGGGGAGTATGGATGGGGAAAGACCAAAAGGTCCAAGACAAAATTGGGAAGATGCTGTAGATGCAAGAAAGTTGTTGGGAGTGCGAGGATTGAAGTCTTTTGCTACTGATAGGGATTGGTGGAGGGTCAGGATAGAGGAGGTCAAGCCTTGACTTCGGGCTGTAGCGCCATAGGAGGAGGAGGGACGATCTTCCATTCTGAGACTGCACCTCTCCTTTATTTCTGTTCTCCATTGACCTGTGACGCTACACATTTCTCACTAGATCTCGATATGAATTCACTCCAGTCCATTCTCTTCAAAGAATTGGGATTTTGTAGCTACAATCGCCGGGCACAACAACTCCGTCGTACACTAGGCCTATACCCAATAAGAGGTGTGACATGCAGAGAAGGCCGTTACCTCAAATTGACTTCCCTCCCTTGCCTGACAAGCCTATGCCGTCACGTTACTACGGTTATGCGGTTTAGTCTATGAGTACATAGTGGCTTACTAACGCTCGCGCGGGCGTGTGTATGAGTACGTGATGATAAAAGGACAGATCAACATCCCCGCTAACAGAGAGACTGCGAAGATTGAGTGAATACACAGCCGCACAAAGAGATGAACTCGTTTCTGCTGTAATTGTCTGGAAATCTATCACCGGGGTCGTTATAGATAACAAATGATACCGGCAGAATGGACTCTTGTCCGGCGCTTTATCTGTTACAAGAGATCCTTTGAGTACGCTTGAAACAATTGACCTGATATTGCGCAGTATATTTAGAACCGAACTCAATTGTACGACTGTTGTGTCCGTAACACACATCCCGTTTGATTTAGTTATTATATCAATGTCTCCCTTTCTTTCCCACGCTCCGTGTACGTCATGCTCTCTCTTTCTCTGTCTACCTATCTGTGTGAATCTCTCTCTCTTTCTCCCCCTCCCCCTCAAAAGTTTTTTTATTACTTTGTATTTTCCAGACTGTTTCTGTATCTGTCTAGACCCTTCACTATTTCTCTTTACACAAAAATCTCCGTATAACTATTATCGATGCAACGATGGCCTCCTATCTTCTTACCCAGACGTATTACAATCCATTCCTAATATCGACCTCTTCCGACCTTCAGCCACAATATTCTCTCGTTTTTCCGATTCCTGTTGCCAAGTCCTGAACTCCAGAAGAGTCTCAGAGTCTCGCCGAGCATTGTCCTGCCAGTGGGTTCTTGGGCTCCTCTTCCATTTCTTCTTGTACCCGGCACCTGACCATTCATTATTTTCTTGGATATTCGGATATCACTCATTCATTCACTGCCTATGACGTGCTCGTCTTACCTATGACGTGGTAGCGTGATGTAGTCTACAATAATGGGTTTCGGGTATAGTTGTTGCACTTCGTAATCGCACCTGATGAGGCAATCGTTCATTACCTCTAACATGACGTGAATATGAAGAAGAACAAAAGAAGGAGGAAACGGAGGAGGAAGGAAAGAAAAAGGCGCACAACTTTAGAGCACTCTATTTTAATATGGAACGTTTCGAAATGGAGAGATAAGATAGAAAACGAATATAAAGGCTATGAAGAAGAAGAGCAGTGTGGCTTTAGAGCGGGTAGGTCCTGCACTGACAACGTGTTTTGTCTAAAATAAATTATTGAAAAGAAGTTAGAAAGAAATAGAGCAACTCACTTAACATTTACAGACTTACATAAAGATTACGATAATATACCTGTCGTAAAGTTATGGAAGATCCTTCAAGATACCAACAACATGAACCATACATTTATTAGACCTGTGCGAAAACTTGTTCAACGATGTGACGTCCACAATAAAAGTGGGACACAGAGTATCAGAACCGTTCAGAGTAAATACGTTATTACGACAGGGCTGTTGCATTGTAAAAGCTGTAACCCATTGCAAGCAAAAATGCAAAGGTATGGTTATGGAAAGTGACGATTACACATGTTTGTACACGCTGCAGTTTGCAGACGATCAAGTGATGTGTACAAATAAAAAAGACGACCCGGATATATGACACGCAAACTGAAGGGAGAGTATGAAAAATGGTGAGTACTGATGAACATAGGAAAAACCCAGTATCTGTGTGTCGGAGAAGAAACAACAGATTTAATCTTAGAAAACAACAAACGTATAAAAATGTGCAACAGCTACAAATACTTAGGAACAAATTTTAATGAAGTAGGAACAGATGATGTTCAAATAAAGTCAAGTATAAACAAAGCAAACAGATAAAATAATTATATCATTGAATGGGATTGTATGGAGCACAGAAATTGGAAAAGAAAGGAAGAAAAGAATATAAGATAGTATGATTAAAAACACGTTGATGTACGGACCGAAACATGGAGAGTAAAACAACGAGTAAAAAGAAAGTTAGAAGCTACAGAAATGGAGACGAGCTACTAAAACTTCAAGGCTAGACCGAATAATAAATGAAACGATCAAAGAAGAAATGTGCGTACGAAAGACAATAATCATCAACTGCATTGAAGAAAAACAACTAATCTGGTACGGACACGTACGAAGACTGGGACAAGACCGACTACCAAAGAAAACAATGAGATAGATACCTAGAGGGCACAGAAAGAAAGGAAGACCCAAGATGATGATATGGATAGAGCGCATAAGAAGATTAATGAGCGATAGAGGACTAAACAATGAAAACTGCAACGACAGCCAGCAATGGAGGTTGGGCATCGGACAACGTCGTAGGACGTTTTGACCCCAAATTAATAAATAATATTGGTATATTCTTTAATACAGCTCTTTAAAAACCCACAAAAATATTATAATTCATCAGATGGGCACATATATCAGATCAACATTACATGATGATAGACCCAGACTGGAGGATTTAATCTGACGGCAGGTCTTGTGATCTGATCTCTTGAGCTGAAATCTTCAACGAATTTTGCTTTATACCTTATTCTAATGTATCTTCCTCCTTCAGTTTTCAGTATATTGTTCACCCCCTTTAACTCGTCCGACAGTTTGAATTCTTCTTCTTCCAAACTCTGGAGTTTCATTGTCTCTTCCGGATGACATCGTGCAGCGGGAAATTTAATCTCAGCCTCTCCTATCTAGTTTTCTAGCCTCTAATTAACTCTATTTACAATTGACGTGTTCTGTCTCCTTGTCTGATTGCTTATTTATTTCATATTTTTCTACATCTATACGCTTTAAAATTTGGAAGGGTTTTCTTCTCTATTTTTCCTAATGTCCATGTTTCTGATCTACATACGTAGAACAATACAACAAATTTAACACAAAAAGGTTCAAAACATTTTAGCCGACATTGGGTACTACTAACAAGTAGACACATAATATTCATATCCTGCTGTATTCATGCATTTCTTCTTCGATCTCAGATAGCGTACCCTGTCTGAGACATATGATTGATCTGAAATTTCCTTAAATATTAATTCTCAGACCTATAGAGAAATGTGTGGAGGGTCTTTTAAGACTTCAGGCGTTCATCTTGACTACTTAATTTCAGAGTTCTCGTGACGGTACCGCACAAATGGTTGAACATAAATTTACCTTATTTACCAAGTCATTGTTTGTAATGTAAAAAGTATTGTAGTTCGGGTATTCAAAATTGCTGACCTGCTTCAGAACAGTACAAGCTACAAAACATTTTGCTTGTCTGGTGTCAGCCATTACTTTAGTTTTCAGACTTTAGTTACTTTAGGCACCGGATAACGTCGTAGGATGTTTTGATCACGAATTGATAACAATACGTTTCGAATCGCCTGTTTCAGAACAGTAGTTTCGAATGGACAATTTTTCAGAACGTTCAACAGGACTCTAGGATCACTCAGCTGTTACAAGTATCTACCTTCATCCCTTCATCGCGTAAAGGAAATTAAGGTTGTGCCGTTAGCGCATGTTCAGCCAATTGCTTTCCTTGAGGAATAAACAGCGGAAATAAATAGTAACATTCCAAAAAATTATTTGTTTCATTTATTTTTGATCTCAAAATTTGTGAAATCCTGGTGTCAGGAATCTCAGATCCTTATGTCAGAAATGTGGTTCTGCAGGGAAAGCAGTTCACTTGATACTATCACTGAAGTGATACACCAGTGTTAACACAAGTTCTGTTTTAATGATTGGGAATATTTCCCTAAAGAGACTTTTCACTGAAGCCACAACTAAAAAATTGGAATCTTTCGTAATGTGACTTTACCGTAGAATACTGAGTATTTCATGGACACCATATGTAACTAATGTTGAAGTTCTTAGGAAGATGAAGATAGAAAGGGATGTTATTAACACAGTGAAGATAAGAAAGCTTCAGTATCTCGGACATCTCATGAGAAATGAACAGAGAATTTACGTATTGCAGTCCATTATACAGGGAAAAGTACTTGGAAAGAGAGGAGTTGGGTGACCGAGAATATCATGGCTGAGAAATTTAAGGACCAGGTTTGGCATGAATACAACAGACTTATTCCGTGCAGCAGTACAGAAAGATAAGATAGTCTGTATCGTATCCAACATTTGAAACGGGTAGGAACTGTCAGAAGACGAATGTAGCCAAACAATGATGAACCACTTTCATTTTCCAAATTAACCACAAATTTTCAGTCACTATTAACCTAGCCTAAAAGCGTTTACATTGCATTGCATTGTGTGTGCGGGGTGTCTTTGCACCCGTGGCTTGTCTGCAGCATGTGGATCGAGTCCAATGGCTGCCAGTAGATAAATCTATGCTGGTTCGTGTCGATCGGTTACCTCAAACTGGAGAACGAGACCGCCAACCAGTTAACTGAGAAGGCGGGGGAGAAAGAACTTTTGATTTTTGTAGCACTGCCGCTGGTACCGTTTCGAGCAACGGAAAAGGGTTTAAACAAACAAACGCTAAAAATATACAAATAAAAGAAAGTTTTTATTTCCAAGGAAGGCTATAATTTTCGCTGGTGAAACTGAAGAAAGCAATCCTGCTTACTTACCAATCACATAATGACAGCTTTCTTCAAATTACTGGATATATTACGTCAGTAATTTGGCTTAAAACAAACTGATGAGATAAACTAACTCGATGTTGAACTGAGCGTATAGTCTTTCTCTTCAAATTATCAGTAATTTATCATGCTACGGAAATCCCTTGCGGCGTAATTTCAGCTGAGCTCATGTCTCCGCGCAACATTGTATCAGTTCCTTGGTTGTCTTCGACACAGCTTTTACTCTACGTAGCAGTAGCAAACTCCGTGAAGTTGTTCTTTTAATTATAACTCCTGTAGTTTGAGATTAATTATGTATCGGCAAGTGTAGTTTGATAGTAGTAGTGAACTGTAACAAAACAGAAATCGATACAAGCTTTGATGTGTAGGCTAATTAATTTTGTTTTGACTTTTCTGACATAATAAATTATTAACTTAAGAATTTTTTACCTTGTATAATCCACTATGCGATCTCAGTTTTTTACATACATGTTTCAGGGACTAAATCCCCATCTTCAGGTACAGTAAAAAATTTATTATTCCCCTAATACATAGGGGTCGTCGAAATGATTAAAATGTTTATACATAAAAACACACGCACAAAAATCACTGAATAAATTAACATATAACACAAACACATGAACACGTTAAAAGCGACTCAGTGCACCGGTCGACCTCCGATCGTCAACTAGCCCGTGTTCGTGCTTCATTGCTTATCATCAACGCGGTATCATATAGTTTATTGGATTTAAATGATAGCTGATCGTTGAGTAACTGCTCTTTATTTACTTTGGATGCCTTGTATATTTCAAACTCTTCTAAAGCATTCAAGAAATGACCTTTATTACAAACATGTATCGGCTCCATGTTCTCTTTGAATCCGGTGTAATTATGGTTTTCGTTTATTAACTATCGTCTATAATAAATTATCTTAGATCCGTCGTGTGACTTCGTTTTTTTATTTTAAATGACGCGTTTCGGAACATATGTTCCATCTTCAGATTAATTCACTCAGTTGAGGTCGTTAAATGTTAAAATCACATTACTTTGTACTTGCACACGTCCGTATGGGTGCGCACCCTTTGAAGGGCGACCGGATGCTGAGGTTGTCTATGAAAGTTTGTGCAAGTTCAAGGCTGTATCGTACACAGGGTTCGATTTAAAGTTAAAATAATAATTCAATATGAAATCCCGACTGTGTATGTTGTTGTATGCTTTGTATATTTTGAACTCCTCTAAACCGTTCATGTACTGGCCTTTTTTGCAAATATATAAGGGTTTTAAATATGATGTGAAGTCTGTGTAAGTATGATTGCTTGAAATTAAATGTCGCACATAGTGCGATTTTATGTTATTAAGTGAAGTCCAATTTTTAAAATTATGTTTTGGTGTGTGTTTGTTAAATCTCTTTAGGAAACCCCTCCCAGTTTGGCCAATTTAAAAACAATTGCAATCATCACACGACAATTTATATGCACCTATTTTCTTCTCTAATGGTGAGATACTATTATTATGGCGGATTTCGTATATTGTTATTTGTTTTAAAAATTGTATTGATGTTAATTTTACTTAACGTGGAGGTTAAAATTTTTGGCATTGTAACAAACGTTGGTTTTACGTCTTGTCCTAATTTGGATTTTTTTCAACCTTCTAGTTTTATGTTCCTATATAATGTTATCAATTGCTGAGTTGTTGTAACAATTAGCAAAAGCTATATATTTTATAGTGTTTAACTAATCAATGAAATCATCCTCGTTGAGAAGTATTGATAACAGTCTACAGTATCTATTGTATTGTGTATTGTAGTCTGTTGTATGTATGAAACAATTAAATGACGCCATCTTCTGTGAAAACGGATTTCGCGTGTATAACATCATCAGTGATGGTTGGTTTCCTATAAATTCTAAAATTTAATTTATCTATATGTTTGATAACTGTGAGATCTACAAAATTTAAATTGTTATCAACTTTGGTTTCTAGAGTGAACTGAATGTTGTTATTTATACTATTATATACTGTTGTTTTGATGGTTCATCCTCTTCATTCACAGCACTTAATATTAGTGATTACTGTACTTTCACTTGTGAAAACTTACGTTTCTTATTTCATACAATTACAAAATAGCTTACAGAACCAACAACATCATCAAAAAACACATAAACGATACAAACACAGACACTGACACATACAACAAAACAGGAGTATACAAATTAAACTGCAGTGATTGCAAACATTTCTACATAGGCCAGACGGGAAGATCTTCTTTTTCTTCAAGATTTTCCGAACACTCCGCATTCGCCACACACATACAGACTGAAAACCACAGCTACACCAACATAGAAAACAACCTCGAAATACTACACTACTTACCAAAAAGTAGGAAACTCAACACGGCTGAACAGTATGAAATATATAAACACCACACACTACAACCTAACAACATATTAAATGACCAACTACACTTTAAATCACACGTACTATTCGACACAATCGTACACAAACCAAACTATACTTTGAAACCTAGAGCCAACCCCCTCCTACCAACACCCCCCCCACACATCCCACCAACCTGTGAATAAACCGTTACAATTTTTCACGACACTCTGTATTCAAACCTCGCTGAGGAAGGTGTACCCCACACCGAAACGTTCGAGGACAATAAGAAACGTAAGTTTTCACAAGTGAAAGTACAGTAATCACTAATATTATATACTATTCTGACGTGATGTAAGAAAAAATTTTGCTATGTAAAATTTTTCATTGAAAATAGACAGCAAGTAATTTTAAAGTGGAACTTTCTTTATTATGGAAATCATTTTGAAAAAATACAGACGACAACAGACTCAATTGTCTGAAGATCGCTGTATGTATGCGTAATTTGTGTTATACCATGTTTAATCTCTCGCATCCAACCTTCTATCGTCTATATTTTGTACAATCACTCTCTTGTATGGATCTGTTTGCATTGCTTGCCCTGCTCCATCATACCGGGAGAGTGAGGAACTACGTCTCCTTATCCGTTAGCTCGGTGCCCAATGCCGTATTATAGGTTATACCTACCGTTGTAATATCGTTTGATGGGAGGGAGATCCAAGACAGAATCCATCAGCTGCATTCAATGCGAGGAACATTGAAATGTGCTTCAGGTGACACCTGGTAACGACACTTGTGTGAAGTGTGTTTTACAATGTAATAAGAAACGAACATTCGGGGAACAGGAAAAGGGAAGCGTAGTAGAGGTGTTTGAGTGTTGGTATTGGGACCGAGGATGATAAAGATTCCCTGGATGGGGAAAATGACAAACAAGAAATTGTTAAAAAGGATGGAGGAGCCAAAGCCGTGATTGTAATTAGAGTTACAGAAAAGACAAGATGCCCGTGGACAGGGCACCTCCTGACGAATGGCAGCCTACTCAAGACCATCATCGAGGGCACGGTTGAGGGTAAGGACAACGCTAAAAGCAGACCGAGGCTGGAGTACTTCAGCCAGACATTGGAGGCCATCTGCCCCAGCTACAGGGCCATGAAGAGGCTTGAAGAAGACCGCGAAGCCTAGTGCGTTGCTGGAAACCTTCCTGCGAAATAAGATCCGCAGGTGACCTTCCTTCGTCCTTAGGCCAGTGTCAATATCTTCTCTCACTCGCGTTTAGAACTTTTGTCTTTACTTCCACTTGTTATTTACTACGATTCTAATTCTTAATATAACTTTTCTTCTGACAAAGCCAAAGTTCTGTTTTTCTATTAATATCATTGTGTTCAACTCTTTAAAATTTTTATAAAATGAGTACATCTGGTAGATCATCTTCACTTTGCCAAAGCCTGTATAGTGATAAGACACTGAAAATGCACGCAGAAAGTAAAAGAGTTGCCAAGTTCTTTTCCACGTTCACAAAGTCATGGATCATGGGTACATAGCGTACGATGGATGTGCGTTACGTGGCTCATGGAAGAGGCCTTTTAAATATCTGGAACATCATCGAGTTCTGACTTTTCAGCTTTCCTAGCACCGTTCGCTCTTTCATCTTTTTCTGCCCTCCTGAATTAAGTTATAAACGTTCCATAGGGTTCGTCCATTGTGTACCTTGTGTATTTGCTCTCACAATTTCTGGGGCCTACAAATACTATTCTATATCGGGGTCTATGAAAAAACCCTCTCTAGACAACCATCCTGTTCCGACCTTCTTAATATTCTCTTTATGTTTTTTCTTGTCATTTTTTAATAACACCAGTATTGAGAAAGTTCCCAATCCATTCCTTATACCCTTATTCCTTACTCTGTAATCCCCTGAAGAGCACATCACACCTTGAAGGGAAAAGAATCTCTATTGAATTTACCCTGCTTGAATCTTGTCGTGGCACCCACTGTTACGACTCAAAAAGCAACACCGGAATCACTATGATTTTGTATAGTCCATTCATTATGTGCGTGTCTTGAAGATTCTACCTAATCGTCCATAAGAAAACGTGAAATAATATAATTTTAGTTTGTATATTATAATCGTCGTAACGCTTGTAAGTGATACTGCATTCCAGGTCTAGAAGATCTGAGACCTGCTCAAACATCTTATTGTTTATTATATATATATATTTATATAAGGAAGCCCACGATGACTGACGCTGTCATACATGCCTCATCGTTCCACCCCATTTCACAGAAATTAGCTGCATTCCATAGCATGATACATCGCTTGTTGTCTATACCCCTTAGCATCGAGGATTATATCGAAGAGTTAAATACCATTAAAGTCATTGCGTTTAACAACGGGTACAATGAAAGAATAATAGATAATATTTTTAAAAAACAAAAGAAAAAGAAGAGAAACACTAATAAAAATGAAACTAAAGATATAAATAATAGAAATGAGAACCTCGAAACAAAGGCACGCAAGTACATTGCGGCACCTTATACGCATTTCATGCCGGGGATTTTTAAGTCAACCATTAATAAAGTTAACAACATAGTCGTTTCCTATAAGGCTAGTAATAACATCTTGAATAATCTCCGCACCCGTGAACGTACCAGTCTTGAAAATAAAACGGGTGTTTATAAGCTAGTCTGCAACGACTGTGAGGCTTTTTATGTGGGCCAGACGGGTCGAGGTTTTTTTGAAAATATTTTCTGAACATAGACCCCCTACACGAGTTTACAACTTCGACAATATCAAGTCAAATTTCGCCAAGCACCTCATAGACAACAGTCACAGTTACACGGATTTTAGCTCAAATTTAATACCCCTTCATTTCTGCAGGAAAGGGAGTTATTTGAACGCCCTTGAAGAATATGCAATTTACAAAGCATACAACGACGCCAGTACCAAGCCACATGTGTTGAACGACCAATTACAGTATAAGTCAAATATACTGTACGATACCGCTATGAGATATAGTCGAGATAAGGCTTAGATTACGTCAGTACGGCGCGTGTTGTCTTGCAAGGCACACCGAACATTTTTAAAGCGAATTTATGTACATAGTTTAATTGCCGTATTGTGTTTTTAATATTTTGACAAATGTCATTATTTATGACATAGATTGATTTTATAAGTTCTGATGATGAGGCAAGTGCCTTGAAACATGTAAACTGGAAAAAACATCAAGGAAAAAAGCCATAGACGGTGAGTACAGTGTATTTGGTTAGTAAAATAGCCTTCTGATTCCTGAATGTGACGGAATATGACGGATTCCTGTGTGAATGTGACTCAACCTGGTCATGTGAGAGAACTATATTGTTCACTGCAAGGGACGAACTGGCCAAATGCCCAGGAATAACTACTGCGCACTGATAACTTAACGATCATCATCAACATCTTCAAGGATTAAACCAAGGATCTTTTGTTCCGGTCTCAAACAGTCAAAGAGTCTAGACCTGGTCACTCCAGCGCTTCCTCGAACGTCCCACACCTCTGCGTCCCCTCGGCTTATAGTTCCATATTTGTTTGGGGATGCGACAGTCATCCATTCTGCAATGATGTTCCCATCAATTCAGCCGATATCGGGCGATCCTGTCGAGTATACTCATAATATTCAGTTCCTGCCGTATATCTGTGTTTCTTATATGATCATGGAAAGTATACCCTGCCACGTGCCTGAGAAATCTATTTCAGCCGCTTGGATGCAACTGGCCTGGCATTTCGTTAAAGTACAATTCTCAGACCCATAAAGAAGTGTGGTAAGAGCCATCGCCTTGTAGAATTTTAGACGTGCTCCTTTACTTGTTGTCTTAAGGGTTCGCCTAATGGTTCCTCACATAAGGTTGAACTTATGTAACTTATTCACAACGTCGTTACATACATTATAAGACACACTGTAGCCCACGTATTCAGAATTGCTGACTTGTTCTATCACAGTACCATCTATAACAATTTTTAGCCCGTACGGGATAAGTTCCACGAAAAGCCATCATCTTGGTCTTAAGTGTGGATCCTTTCAATCCAGAGTCTTTGCAGATTCGATTTAACAAATGTGTACTCAATAGGTTAACTGTCCCAAATAATTCCTATCCTTACTCTAACATCAGATTGGAATCTTATGTGTAGGCAGCCAGTATCTAGAAATTTTCAATTGGTTGTGTTGACAGTGTGCGCACCTTATAACACAGAACCTAATTCTTGGGAAACTCATAGAACCTCTTGGGAAACTCATTCTTTGAATCTCTTCCTTTGGTTTATCTCATAAATCTCCACCTCTGGACATACAATAATCATACAAATGGTGTGTTAATTTGGGTTATCGAACCACAAAGCATTAGATTAAGTCGATGAATTTAATTATTTGCGCTGTCAGCTGTTGTTTAATAAATCGGTATGGATGTAGAAGAAAAGTTGCATAAATTTCAGATTTTTTGAGGAACCATTCTAAGACCTCTTACAGGAAGAAGAAGAGAATTTTAGTAAATTTTATTAACTATGACTGTGCCGACGTTACTGGACGTTTGTAAAGCTTGGACCCTCACATCACGTTAGTCCGTACAAGTTGAAACAACGGAGACGCACGTTTTCAACGCAGAATGTTTGTAGTACAGTTAATGCATCAGTAGTCTTATTCGGCCGCCATCTACGTCAGAAGGATTTGTCAATGCAGATGAAACGTACAGGTAAGCATAGATGTAGGGGAACCTGGGGTAAAAGTACGCATGGGGCAAAGGTACGAATTAGGGATTTTTCATCTATCGCTTTCATGTTGGCAGGTCTGCTACTACAGCAGTAAGCTGCCATTGTGGTGTGTCCTTGTGCATAGTTACGTTACGCTTCGTCATTGCTTTGGTTCAAAATGAGGCAAAAATTACTTTTAATCTCTTCAACTCTAGATGTTAAGCGATAGTCTGATTAAAAAAACGCAGTGCTCTGAAACGTTCACGATCCTTCAAATATGTTATGATAATACCCGTATTTTTGTGTGTAATTAGAACAGTTTATACTTCTAAGTTAACCTATAATTAGCGCTCGTCAATACCAAATACAACATAGTGGTTTGTATAAAATTACTAGTAGAAATATTTGAGACCACTAACACTCCAAAATAACAATAAATTACTAGTAAGTAATAATCTTGTTGGCATAGGCTATATACGATAAAAATATAACAAGAAATCGATTTTTAATACCAGTTTTATTCATGATTTTTCAATGAATATTTTAGTGCAACGAAAGGAAATATCTTTCTTTGTTTTAAGTTACTACAATAGCGACGAAAACTTTTAATGGGTTTATCTACTTTTTCTTAATTTAACAATACAAAAGTAGATTTACAAATAAAGTCTAAGAGAATGCTTTACTAAGGCGTTTTTTACGTCAAGAAATGTATATATGATGTGAACTGTAGTCAAGGAGAAGAATGGAAATGAAACTTTTTAATTTTGAAAAATTCAGAGCATATTTTTACTAAAGCACTCTGTAGTTAATTGTAAGAGAAAAGATGAAAGGAAAGTTTACATACAGGTTAGAAGGTCGCGTCTGCCTCACCGTTTGCTCAGATATGAAGGAAGCGAGATAAAACTCTAATGTAGGACAAACGGGCGCCTACGATATTTCCAGAAAGAAGCTAAAAATCACATTTTTTTGTTTTTAACAACACATTGTAAGAAAGATTCTGTTTTGTGTGTACATGTAGAGAGAGAGAGAGAGAGTGAGAGAGTGAGAGAGAGAGAGAGAGAGAGAGAGAGAGAGAGAGAGAGAGAGAGAGAGAGAGAGTGAGAGAGTAAACTTATCCAGCACTTTTAAACGTTTAATATTGTTTCCGTTTTTCTTTTTTTAAATGTCACAAGATGCCAAGGGCTGTGCGGGACGAGAACGGCATGCCCGTCGCCCGCTCGTGTGCTGCGTCCCGAGCTCCTCCCGCAGGGACCGTAGATAGGGCTGCATATTTATGGTGTGGCTTGTTACCGGCCGTGGGTTTTTAATTAATTAATTAATTGAGGGTGAGTAGTGTTCGCCGAGGCCGGGCCCAAGATTCATCTGGCACAGATTGGTAGCGACTGAGGGCGCTAATGAAGTGGTTGCTTGAAATCGGGCGGTGCGTCGACGATATAATTTCCGGGACAGTGTCCGCATAGTGGCGTCCAGGGAACGCACACGCAGGGATTCACGGATGATTTTATTCGATGTCAGGTACTGGGCTTTGCTTGTCGAGCGCAATCCTCGGTGCAGGAGAGACTGAAGCTTTCGCTTATGGGTCTTAGCCGAGTAGCTCCATACGGGGATCGCGTAGGTAGCCGTCGGCACCACATAGGTGGAGACGATCAGCTCTTCCCTAGGCGGCGGGTCATAGTATTGCTGGACAGCAGGGGGCGAAGTGAGTATAGTCGGTGAGCGGTCTTGCGGGCTATTTGCTCGGAGTGTGTCCGCCAGGTAAGACGTCGGTCGAGGTGTAGCCCGAGGTACCAGGACAACGGAGTGTCACCTACGTACAGTCTGACGGAGAGCCTTAACTTACAGAGAGGGAGAGTGAGAGAGTAAACTTATCCAGCAATTTTAAATGTTTCATGTTGTTTTCGTTTTTCTTTTTTTTTTTTTTTAGGTTGTCACAAGATACTCTTACAACTGTGAGACAGGCAACATGTATTGCATACATTGTACATCAGTACTATACAATGATGTTTATACGGTCAGTTAAACATTGCAGTTTGGAATATTCTACCGGTTTTTCAACACCTTCCTCATCCCCAGTTTTCTTCATCATCGTACAAGCATCTTGTAACACCACTGCTCCACACAGCGTCCTAGGTTGATCCGTACGAGGGCTAACCAGAAAGTAACTTCCGACGGAGTTTCAAAGGAAACTACTGTCGGATTTTTTATTATGGATACTCGAGTTTAAGCGTTAATTACAAGTGAACCTGTAGGTCTACTTATAAACTAGTTACATCAAATTTTTGCGCATTTAATTTTGCGTTGATCTGTGTAAGAAACATATTTTTTGAAGGTTGATTTAATTTTTTGTTTGCGGTTAGAGTAAAAAAAGTCCATGTTTTTTGTGTTTTTCAAGAAACCGCTCTTTTTGAAATTATATAAATTAAAAACCCTTGGTCCAATCATAACTAAATTTTTATACAGTGTGGGCACAAGTGTTTTCAATACATTACTTAAGTTACAAAATTGATTTTTGATCCAAAAAAAAGTTGTTATCAGTTTTGTGAAACAACTTTTTCACTGTACAGGATAGTCGTACAAAGGCAAACTTGGTCTTGATTTAAAGCTCTTGATCGTGGTTATCAAAATCCACAACTGCTGCAAACATACATTGAGATGCCGATTTTATACAGAGTGATATTCATGCAAGGGTGTGTGTGCGCTGGACCGTGTGTAAGCGGGCCTTCCGGCGTCGAAAGCGGGTGCCGTGTTGCCACGTTCAATCACCCCGGCCGCTTCATTGCAGTTGAACAGTTGCTGTTTGGATAATTTTAACACCTTATTAATGTTATAAAACATTAATAATGTTAATGTTAATAATAATGTTATTAATAATGTTGGAAAACATTGTTTTCCATTATCCATTTCCCATCACCTTTTCTCATGAGGGCCGTGTGGTAAGCGGGCCATACGGCAGTGAAGGCGGTGACTTTGCCCTGGCTTTTGTGGCCTACCCCCAGACACGTATGATTTGCTCGTTAAAAATGATTCATTTGAACATTGGTCAGTCTGAGTCATCAGTTCTTTAAATCTGCTTCGTCCGCATGCCACTTGTCATTCTGGCTGTGTTGGTCGTTGTGTTTATATCACGTCAAGATGCCTCCGAGACCTCCGCTCTCAGATGGTGAAGTTGCGATGATTTTAAGTGCTATATGTTTTTTTTAAGAGTGAAGGAGAAAAGGTTGGCGACAAGAGGTTTCCTGTATACCAGAAAGTATCACAGTGTCTTGGAGTATCCTTAGCGTCTGTGAAGAGAGTGAGTGCCTCTACCAACGAGAACGAAGAAAATACGTCACCTGGATCAAGAAAGAAGCAGTGTGTCAGGCGAGGACGTCCGAAAATCCAACTTGATGACTTCACTTTGGGCACAATACGGAGGAGCATACATGATTTTTACATAAACAAGATTTTTCACACAATCAAAAACCTCCACACGAAACTTGTTGAAAATATGGCAGATTTTCCTGACATGTTAAGATCTACTCTCTTGAAGATTGTTAAAAGCTTGGGATTTAGATATAAGAAGCTTAATAAGAAGCCAATCCTGATGGAATCTGTGACAGTTGCTGCGTCCCGGCATACCTTCCTGAGAAAAATGAGAGAGCTACGTTCCCAGGGGTACAAAATATACTTTACAGACGAGACCTGGTGCGGACAGAACCACAGGATGAGGTACGGGTGGTAAAAAAACGTCCTGAGTGGATTAGAAAATAATTTTGACAACTATGATCAATACAGAGGACACATTCAGCAGATTTATGGATGGCGAGGAGGATTCAAGACACTGTCTGGTGATGGGAAATGGATAATAGAAAACATAATGTTATAACATTAATATCGTGTTAAAATTGTCCAATCCAAACAGCAACTGTTCAACTGCAGTAAAGCGGCCGGGGTGATTGAACGTGGCAACAGGGCACCCGCTTTCGACGCCGGAAGGCCCGCTTACACACGGTCCAGCGCACACACACCCTTGCATGAATATCACTCTGTATAAAATCAGCATCTCAATGTATGTTTGCAGCAGTTGTGGATTTTGATAACCACGATCAGGAGCTTTAAAACAAGACCAAGTCTGCCTTTGTACGACTATCCTGTACAGTGAAAAAGTTGTTTCACAAAACTGATAACAACTTTTTTTTGGATCAAAAAACAATTTTGTAACTTAAGTAGTGTATTGAAAACACTTGTGCCCACACTGTATTAAAATTTAGTTATGATTGGACCAAGGGTTTTTAATTTATATAATTTCAAAGAGAGCGGTTTCTTGAAAAACACAAAAAAACATGGACTTTTTTTACTCTAACCGCGAAAAAAAATTTAAATCGACCTTCAAAAAATATGTTTCTTACACAGATCAACGCAAAATTAAATGCGCAAAAATTTGATGTAACTAGTTTATTAGTAGACCTACAGGTTCACTTGTAATTAACGCTTAAACTCGAGTATCCATAATAAAAAATCCGACAGTAAGAATATATTTACAGAACATTTTTCATTGATATTTAAAGTACACACCTTAAACTATTTTCTGTGTACTTTTTGTCACTTTTGAAACACTTTTCATAGCGAGGGATCAGGCGTTGTATAACACTTCCGTCGTAGAAATGTCCTTCCTATGACTTGAACCATATTGTTACAAGGGTCTACTCGATCGTCGTAGGTACAGTGGAAAACAAATTACAAGACACCAGTTAAGTCACTAATCACACCTTTAATTTTTACAGTTAAACAGTTCGTAATTAACAACACAGTCTCTACAACAAATCAAATGAAAATTGTTCACACGCAATAAAATGTCCACTAAAATTAAACACAATTGTATTACAATTATACCGTCCAATTATAAAACACCACTCTTAACTAATAACCACTTGAACGCGCACAGTAATATCGCTACTATAACTCTCGAACCGCACTGTCAATATCTCGCACTAATACTGACCTGAACGTCGTTGAGTACTGGTATTTGTACCGCCCCAAATTACTAGATTATTCTATAGTCCCAGTATAGTTACGACGTAATTGCTTGCGGCCTTGACACAGTCCGTGCGCCCGAGCGAAGTCTGGCACAGTCTAGAAAATGCGTCAACAAGCACGTACGCCACACGCGTTACATCGAGATTCTTCTGGAACATTCGACAAACACGTAGATTGTTCTGTGATGTCGTAAAAATATATTAACAGCTCGTTTGAGATCGTTGGCCACCAAGAAAGGATTTCCCATGCTTGGAAAGGTGATATTCGCTTGGTGTGAAGTTTGGATTGTAAGGCGAATGATCAAATTGTTGCCAGCCAACGTTTGTGAGATGTTGCGTCGCAGCGACAATGTGTGTGTGTGTGTCCATGATTCATCACAATGTCCCGGGTAACCATCCTACGTCGCTTATTCTGGATAGAACTAAGCAAAAAGGGTGTATTCATCTTGGGACCATTGAACAGTTCACTCCTTTCCTCCGTAAATATTGAAAATCTGACGGTGAATTTCGATTGTTTCAATGCATTTCGCATTCAACAACCGAACCACATACCTAAATTTACAAGCGGCGTGTGTCTCGAATTTCTTCGACATCATAGACACGTCCAACGAAGCTTATTCAGTTGTTTAAAAATAGAGTTGTTGCCTTGCCAACGAATCAACAAACTGGTCGCGCATGCGCATCACCGTGACAGCATCGATACCGCGGCAATATTTAAACCGGAACTTAGGCCTACTTTCTGGATAACCCTCGTAAATATTGGTTTTCAATTGGCGGCCGCAGTTCAGGTATTGAGTGTTACAATAATTCAATGTGTTTAATTAGACACAGACATTTAGTGTAACTTATTAACCGTTAATTGGTGCGTTCAAACATTTGCAATTGATGACATTTTTTTTTCACGGTAGCAAACGTTGTCGTAGTTGTTAACTTCAAGGATTAGGCGTTGAAACTTACTCCGTGTCCGCAGCCAACCTCTCCCTAGAACGGTTGATATCGCATCTTTCAAAAGTGTACGAGCTACACCTCTCAATAATAGTTGAAGTATTACAAAATTTGAAAAATTATACTCTCTGAATCCGGGAGGACGCTTTGTATTGTTACGACGGTCTACTGATCGAGTGGAAAACAAAATACAAGACACTCATTACGTCACAAATCACTAGCTTTAATTATCACACTTAAACAGTTTGTAATTAACAAGACAGTCTCTTACAACAAATATTGTCCGCACGCAACAAAAATTTCTACTAATATAAAAAACACAATTGTATTACAATCATCCCGCACAATTATAAAAAAACACACAACACTTCGCCACAATATTACAAACCGCACTCCAATAATTAGCAACTCAAAACTGAAACTGAACGTCGCCGAGTACTTGTATTTATACCCCGCCGAGGTTCCAGAATATTCGCTAATAGGCGTCTACTAGAAAACACTACGCATCAGCTCTACACTAGCGCGCAATTGATTGCGGCCGTGACACAGTGCGCGGGGCTGGCGACGCGAAATCAATGAAGTTTCATTTCAAGAATATTGTATAGAATCAGCTCGTACATTTGTTGACTTATATCCTTGGTACTATATGCCAACTACGGTCCATAAAATATTAATTCATGGAAGAGAAATAATTTCTTCATCACTACTACCGATTGGGCAAATGAGTGAAGATGCTCAAGAATCTTCGAATAAATATATTAAAAGATTTAGAGAAGATTTTTCAAGAAAAATAGCCGAGTAAAGACAATGGAAGATGTTTTTTTGCGTCTATTATTTCATCTGATCCATACATATCAAGTCTTCGAAAACTGCCAAAACAAAAAATTAAATTGTTTCTTGCCAGAGGCCATAAATTTATTAATGTCACCTGAAATCGAAGAGGATAATATATCAAATGTGTCCACTCCTCAAATCACGGATTGCGAAAGTGAAGATAAGGATTCAAAAGATGATAAATTTTTATTTTAATTACAATTACAATATGAATTTAAATAATTTTTTTAATGATTTAAATATTTGTACTTAACATTGATTTTTAAATTATAACTATTAAAATAAATTACAATTTATTAACAATATAATTCTTGTTTATTAAATATAATCGTATTTAGCGACCTCGAAAACCCCTATATACACAATTTTGTAAGAATTGAATGTTTTTTTGACAAACATGTCCGCCATGTTGGCTCCGACATTTTGTTTTTCATAATTCTGAGATCGGATTCGTAACCAAAGACCTCAAAAACCCTTATGTACACAATTTCGTCAAAATTGAATAACTTTTTGATATTATGACCGATTTTTCGGGATTCTGTCGCACTGTGCGACGTCCAGAAAAGTCTCGCGAGCGCATGTTCAAATCACGTACGCCACAACATTCAGCCGGATTCCTCTGGAACATTCGATAAACACGTAGATTGTTCTGTAATGTCGTAACACTACGCAAGACAAAACGATTATTCAATTCTGAAAATCTATTCCCATCTTTTTCCTTTTTAAGGTGCGTTTGTTTATTGGACTACAAGGACATCGTCTGATAGGGGACCACGCGGTTCCAACCCGCCCCTGATCGTAGTCATCGTCGTCTGCGTTTGTACACCACTTCATGACTCCATCCTTTACCCATCGCTCTAACATTACAGTTTCTAATACTAAGCCTGCCCCGAGTTTCCCGGTAGGTGTCTTTCAACTGATTCTTGGACTTACTCTCAGTTTAAAGTATCCATTACTTTAACTTTAACCCCGGCTTCGAACCTTTATGTCAAATAAATAGTTTAATAATGGCATGGGTGAACTTTTTACCTGAGACAATATGCGCTAATGTAGCACCTAAGTTCAAGTACTGCCCGGTAACCTCGGTGGACGTGGAACGTTCATTTTCAAATTATAAAAATATTTTGACTGATAGAAGCCACAAACTTACAACAGAAAATTTAAGAAAAATACCTGATTGTGAACATTTACAAAAACAAAGATTGTTAAAAATAAAGACTGTTGAAAATTTAGAGAAATACATAATTGTAAACATTTATAAACACAAAGATTGTTAAAAAATAAAGATTGTTGATGTAATATTTTTGCATATTTTCACACTTTACTTGCATATTGTAAGCATTTTTATCCGTTCATTATAACTTGACTGTCGGCTGTGAATCTTTTCTATGTTCCCAATCCACCTGAGTCTATTTATTTTAATTCGCCGCAGGTGGAAAATCGCCTTTGTTTTCACAGTATTAACTGCGATTATGACATCCCATCACTCAATTGTTGCCTTAAGCTTTAACGACCAGAGTCATGGTTATTGTAAACACTTTCCGGCCTATCAAGTCTTGGTCCTATGTTAGTCTCCACTATCGTTTCAACGTTGTCAGTACCCATCAGTCCTTCCGTCACTGAAGATGGCCACCAATAGAGTGGTTGAAACGGTTGCCAACGTAGGACCACAGCCGGGAAAGTATTTATAATAACTATCCCATCACTCATTTCAGTACCTGTGTTTCAGATGTGTTCCAACCTTGTTTTTTTCCCAACAAACCATTTTTGTTGTCTCCAAATTATACTACTACGAATTACCCTATAATGTTGTGACGGCAGCGGAGCGAACGCCTGCTCCCCGGTACCAGCCGCAAACACCTAGCGGTGCGTGACTCCTGACGAACAGCGAGCCAATCAGGGCTGCTCTGGGCTGTGCGGTTGTGTGTCGCAGAGACGAACCGCTCGGTATCTGAGTGCCGAGCTACCTTCTGAAGGTCCTGCCTCGTGGTCCTGCCCAAGTAGAGCGTGTGCTCTATAGCAGGCCGATTCTCGGCTGTTGTGCTAGCCTACACTAGCGCAGTATACACCGAGGGCGTTTCCACGAATCGCCTGGACATATACGGTACCTGCCCACCCCAACCACAACAGGATTGTCTGGGAACCTCGCCGCACGTGCACAACATTTGCGTGCAAGCCGCTTGAAAGTGTCGTCTAAGAAGCGGACGCCAAGTCCTCTCCTTAGAAGGCGAGACGAAAAGCGGTGGGCGACTTTGGCCGCTAGCCGAAGACCCCTGTCGAGGACGCTCTGCAACTTCTTTTTATGCATTGCGGCGAAGTAACCCCAAACCGGGCAAGGGTAGGTAATGACCGGCAGCAAATACGCGCTGACGATCACCTTTCCCAATTTCCTGGTCATGGCTGAGCTGATCAGTAAGGGCAGTTGTAGTTGAAAAACTGGCCGTGGTAAGAAGGGATGAGGTGAGAAAAAGAATATGGTGGAACACAGATAGGTTGAAGAGTTTGGAGGTGGTGCAGGACTACCAGATGGAATTAGAAAACAAACTGAGAGAAGATGAGGTACAGGGGGGAATTGATGACAGATGGGCACGAGTGGAGAGAGTGATAATGGAGACAGCGGAGAAATCCATTGGAGTGAAGAAAGATCAGAGGAATGAATGGTTCGATGATGACTGCAGATTAGCAATAGAAGAAAAGAACACTCCGAGGAATAAAATGCTCCAAAGGGAGACGCGAAGTAATTTTGAAAGATATGTTAAACTACGAACGAGGGCACACAAAGTATGTAAGAAGAAGAAGAGGGACTAGATTCAAACGCAGTTTCAAGAAATAGAAGAGTTAAACCAGAAAAATGAAGCCAAGAAGTTGTATCGTGCCATTGATAAGATGAAGAAAAATTTTCAACCAAAAATATTTGCCTGCAAGAACAAAGAAGGAAATATGATAACAGAGGAGCAGATGGTACTACAAAGATGGCATGGATATTTTGAGGTGATGTTGAATAATGACATGAGACGAGAAAGGAGAGAGGTTACAAGAGTAAACCCAGGCAGAGAGGAGGACATTGAAGTACCAACAGTAGAGGAAGTGGAGGATGTGGTGTGTAAAATTAAAAATAATCGTACTCCGGGAGAAGAAAATATTGTTGCTGAGCTATTCAAATATGGAGGACACTCTGTAATAATGGAAATACATAAAATAATAACAGAAATATGGGAAACTGAAAGCATGCCGGAGAAATGGAAAACAGGAATAATATGCCCTATCTACAAAAAAGGAGATAAAATGAGGTGTGAAAATTATAGAGGAATAAAATTACTCAAAGTTGGGTACAAGATATTTTCGGGTGTACTGAATGAGAGATTACAGAGATGTGCTGAAGAGATTATTGGAGAGTATCAGTGCGGATTTAGACGAAAGAGAAATACAGTGAACCAATTTTTTGCTATCAGGCAGATGATGGAAAGGTTTTATGAACATGACACGGACCTGCATTTCTTACTTGTCGATTTCAAGCAGGCGTTCGACAACGTGAATAGGCAAGAATTATATAGAGTAATGACGGAATTCGGCATAGTTAACAAACTAATAAGATTAGTCGAAATGACAATGAAGGATACAAGGGCAAAGGTTAAAGTGATTAATAGGATGACTAAAAGCTTCAGTTTCAGTAATGGAGTAAAACAGGGTGGTGGTCTTCCTGCGGTACTGTTTAATTTGGCGTTACACAGTGTTATAAAGATAGTCGATCAAAAAGGGACAATATTTACAAAATCTAGCCAAATATTCGTCTATGCGGATGATATTGCAATTGTTGCAAGAAATGCAAACAAAGTTAGGGAGGTATACGAAGTGATGGAAGTAGAAGCAACAAAAATTGGGCTAAATGTGAATGAGAGCAAGACAAAGTATATGATAATGTCGAAGTCTGCGGATAGGAGACAACCTCGTGACCTGGAAATAAATGGGAAGCGCTTTGGAGGCGTGTCTGGCTTTGAATATTTGGGCACTACAATATCGAATGATAATGACATAAAAAAATGAATTAAAGAGAGGATAAGGTATGCAAATAGAGCGTATTTTGCAAATATAAATATCTTTAGAAATAAAAATATAAGGAGAGAAACCAAGCTAAAAATATATCATTCACTCATAAGACCTATTGTTGCCTATGGCTCAGAGGTGTGGACGATGACAGTGGAGGATGAAAAAAGTTTAAGAATTTTTGAACGCAATATCCTACGAAAAATATATGGCCCAGTGAGGGAAGGCGAGAATTGGAGAATACGAAGTAACGCAGAATTGTAACTACTGATACATGAGAGGGACCTTGTAAAATTTATCAAGTCACAGAGGATAAGATGGTTGGGGCATGTGGAGAGAATGGAAGAGGATAGAATGAATAAGAGAATGATGCAGGGAAGACTCTATTGCGGAAGACGAAGGGGACGGCCAAGGATGAGATGGTTGGATGAGGTGTTGAAGGATCTGATGAAGTTGGGAGTTCGAGGATGGAGAGAGAGAGTGGCGGATATAGATGACTGGAGGTGGATTGTTGAGAAGGCCAAGGCCCACCAAGCGCTGTAGAGCCGGAGAAGAAGAAGAAGAAGAATGGCTGAGCTGATCAGGAGTGGATACAGTAAGCTCAGACAAGGGGATGATCGCTTATGAACTGTCTGAGCGCGGGTACGCAAGGTGAGCCGACGGTCAAGGTGTAGGCCTACTCCAAGGTACTTAACCTCATTGGACCAACGCAAGTACGTCCTGCCGATGCGTAACTGCCTAACAGGGTACTTCTGTCGCTTAGAGGATTCGACGGCTACACTCTTAGTCGCGTTGAGTTGCACCCTTCAATTATCAGTCCAGTCCCCGAGCGAGTCGAGCTGGCGCTGCAGTCGTAAGACGGCTCTTTCGACATGACGATCGGTCGTAAATACGGCTGTGTCGTCCGCAAAGAGGGCCACCTGGACTCCAGGCTGTCTTGGCATGTCGTTGACGTAGACTAAGAACAGACGGGGGCCAAGTACACTACCTTGAGGGAAGCCGGCTGTGATTCGTCTCTCGGAAGAGACTGAATCGCCAACTCTCACGCAGAAGGTCATCTTCGTCAGAAAGCTAGCAATCAGATGAAGGTAGCAGTCTGGTAGCAGGACTTCAATAAGCTTGAATAAAAGCTCATTATGCCATACGCTGTCGAAGGCTTTTTCAACATCTAAGAAACAGCCAACGGTCCGTTCTCTCCGACACCCGGCATCTTGATGTATTCCATCATTTTCATCAGATGATGAGTGGTTGAATCCCCCACACGGAAGCCGAACTGTTCGGGGACCAGCACGTCAAAGTTAATTAGATATTCTCGTACGCGACGCTGCACGAGTCGCTCAAAAACCTTGGACGTAGTGGAAAGTAGGCTGATGGGCCGGAGGTTGTCGGGGCGGAAATCATCCTTTCCCTGCTTCGGGATCACGATGACCGTCACCTTTCGCCATTTCTTGGGAAAATAGGCCTGTCTAAGACACGCGCTGAACAAGTCAGTCAAGAACTGGAATCCAGGGTCCGGGAGAAGTCGTAGAGCGGTGTTCCTGACACCGTCCGAGCCTGGAGCTTTTCTTGGCTGAAGTTCAGCGAGCCGATCTGAGACCTCTTCCAAAGTAATGGGTTCGGGCTCCGCTGTGATCGGAAGAGATAGAAAGCCTTACACATCCATCTCGACTTGTTAGTCAAAGTCCCAGTCCATGGGCGGGTTGGGAGCGAACTGTCGCTCGAAACACTCACCCAAGTACTCGGCCTTCTCCTCCGGGCGACCCAGCAGTTGTCCGAACGGTCCAACGATGGCGGGGAGTGGAGGTCGTCGCCTCCGTCCCGTCATCGCGGAAGGTAGAGCCATTCAGGGATCAGCAGCCGAGACGTGACACCTGACGTGTTAGCAGCGAGCCAATCAGCGATCCCGGTCAGGGGATAAAAAGAGCGCCGCAAGAATTTTTTGGGCGTAAGTACCGACCACGACCAGGTGATTCTTGGAAACGGCCTTGGCAAATACCGTACTAGAACGGCCTAGTGCGAGCATGCCGTTGTAGCGGCCACTAATTAATTAACTAAATTCAGTCTGGACAGGACCACTAGGCAGGAGCCGCTTCCGGAGGTTCAGAACTAGGAAAACATTGGGACGTCTCACGACACGCATCCCAACAGCTCTGGCAGGCGATTTTGTTTTCCACGCCATCGGACGCACTTCAGCTCCTCTCCTCTCTCGGACGACTTTGACGCGGAGTCAGCCGGAAGGAACAGCCGAAGAGTAGAACAGACTTTCTTTGCAGTCTTCGCCGTGTACCGCGCCACCGACGAACTTCGCTGGACCGGCAGCGGACTCGACGCAATCGATGCCGAAATAAAAGTAGGAGGACTGCAGTACGCCACGAACAGTGGGCGCAGCCGCCGAAAATCTGAGCTCGGCTCGGGCGGAACTAACATCACAGCGTTTTCGCCACACGGCCCGTTTTAGGGTCACCAAAATAACTAAGAGTTGTATGATTGGCGCCAGTTGTCATGCGACAAGCCTTTTGTCCGGTGACCAATGTATTCAAGATTAGGTAACGGTAAATGCAGTAAGAATTTCAAGCATCAAATATTAAATATTACAGACAGAAATAACACTGTTGCACAGCACTATAGAAAGAATTTTCAGGTTAGCGCTTTCAAGCTTCACAGCTCATCATCAGATAGGGAATATCGGATCTTTGTTGTGCAACAATGTTATTTATGTTTGTGATTATAACCACTAACACAACTTATTAATCACCATCATCATCTTCAAGTATTAAACCAAGGATGCTTTGTCCCAGTCTCAAACAGGAAAAGATTAGAGCTGGTCACTCCATCGCTTCCTCGGACCTCCCACACCAATCCGCCGCCTCGGTTTATAGTTCCATAGTTGTTTGGGAATGCGGCAGTCATCCCAAACATTCGGCAAAGATGTTGCCACCAATTCAGCCGATTCTGGGCAATCCTGTCGAGTATACTCATAATATTCAGTTCCTGCCGTATACCTGTGTTTCTTCTATTTCTTCGGCACGTATAGGAGAGTATATCCTGCCACGTGCCTGAGAAATCTCATTCAGCCGCTTGGATGCGACTGGTCTGGCCTTTCGTTAAAGTCCAATTCTCAGACCCATAAAGAAGTGTGGGAAGGGGCATCACCTTGTAGAATTTTAGGCGTGTTCCTTTACTTGCTGACTTAAGAGTTCGCCTCATGGTCCCGCACATAAGGTTGAACTAAATGCATCTTATTCACAACGTCGTTGCTTGCATTATAGGACACACTGTAGGTCAGGTATTCAAAATTGATGACCTGTTCCAGGACAGTACCATCTACAACAATTTTGGCCCGCACGGGTTCAGTTCTACGAAAAACCATCACTTTGGCCTTAGGTGTGGATATTTGTAATCCAGAGTTTTTTCAGATTCGATTTAACAAATGTATACCCATCTGAAACCTGTTTTCCGAGTCCGTTAGAATAGGCTGATCGTCCGCAAACAACAAAGCGTCAATTGTAGAGTGACGAGTCATAAAATTCTTTGGAAGACACATCTGCCAATTTTGTATTACATTGTCAATATATAAATTAAAAAGAGAAGGTGATAGTGGACACCCTTGTCGTACTCCACAATTGATCAGGCCAAATCTAGGAGCTGTTCTCAGTTTCCCACTTTATTAGTTAAATATGAAATTTTATCAAGAAAACGTCATACCGACTAACACAATACACACCGACCCTACAATAAGGGTGGATCGCGTATGTACACTGGATAGCGCGTTAAACGTGTATACTTCGCAATGCAGGTGCAGCGGACAGGAGTGAGTGCGTGCGCGCGTTTTTGCGCACTACATACAGTGTAGCATTTAATACGTCGCGACGACAGTGAATACACACAGACGGAGCACTTTATGCAACAGAAAATTCAATTTTTACCCCGTTGTTCATTTTGCTGTTGATATGAACAGACTATGTACGTGCATGTGCACGTATTCATCCTCTGACTCTCAGATTTTATTTTCTAGTAAGCTGCCTGAGCAGTAAAACTCGCTCGCTATTTATTATTAGACACATTTCAATGTTAAATAATTTTTAAAGTTACGATAGTATACGAAAGTGCGATAATATTGATAAATCTAGAATTTTCTACTAAGAAAAGCAACTGTGAACCAGATACACATACAAAAAAGTATAAAAATTACGAACTACTTCTTTGTGATTTTAGTTGAATTTATAATCTCAGCTGATAAATAACAAATAGGTTATTTCTAGCTTATACTCGTTAGTTTTGAAATGTTTCCATAGATATCTAATAATTTTCATTTCTAACTAACTATTAGTAATAACAATAAGTAATATTTTGTAAATATAGTTTGAAAATATTTTGAAGTCGTTCCAAAATTTACAAGTAGTTTTCAAAAAAATTATTACGAGTTTGTATTTTTTAATATTAGGCCTATATATTATAAAAATATAATTACTTCTGCAAGTTTTTGAAAAGTAATTACTTTTGATCTTATTTTTTATCGTTTAAATTGACCTGTCGTGCGTTTTGCTGACTATATCAACATCTTCAGGGGTTTCTGAATGAATTAACAAGATATTTTTGTTAATTAATGAATTATTGTTAACTCATTCAGAAGCCTGTGAGAATACTGATATAGAAAATGAAACGTGGGTCAGGTTAATTAAAAACTATCAAAATAAGACACAACTAATATTACAATATTATACAATAATACTCCAAGAAACTCACCGAGTTACTTACAAAGAAATAAGTTTGTCTCTTCTCCTCCTCGTCAAGGATTAGGTTATATAAACCTGTTCCGGCACCATCTCATGCTCGGACGACCCACGTCTCTTCTATCAGCGGCTTTATAGTTCAGTTCCGCTTTCGTCAATCGATCCTCTGTCATTCTTTGCAGATGATTTCACAATTGTCTTCTGTAAATTGTAATAATTTCATTTATGTCCTTTACTTCAAGTTTTGCTCTGATATCTTCATTTCTTATTCTATCTTGTAATGTATAATTTAAAGTATTTAGAAAAAACTGCATTTCAGCACTCTGAATCTTGCCGCTTTCCTTTTTTGTCATGACCCACGCCTCACTTACATAAATCAACGTTGGTATTGCAATTGTCTTATAAAATTTAATCCTTGTGCTGTGTCTTGTTTCATGTCTAAGATTTGTTTGTTTTAATTTATTTTCTTAGAAATTTTATTTTATTTTATTTCTAAATTTCTCAAAATTGGATATCCCACATATACTTTTACAATTGTCTTATGTTTTGTGTTATTTTTTGTCTATCGTGTGTGTAAATGTTAAACGTTTACATTACATTTAAACATTACATTTTATTTTAAGTTGAAATCCCTTTAGTTTATTTTTACAAACCTTAGGTTTTTACAATTTTTAAATCTTTTGATCCATTCGTCTCTGATCTTACAACATTTCTTAATTCCAAAACTGATCACAGACATTCTAAGTTGGTTAAAATCATCTTAATTTATGTTCGTTAAAGGATTTTTAATTCTTTTTTTTTAAATTGTGATACTTGCCCTTTTCTCCCTTATTTTAGGGGAGAGATCGTCTCAAAATCAACAAGGATCTCTGGAGTACAATTATGGACATGGATGATAGGTTTTTAAACGTGTTACCCGAGGTATTAGGCCCGGAGTCTGACATTAATATTGTCTGAAACGGCAAACGTTTCGACTGCGCACATGGTGGCCGTCTTCAGTAAAGCAAGAACAATTTATTCTTATCTTATTATTTAGCGGGCTGTTCATAGCTCGTACCCGCTGCACTGCAGATGACCTCCGCGGGTTGCGGCTGAACTGTCTGGCGTATCCATATCAGACTACGGCCTAATAGCCAGGTTAACATGTGAACTACGGCCTAATAGCCAGACTAACATGTGAACTACGGCCTAATAGCCAGGTTAACATGTGCAATACGGCCTAATAGCCAGCCAGGTTAACATGTGAACTACGGCCTAATAGCCAGGTTAACATGTGAAATACGGCCTGATAGCCAGGATAACATGTGAAATACGGCCTAATAGCCAGCCACGTTAGCATGTGAACTACGGCCTAATAGCCAGGTTGTCATGTGAACTACGGCCTAATAGCCAGGTTAACATGTGAACTACGGCCTAATAGTCAGGTTAACATGTGAGCTACGGCCTAATAGTCAGGTTAACATGTGAACTACGGCCTAATAGCCATGTTAACAGGTGAACTACGGCCTAATAGCCAGGTTAACATGTGAAATACGGCCTAATAGCCAGCCAGGTTAGCATGTGAACTACGGCCTAATAGCCAGGTTGTCATGTGAACTACGGCCTAATAGCCAGGTTAACATATGAACTACGGCCTAATAGTCAGGTTAACATGTGAGCTACGGCCTAATAGCCAGACTAACATGTGAACTACGGCCTAATAGCCATGTTAACAGGTGAACTACGGCCTAATAGCCAGGTTAACATGTGAACTACGGCCTAATAGCCAGGTTAACATGTGCAATACGGCCTAATAGCCAGCCAGGTTAACATGTGAACTACGGCCTAATAGCCTGGTTAACATGTGAAATACGGCCTGATAGCCAGGATAACATGTGAAATACGGCCTAATAGCCAGCCAGGTTAGCATGTGAACTACGGCCTAATAGCCAGGTTGTCATGTGAACTACGGCCTAATAGCCAGGTTAACATGTGATATACGGCCTAATAGTCAGGTTAACATGTGAGCTACGGCCTGATAGCCAGGTTTACATGTGAACTCCGGCCGTGAGAGTTGCATGCTGCATGCTCTGTTTTACAAAACCCGGTTGATGCGTTCAAAAGGTATCATGTGACATAGTCCAAACAGATAGACGTACAGACAGACAAATTGTTACCGTCGCTCGCATCATTTTCTCTAATCGTCCTGTACACCGTCTTTACAGAGGTAAACAACCTGATATTGTATGAGACGCCAAAAATTGGAACGGCAACGCCATGCGAAGCGAATGGAATATCAGAGAGAGCCTAAGGAAGTATTGGATGGAATCCTGTGGGTAGGAGGATTATTAGGAAACTAAAAATGAATGGTTGGTTGATGTATAGGATGATTCGAAAAAGATTGGGAAGAGATGGTAGAAAAGAGGAACTACGGAATGAAACATCGTTAGTGACAAGGGGGAAACCAACCAATAACACCAATAAAGAAAGGTGAAAGAAAGGAACCGAAGAATAAGTGGGATAAAATAGAGGGTGGTAGAGGAGGAGGAGAAAAGTGTGATGATGATGATGATGATGAGTAGGAGAAGGAGGAGGAGGACAACGATGACGACGACGACGACGACGGTGAAAGAAGGATTTTTACAGGTATAAAAATATTGCTGATAACTATAAACCATAAAAATAACTGAAGCAACAATGATCAGTCAGACATCGGAAACAGTCTAGTTATTAAATAGGACAGTTCACATTGTGACGTAATGCATTTATTAAGAGAAAACTTTTTTTTCTTTTTCAACATCACTAAGTCACTAATTATATAAACTTCAGTGTTTTTTTTAATTGCGAACATTTCCATTTAGATTGGATTTTTTCACGCGACAAATGTCTATAAACTGTGATAACGACAAGTGACAATAATATGACAAGAAAAGTAATTGTAATTACAACGGCGCGATTAATGGCCGTCAAATACACTGCGCTTGATTTTGTCATTACATGCAATAGTCGCTCAGTAATTACAACTGTAACTACATTTTTAATTATAGGGAAGAATTAAAATGAGTTTATGAAAATAATAAAAATTCTACTAAATAATAAAATAATAATTATTATAAGTCTATTTATAGTTTGCATACAATTTGCCGAAAATACAACTTTAAGATCTCAAATACAAAAGTGATAGCCTTCCTTGGGAAGAAAAATTGTAATTGATAATACTGTTTTGGAGCAGATGTCACATTTTAGTTATTTGGGATGCGATATCTTACACAGGAAGTATACCGATATCGACAGACGGTTATACCTATGCAACAATAAGACGACTATTGAGGAATAAAACGCAGAGGGAGATACAGCTAAAATCCTATAACGTCGTAGAGGGCGTATGGATGTGAAAGATGGACTTTCCTGCAAAAAGATATTTCAAAAATGCAGGCCTCGGAAATTAAATTTTTAAGAGAAGTGAAGGGATGTAGTTCGAGAGATCGTCTACGAAACGACGACATAAGGAAGGACCCGAAGTTACAGTGGGTTCTGGAGAGAATAAAGGAATACAGGCAGAATTGGAAGTATCATGTGGAACGCATGGTAGACACGCGTATTCCTAAACCAGCGTTTGGATACAGGCCAGTGGGAACGAGAGATCGTGGAAGACCCTGAAAAAATGGTCAGAGACTCTGTGAAGTCGGAACGGGCTATGGCTCAAGCCATCTAGTGAAGAAGAAGAAGAAGAAGAAGAAGAAGAAGAAGAAGAAGAAGAAGAAGAAGAAGAAGAAGAAGAAGAAGAAGAAGAAGAAGAAGAAGAAGGAGGAGGAGGAGGAGGAGGAGGAGGAGGAGGAAGAGTGGGAGTAGGGTGAAGGGGAAAGGGTGGTGGAGTAGCGGGTGGGGGTGGAGGAGGAGGAGGAGGAGGAGGAGGAGGAGGAGTGGGAGTAGGGTGAGGGGGAAAGGGAGGAGGAGGAGGAGGAGGAGGAGGAGGAGGAGGAGGAGGAGGAGGAGGAGGAGGAGGAGGAGGAGGAGGAGGAGGAGGAGGAGGAAGAAGAGGAAGAGGAAGAGGAAGAGGAAGAGGAAGAGGAAGAAGAAGAAGAAGAAGAAGAAGAAGAAGAAGAAGAAGAAGAAGAAGAAGAAGAAGAAGAAGAAGAAGATTTTTATCACCAACACCACCAACGCCATGAAAAACGTCAACATAATCATCATAAGTAATATCAGATAGCATTTTATTGTCATCATGATCATCTTCAACATCGTCGCCATCATACCGGTTCATGACGTATTCCGCAGTTTTCCGATTAATATCTCCTCCACCATAGATCCTCTGTTAGATGTCTCTTTTGCATCAACTTCTCAACTACTCAAAAATTCTTCTTTCTATTTATTTTCGTTTAAACACAATAAAGTTAGGCAGTCCAATAATAAGCCATATTGGAGCCAACAGGTGATGGCGTCCGCCACCTTAATTGTCATTTACTTTTCAATTAACGAGTTGCATACAGTAGGGGCCCACCCTTTATCGTTCAACTGTTAATTCAGTTATTTTACACTCCTTAGTTAGTACGTTTACGATGTTTGATGGCAATATTCCTTCACCAGAGTTCGTGACAGCCAACAATATGAACCTAGAGCGCAATATTCCATCACCAGAGTTCATGACAGCCAACAATATGAACCTAGAGCGCAATATTCCATCACCAGAGTTCATGACAGCCAACAATATGAACCTAGAGCGCGGTTGTAATTGATTTTATTTTGATTTAGTAAGTGATTAAGCTATTTAACGTGCAGTATATTTTAAATATTCTTTCGGTGAACTGTAATAATGTATAATGAAAGTAGAATGGGAATTTGGAAAAATTTACGAAGAACTGACCATTTCTGAAGGACCTTGTTACATCTTCCAACAAGTTCCTTTAACCGCCACTCGCAGCTTTTAAAAACGTTTCCAAATTCTGGGAGTTGAAAATGTAAGGAGGAAAACTTACAGGTTATAAACAATGTTTAGAATTAATATTAGACAATTACCTGTATTAACTTCCGTCTTGTGATTTATTTAGTTTTTCTTAAAACAACGCGTTTCGAGAATAAATTCTCATCATCAGGTTTAAAAATACTATCAAAAACATCAAATTCACCCAAAAGGGGTCGTCAACTATTTAAAATACACAAACACAAAAACACCACACATAATTAAACACCGACACAGTCACGGCACCGTCCGATGCGCATCGTGTGGTAATCCGCTAATTATGTGTGGTGTTTTTGTGTTTGTGTATTTTAAATAGTTGACGACCCCTTTTGGGTGAATTTGATGTTTTTATAGTGTTTTTAAAACCTGATGATGAGAATTTATCCTCCAAACGCGTTGTTTTAAGAAAAACTAAATAAGTCACAAGACGGAAGTTAATACAGGTAATTGCCTAATATTAATTCTAAATATTTAGTAACGTGACTTGGAGACAATTACAACAAAATGAATATAAACAATGACTAGACCAAGAACCTAAAAAAGCTCGCCCATATGAGCGGGACCGTCATGAAAACTCTAAAATCAATGACTAGACCAAGAACCTACAAAAGCTCGCCTATATGAGCGGGACCATCATGAAAACTCTAAAATCAATGACTAGACCAAGAACCTACAAAAGCTCGCCCATATGAGCGCGACCATCATCAAAACTCTAAAATCAATGACTGGACCAAGAACCTACGAAAGCTCGCCCATATGAGCGGGACCATCATCAAAACTCTAAAATCAATGACTAAACCAAGAACCTACAAAAGCTCGCCCATATGAGCGGGACCATCATCAAAACTCTAAATTCAATGACTAGACCAAGAATCTACAAAAGCTCGCCTATATGATTGGGACCATCATCAAAACTCTAAAATCAATGACTAGACCAAGAACCTACGAAAGCTCGTCCATATGAGCGGGACCATCACCAAAACTCTAAAATCAATGACTAGACCAAGAACCTACGAAAGCTCGCCCATATGAGCGGGACCATCATCAAACTCTAAAATCAATGACTAGACCAAGAACCTACAAAAGCTCGCCTATATGAGCGGGACCATCATGAAAACTCTAAAATCAATGACTAGACCAAGAACCTACAAAAGCTCGCCCATATGAGCGCGACCATCATCAAATCTCTAAAATCAATGACTGGACCAAGAACCTACGAAAGCTCGCCCATATGAGCGGGACCATCATCAAAACTCTAAAATCAATGACTAAACCAAGAACCTACAAAAGCTCGCCCATATGAGCGGGACCATCATCAAAACTCTAAATTCAATGACTAGACCAAGAATCTACAAAAGCTCGCCTATATGATTGGGACCATCATCAAAATTCTAAAATCAATGACTAGACCAAGAACCTACGAAAGCTCGTCCATATGAGCGGGACCATCACCAAAACTCTAAAATCAATGACTAGACCAAGAACCTACGAAAGCTCGCCCATATGAGCGGGACCATCATCAAACTCTAAAATCAATGACTAGACCAAGAACCTACGAAAGCTCGCCCATATGAGCGGGGCCATCATCAAAACTCTAAAATCAATGACTAGACCAAGAACCTACGAAAGCTCGCCCATATGAGCGGGACCATCATCAAAACTCTAAAATCAATGACTAAAGAAAGACGCCTGAAGTTCTACAATGTGAGGACCCTCCACACGCTTATTTATAAGTCTGAAAACTGGACTTTAACGCAGTCCCAGCAGAATGAGATTTCCCAGGAATGTCACAGGCTACACTCTTCAAGGTAATGGAAGAAATGCAGATATACGCAAGTGGAAATAGTATGGGTGTACTTAATAGGATTGTGCAATATCATCTCAAATAGTTGGAACATCTTAACACCATGGATGACTAAATAGCATCCCTAAACAAGTATTAAATTACAAGCCGAAGGTGTGGGACTTCCGAAGAAGCGCTGAAGTGGCCAGCTGTAGTATATGTGTTTGTGACCGGAACAAAGAATATATGGTTTAATCATTGTGGAAGATGATAATGATAAAAAGAGTTAAAATTTCAGTAGTCCGGGAGCAAGTTTCGAGAAATATAATCATGATCAATCGTTTAAGAGTTTTAAAGAGCATTGGTCATAGTCTTGTGTAATTAAAATTTTGTCTCATTCAAATACCTACAACTAACGCCTGCATGAGTTTGTGTTAATACCAAGATGTATATCCATGGCACAATATTTTCTAAAATAAAGTGTTCCCTATCATTCAAATTTTTCAAGCTATTAGGCTGTGATCCGAGATCTCCATATTGTATCTCAAACGTACCTGTGGCGGCCATCGTAAGTGGAGCGGGGATAGAGAACTCAATTACCCGCGTAAGGCTAAGCCCTTTGTTACACTACGCAACTGATCTCATCCAACTGCTTTCACGGCTATGTGAAACTAGCTGCAGGGCAGTAAAAACAGGCTGCAACTGTTCTGTTCTGCAATCAGTTGCAGTGTAAACATGTCGTCTGCACTACAGAGGAAAAAATCGGTCTGTTTCGCTGCCGGGTTAACCTCAGAAACTATTGATCCAATAAACAAACTCTTCACAACCGTGTTCCTCAAATTTTGAGAATGATGTTAGGCATAAATTTGAATCGATAATTTAATAATTTTCAAGAACAGAGCCTTAAAACAGTCCCATGTCATGAAATGTCATTGCTGCGTGCAGAGAAATTCCGTCATATGACAAATATTGTTCTATATGAGATAGCTGCCGTATGTTGTCAGCGACTGTAATTTACATAAGACTACAAATTTTATTTTAGTTTTCGTTACAACAAAATCCGCTTTTTCGTTTTCGAGATATTTTTTGGCGGTTTTGTAAAAAAAATTGTATATATTGTTTTGATCTCCCATGTCAAGAAATTTCTTGGTTGTCCGCTGAATGTGCGCGCAGGCAAGTTGCATACAATCAGTTGCATAGTGTAATCAATACAACATTTCAATCAATGCTCCTCATTGAGTAGTTGAAATAATAGTACCACGAACAGTTGCAACACAACTTTTTCTGCAATCAGTTGCATGCAGTCGGTTGCATACTGCTATAGGCTACATTTAAATCAATGCCCCACATTGAACACGTGAAACTAATAGTAGCACGATCAGTTGCATGGCTAGGAGCAGACCGTGCAACCGATTGCAGTAAGTGTAGTAGATCTCATTTAAATCAATGCCCCACTAGTTTTTCTGCAATCAGTTGCCTATTGTAATAGAGGCATAAGAGTAATATCTATACTTAGTGTTTCATATTGTTCGACTTTGTTACAAGAACCCGTCTGCCCGCATACCGTAGTACAATCCTTCAGTTTACATAATTCTTCACCTGTTCGACTTTCCGGCGTCTTTACATCTTATGTTCTACAAACCCCGGGTCTTTTGCGTTATACGACCACAAAGCATTGGCATTGGCATTTTGTTCATCTTTCATTAAACTGAGTATAGTTCTCAGAATTTGCTATCTCTGTTTACTGATTAGTTAAAATGATATTCTCTCATTTACAGACTGTCGTACACTATACAAGAATAATTATAAGTTATCTTATCGCTCCACCGTCTGTAGTCGTAGGTCATTCCTGTCTTGTCGGTGCGTTCAGCAACATGTCTTTATTTCATTTAGTGCGGGAAATAAGTAGTAATGAGAAGGGAGTGCAGTTTTTGAAGGACAAAGGTGTTTTACACAAAAGACGATACTGTGCGAATGGTCATGAAATGACTCTTTAGCTGTCTGAAAAAATTTGTAGGTGGAGATGTGGTAAAACACAGTGTAGGACGACCGTCGGTTTACGTAACGGTACGTGGCTAGAGGGCAGCAGGCTGTCTTGTGACACCGTTGTATTGTTTATTTTTTCGTGGACTAAGGAATACACCACACACCACAGGTTAGGTGTTTTTGGTGTATAAAATTTGTGTTTTTGATGAATAAAATATAAAACTACTTCAAAGTTTTCTATGCAGATCTACATCATTATTTTGGTAAGTTTTCACTCTTATGATATTGTTACAAAACAGAAAAGACCCGCTGACTGCCTTTACCATTACTCGCTTTTGTTTCTATAATCAACTCGTATAAATCACACACACACACACACACACACACACACACACACACACACACACACACACACACACACACATACAGAGGCAAGACTGGACGCAGCTTTTAACTAATCAGTAAACAGACATAGCAAATTCTGAGAACTATACTCAGTTTAATGAAAGATGAACAAAATGCCAATGCCAATGCTTTGTGGTCGTATAACGCAAAAGACCCCAAACCCCTTTGTGATCATCCGTTCTTCTTTTCTGTTAAAAATGTCTTACCACAAAAAGTCTATTTTCTTTATCCTATTAATCATTACATAGCATATATTACCATACATAAAAACTCTATCAGAGAAAATCACTAAAACACTTACAAGGACTAACAACGACACGAAAATAGCATACAGAAATGCTAATACCATAAACAAACTCTTCACGAATACCAAAGACAGAGATGAAATAGTAATAAAATCAATGTCGTTTATGAAATTCCATGCCAAGAAAACTGCGGTGAAAAATATTATGGGTGATCAGAACAGTATTTAAAAAGGAGAGTGCATCAACACAAATACAGCAGAGATAAAATAAAAACTAATAAACATGATTCAACAGCCTTAACACAACACGCTCGCGTACATGGTCACACCTTCCAGTTCGACAATGTAAAAATAATACATACAGAAACCAACCATTTCAAACGGCAGTTCTTTGAAATGATAACTATTGAACGAAATAAGCAAAATTCCGTTAACAAAAAGACCGACGTACAGGGCCTCAGTAAGTGTTATTCAAACCTTATACATTCGCAGAAAACAAAAAAACAATAGATATCAACAACCCCATCAACCTTCTCCTCCACTGGTACCGTTAACACCTGACAGTCTTTTACCTGGTGCGTCCGCTCTTTCTCCAGTCACGAAATAGATTCATACACTGCCACTATGCAGTATACAAAGTGGGGAAAAAATATAATTAATATAATAATAAATATATTTACCTTATTTCCTGTCTCGTGACCACATATATTTAACGCAATGAATTACGCGTTTCAAGACATATGTCCCGTCATCAGATTATATACTAAAATTTAATCACTCAATGAGGTCGTTAAAATTAAAACATTAAAATCACAAAATCAAAAACCAAATATATAAGCATTATGTGATGCGAGTGCGCGCTCGACGAAAGCCGGCCGGACACTCAAATCGAGCGTGCACTCGCATCACATAAATGCTTATATATTTGGTTTTTGATTTTGTGATTTTAATGTTTTAATTTTAACGACCTCATTGAGTGATTAAATTTTAATATATAATCTGATGACGAGACATATGTCTTGAAAGGCGTAATTCATTGCGTTAAATAAATGTGGTCACGAGACAGGAAATAAGGTAAATATATTTATTATTAGTCATTATAAGTGGCCTGGATACCGACAGACATGTTATTCATAATTAATATGTATCATGTTTTTGTATTATAGTGTAGTGTATAGTTTTGTGTAAGTTATGTGTGTATCTGTGATTCAACAATATATGTAAGTACTATTAGTTATTCTATACAAAACAACGCCATTGTTAACACCATACAATATATACATTAAAATTAACTATCGTTACAATTATATTACTTTATAGTTTATGCTGTAGGCATGATTATGAGATAAAATAAATCTCGAAACGTCGCATGAAACCTGCATTTTTATTAGACCGAAACTTGACATCCACTCGAAACCATAATTAACACGGTAGATAAAAAAATACAGTTTTTTGCGACGTTTCGAGATTTATTTTATCTCATATTCATGTCTACAACAAACAATATAAAGTAATATAACTGTGATGAGAGTTAAGTATAATATATAATATGTTGTATGGGGTTAATAATGGCATTGTTTTGTATATAATAACTAATAGTACTTACATATATTGTTGAGTCATGTGTGTGTGTGTGTGTGTTCAGTGTAGGAAGCGATAAAGTCGTAATCGGCACCGGGACATGACCAATAGCAGGGCTGGAGCTGGATCTGGAGCTGTATACAATTCCCACATTGCCAGCTAAGTCAGGTCAAGTATGCAATAAAGTATGACTTATAGCCAGCGGGCAGTTGCACCCACCGCTCCCCACCACTCGTGACATCACTTCTGTATATACCATACATATTGTACACCGGTTCCTGCACCGCTTATAACAATTCCGTTCGTTCGAGCACCGGACATATATATATACGCAAATTAATGTCTGTGACTCCAAGTTGTATATTTATGAAAGGGTATCGGTTGCAGAAGGCGGACTGTGGATTTACTGTTTCATTCACCTGACCATTTCTAAAATCAAATTTTATACTTTGGTTCCCCGCTCCCAAACTGGAGTAGGTATAGACACCTGCTCCGGTTTCAAAAGCATTATACACATCGTAAAGTTTAATTATTTTTTAGTTATAAATATTTTAATTTGAATTACAGATTACATCGTTTTTGAATCTTCCTACATTACGAGTACCTGCTGGAGCATAAAAATATGCGGCATTTGCTAGAGAGCACTTTTCCATGGGAAGAACATGTTCAGTCCATATATTCACATTTCATAAACTTTTTCAACCATCTGAGACATCTTAAGCTAACTCCATACATTCTCATTGCGAAGGATATCTAATCGTGAGGATCCTTTGACCAAATTAAATGTTATAAAATATTTAATCTTCTGGCGTTATCTGACGTTACAGCCTTATGTGGGTTTTAGCCTCCTCAACAATACTCTTCCATTCTTCCCTGTTCTCCTCCTTTCCTCTCCACACTCTGATTTCCATGCTAGCAAGATCTTCCATTACGCCATCCAACCATCCATCCATTCATGGTCTGCCTCTACGTCTAGTATTATACAGTCTTCCCTTCAGCATTCTTTAAGGCATTCTTTCGTCAGACATTCATTCCACATGTCCCACCCATCGCAACCTCTGTGATATGATGAATTTCACTATGACTTTTCCGTGCACAAGAGACTGTATTCATTGTTGTTGCGTATTCTCCAACCGCCTCCTTCTCTTACTGGGCCATAAATTTTACAAAATATTTTGCGCTCAAATTATTTTAAAGCAGTTTTGTCATTCTCTGTTTAAGTCCACACCTTAAATCCGTATGTAATAACTGGTCGCATCAGAGAATAATATACTTTAAGTTTTATACCTCTTGTAACAAGATCGTTTTTAAAGATGTTAATATTTGCAAAATAGCCTCTATTTCTTGCTTGTATCCTTTCTCTTTTATGCTTATCTCAATGTTATTATTGTTATTTGATACCAAGCACCTAGATAACTAAAGCTGGACACTAAAGCGTTGATCATTTTTTACTTCGAAATAATGGCAAATAAACAGTACTCGAGAGTTATACCTTCACAGACTTTTTACCATTTATGTTTCTCTGTTGAGTTGTTCGTTCATCGTCGTGTCAGTTATAGACTTTTCGGTCGAGTTATTCTTCATTCCGTTATTCCTTTCCCTTAACTCCTCCTCTTGAACTTTAGCTTCAACTAACTTTACAATCCCGTTTGGTTTCGTTATTATTCACATTCTTTTAAATCAGCACTACTCTGAAGTGCGAGTACGTTATCACCTTACTTTCCGGAATGCTTCCAGAAAAACGAAAAAGCTTTAGGCAGGTCCATCCAAATGCTAAGCGAGCAAGGTTATTGCGAGCAGCTGAGACACCCGGGGAACGTGAGTCTCGGCTTGAACAACAACAAAGGAGGCAGGTCGCGGCAACACGGAGGAGCATGGGGAGCGCGTCGAGTGGATACGCGTGAGGGAGGCTGAATTAAGTGGTGTGGAATTACCAGAACGACGTAAATACCGGCTTGAAAATGACCGCATGCTCAAGTTAGGCAAGTGAGCAGATGAGGTAATTTGATTTTAGAGGCTTTTCAGTATAATCCAAATTATGACTATTCGTTACATCCAAAAGTTACAATTAGCAAAATAAATGTGATTTGCGAATTCTGTTAAGCCAATATAGACCGGTGGGGAAGAGATTTATAGGACGGCCGAGAGCGAGTGGTTCCCGGAACAGGTTCAGGATGAGACTAATATTTGATGATGATGATGACGACGACGACGATGATGATGATGATGATGATGATGATGATGATGATGATGATGATGATGATGATGATGATGATGATGATGATGTTGATGACGACGACGACGACGACGAAGACGATGATTCAGCTGCCTACCTATAATGTACTCTGATACTGGCTTAGTGTTAACCAATTTTCTTATTTCTGTGTAAACTATTTTGTGTATTATCGTAATCCTTGCTGTCTGCGTTATTCTTACATCTTACACTGACGATCTGTCTCGACAATTCCAGAATGTATACACAGACCTAAATACTGGTCTATACCACATTTTTAAGTTACCATTTTTAACACTTTTCCTACTTTTCTGCTACTGTTAAATTTTTTTAGTGGTAATAGTTATAAAAAATATTTGTTTTGTGAATTATTTACAAGATTTTAATTACATTTAGAAATACGAGAGTAGACATTCCAGGAAGCAATGAGACTACAGCGTTTCAGTGCGAAAGCTGGGTTCAATGTTTTGTTTGAATCTGATGCTAAGTCAAACAAGAGTTATCGACGATTCATAATTAACCTGATAATTAGGGAAGTTATAATTAAAAGACTAACTTGTGTAACAGCAGCAAAACTTGGCAAAGGATGCTACCGACTAACGAACTGATAACGCGAACGAGCGCTGTATGGTAAAACGAGAAGATGTAAGCTCAGCTGAAATTGTGCCTCAAGGGATTTGCCTCATTGTAACTGCGAATGATAAATTACTGCTTACTGCTGCTTACCTCTCCGCCCCCCCGCCCCAACGGGTGTGTGTCACCTTGCTAATCTCCTGTACTTGTAATAACATTTTACCAAACTACACAAATAATAGAGTAAATTTTTTTTAACGTAAAAGAAAATATCGTAAGTATAAAGGCACCATGACTCAATGGAATAAATGCTAAGCTAATAAAATCTTGTGGCAAACTATTGCATTCACGAAATCTCCATTTTATAAATAACATTTGGATGGAAAACAAAATTCCAAAAGAATGGAGGCGGGCGGCAAAAGTGATTTCGATATGAAAAAGGAGACAGAACAAATGCAAATAATTACAGAGGAATAAGCTTGCTCTACTCAACGTACAAAATATATACAAGAATTCTCAATCAGAGATTAAGAATCATTACAGATGCATTACTTCTTGAAGAGCAAATGGGTTTTAGAAAGGGTAGGTCGACTGTGACTGCATTGTTTGTATTACGACAGATAATAGAGAAAAGGCGGGAGCATAACCAGGAAACGCATATCGCTTTTGTTGATCTTGAAAAAGCATTTCATAATGTAGATCGTCAAAAGTTATGGAATAATATGGATAGAAGAGGATATCCACAGCATTTGATAAATTCAGTTAAGATCCTTTATAAAAGTACATCTGTAGTCCTGGGTTTAAATGGTAGGCTCTCAGGTGACATTCCAATAAATAAGAGAGTTAGGCAGGGGTGCTGTGTTTCCCCAACCTTGTTTAATATATACATTGACGAAATGTTGAGAGCATCGAAATCCAGAGTAACTTCTGGAATACAGCTTAACAAATCAATTTATATGGGGTTGACATAGTTCTTATACTAGAAAATGAGTATGATTTACAAAGAGCTATGTTTCAATTACAAGAAGCGGCAAGAGAATACTCACTGACAATTTCAGTAAGAAAAACCAAGTGATTATTTGTAAGTAAATTCCTTTTGTTCTGAAACGTCCGCTTTTCTAGAGTTATTATTCTTTTAATCTCTGTCCCATATCTATTTTCACAAGTGATGGTGCTCCCCAGGCAGCAAATATTTTCAACCTATTCTAAAATTGTACTACGTAATTTAATATCAAATTTTACATTCTCTTTCATCATTTCTCGTCATTGTCCAAGTTACACTTCCATAAATTAACCAAAGGTTGCACCCTTAGAGATCAAATACGAAATAAAGATATAAAAACCGAGCTGAATGTACATTCTATGGCCAGCAGAATAAGGGAAGGACAAATAAAATGGAGGCAGCATATCGAGAGAGTGGACAATATGAGGATACCTAAATATGATTATAAGTAATATGATACACACCTCAGGGAAGACATAATATAGGTAGACCAAGGAAGAGAAAGCGGAACAGGCTTTAAGCCATCTGTCCTTGACATGGAGAAGAAGAAGAAGAAGAAGAAGAAGAAGAAGAAGAAGAAGAAGAAGAAGAAGAAGAAGAAGAAGAAGAAGAAGAAGAAGACATTCCCTGTCTTCTTCCATATCACAATTTTTTCGTTTTCTACTTCTTAATATTCAATTTAAGTTTTCCTAAGGTTTCAGACATGATTTGTAACAAGTAAAATATGTAATCAAGTAATTAAATTAATTGATGTTCAATTTTTCAAAATAAAGAGCAATTTTGTCTCTTTACGTAAACAATAATATTAATAAAATATATTCTTGCGCCCGTGAAATAGGCAACTTGCGCCGGCAGTTTATTTGGCCTGTGGGGTGTGAAACATATCAGCCTCCAGTAAATACGCAATTATTCTCGACGTGTTACGCGGAAAGAGGTAGATTCTTCTCGAACCTCGGCGCGCTATAAATATACCCAGCCAGCGGGCGACGAGAGTTTCGGTTTGGGCTGGCAACTAAATTTACGTTAGCGGAGTTTTGTTACTGTAACCAGCGGTTTAATGTAAAGTGATTATTGTGTATTACTGAGTGTGACGCTGTTAATAAGGTGACATTTATTGTTTGTTTGTTACGTTACTGTGTGCCTTGCCTAAAGAACTGTTGTTTACTGCGTCTTTATTGATAGTTAACCGTCGGTACAGATTCACAAATTACTCTGAACAGCTCTTGTAGCAATAAAATAAAATCCCGCATCTTACGTGGCAAGAGGTGTTCTTACTCCTATGAAAAGCTTTTTAAATCCACGATGTTAAGCAAACAACTTAAGCTGACTGTAGAAAAAAGTCTTATACGACCGGTAGTAACATACGGGTGCGAAGCGTGGACACTATCCAGCACAGAAGAGCAACATCTAAGAATTTTTTAACGAAAAGTCTTGCGTATAATCTTTGGACCTTTGGACCTCTACAAACTAAAGATTATTATTTGAGGATTCGGGTGAACCATGAACTGGACCAACTGATTCAGGGTGCCCACATAGTCCGGTTTATTAAGTGTAGGAGGCTTGAGTGGGTGGGCCACGTAAGACGAATGGATGACAGAAGAATGGCTAAGAGAATTGCAGATTATTGACCGGTAGGAAGAAGAATTAGAAGAGGCAGGCCCAGAAAGAGATGGTTGGATGACGTGAGATAATCTGAGATGCATGAGCGTGAGGAGATGGAGATGGATGTTTAACGAGAGGGCGGAACGAAGAAAGTCATTGAGCAGGCTAAAACCCAGGATGGGTTTTAACGGCAGGAAATGGAAAACGAAGACACTGTCATTACAGTTGTAATTAACGATTTCACCTGGTTTCAGTTTACTGTTTTCACTGTACACCACAACGATTCACGAAACCGTCTAAACTATTATCGAAACCAAAAAGGATTTCCTTTTCCTTCTTTACTAAGCAAGTAAACAGTCGCATACGTCACGAAAAAGTAATTTTTTTTTTCGTTTGAGTTATTTCATTTTATTTTATGAGCCAGGGCGCGTAGAATTTGTTGGTAAAATTATTTTGCCCGCTGCACGCACTGCCATCAACAATTGACTGATAATCCTATTTTTCACGGAAACCGTTCTATACATATACCAAACTTTATAATAGTAAATCGTGTTAACGTAAACGTTAGTTCTCTACCATTTAAATCCTACATTTTGTATCACATTTACAATATTAATTTATTAAACTATTGCTGACTGAATGTGTCACATTGGTATTTTCTCGCAAATGTGATGTTACTTTTTTATTTTAAATTCCGGCATAGGAAGTTTACATTTAGGATGCAATTTGTTTTCAGTTTGGGACTACATTTTCTACGGTCAATAGATTGTAAATTTTTGACATGTTAAAACAAATTTGCTGTTAATTGCAATTTGAGCTTGCGTTTGAAAATTGAACCTATTTATTTCTCCATGGTGTTGGAACATTTTATAGTGACAATGTGGCCACGGGAAATGACGCATTAGTGCATCGTTTTAGTGTCGATTTGAATTAAAAGGGACTCTTGTTTGTGTGTATATTATGTGCATTTATGTAGAAAACCAAATTAGCAGTCACTTACTTTTTTTGACTGATGAAATTCCGTTGTGCCATGTTGGTAACGCACATTATCGAAAAACAATTTCGTTCCTGGGAATACATTTGGCGGCTTACCACAAACGCCTCATATTTATAATAGTGGAACAGACAACAGTAATAAACGTATATCTGCTGTTGGCGTTAACATTTGCCTGGTAATTGTAGAGACATAGAATTCTCCACGTGTTGGCGAAAACTAATTAAACGAGTTTCACAGAAAAATTTTTACATTCCCGTCATTGTTTTGCACTTTGCACTGAAAAATATTTTCTCATCATTTTTCGCTTAAATATTCTCTTAGATATAGTTTGTCTATTTGCGTTAATATCCAGGTTTCATCTGAGTATGTTACGACTGTTATAATAATGCTTTTGTACATTTTTGCTGTAACATATTTCTATATTTTTGTCATGTAGATACATTATTTTTTTTGTGGCGGTGGATATCTGTTACACAACATTTGTTTTTAAAGTTTTTGGTACCTGTTTTCTACTGACATTTAGTAGATTTGGTTGGTTCATATGTAATGAAATACTTCAGCCATTGATCACATTTACTGCAACTACAAAATGTATGTTGCTCGACGTCTCCAGTAACTAACGTCCCTTGGGAAGGACAGATTTATACATACTTTATAAAGAAGTTGCTTTCAAACGAGTACACCCGTCCGGACGACATGCTGGTTAAATTCAATTTAATTCTCTTCGATCCGTCTTCTGTCCAGCAGTGTTTTAACGTCTGACCTGACTTTGCTGTCTGGTGTTCCTTTCTCTACGTACAGCTACCGACACGTTATGTATCTTTTTTTTAAAGAGCCAAGCGAGTTGTCAGATCTCCCTTTCTCCACATTTCTCAATTAGCGTATAAGTATATAATTCTGCTTACCGCAAGTGCATGATAACTTTTGAATGCATCAGCCTATTTTTGTCCAACCTGGCATTTCTTCTGATAGTTCTATCCGTTTCGGCTGTATACCCTAGAGATTATTTTAACTTTCTGCACTGCTGCACGGAATAAGTCAGTTGTATTCATGCCAAACTATTTCCTTAAATTTCTCAGCCATGAGATTCTCGGTCGCCCAACTCCTCTCTTTCCAAGTACTTTTCATTGTAGTATGGAGTATAATAAGTAAAATCTCTGTTCATTTCTGACTCACGAGATGTCCCAGATACCTGAAGCTTTCTTATCTTCACTGTGTTAATAACTTCCCCGCCTTTCTTCGTCTTTCTCAAAACTTCAACATTAGTTATATGTGCTGTCCGGGAAATGTGCTCAGTATTCTATGGTAAATCCACATTTCCATAAGATTCCAATTTTTCAGTCGTAGCTACAGTCAAAGACCAAGATTTTACACCATAGAAGAGGACCGAGAATACTATACGTAGCAGCGTAAAAATCTCATCTTTTGTTCATCGTTAAATCGTGACTTTTGAATAAACTGCTCGTCCTAGTGTACACAGCTCTTGCCTTTTCAATTCTGCTGTTTATTTCTTGAGAGTGGGTAGATCAGTTGCAAAATGTGTAACGAATTTCGTACAAATATCTGAAGGCATGCTGTTGTTACAGATAAATGCAAATCCCGCAAACAATAATATATTACAAGTGTACGCACCAACAGCAGACCGCTGTGATGATGAAGTGATAGCGTTCTGCTCTAAGATAATAAAGGCATTAAAGAACCTGGCACGAATGCCCACAATTTAAATCAAAACCGATCTTCCTAAAATTAACGAAGCGGAAGACAAAAACTTGAGGTTTAAAAATGCGAAAATCGTAGAAATCAATGCGGAGTATCAAATTAAAAAGCTTAACTGTAACATGTATAATATGGTGCTCAGTTTAAAAAAATTTTAAATATGAAGACAGGAAAAAAAATTAAAAATTAAAAAATATTATAAACAGCTACGCCAGATATTAAAAATGGAATTTTAATCAAATACCGAATGTAGTCTGCACTGTGGAAACTTTTTGAATTAAATAACACCACGAGCCAAAAATGTAAGTCAAAATTTTAATAAAATTTAAAAAAATCAGTGTGGGGGCATTAAGTGTATTCAAAATACAAAGTCGGTCGTCGTCGTTATCCTTTACGGCTTAGGCTAGTAGCCTGTTCCAGTCTCAGTGGAAGTCACCCAACCATTGCTTACGGTGTCTCCCACACTTCTCTTCCTCCTTGGATAATAGTCAAGAGCTCTTCTTGAAAATCTACTTGTATCCATTCTCTCTACGTGTAACCGCCACTCCGTTTTTTAACCGGAAGATTTTTTTCATTTAAGCTTTCAGCTATGCCTAGTTCCATTCCAATATGATCACTTCTGATAACATCTCTCCTGGTGCAACACTTACAGCCCTCAACAACCTCATTTCCGCTCCTTGTATCCTAGGAGTGGAATATTTATTTGGGCTTTCTAATCCAAGTCTCACTACAATACAGTACTTGAGGCATGACCATTAAATTATAATATTTATATTTATTAATATTTATGCAAAACACAAAACAAACTAATACCAGAACAAATACAAATCAATACAAGACATGACACAATTTTCAAAGCACCCAACATCGAAAATACACAAATACTAATATATAAGCTACACCACAATCACACACAATAATACCAATTTGAAATACCAAAAACCAACAGGAAACCACAACAACAACCAACCAACACAAAAGTAATCCACAAGATTCAAAATTAAGAAGGCTGAGGACTGGAACACTAAGTGTCCCGAAACATGTTCCAAAAAGGAAAAAACATCTTGAGGTAAAGTTATTATAAATATGAAATATAGGCCCATTATTTATATTTATATTTGTATTTATATTTAATAGTTATTATAATATTTCAGTTATGTCCCTTTGTTTGTTTCCTTCTTTGAATGTTTAATGATAGATCCACAAAACGATTGGCAGAAACTAATTTTGCTTTCAACCTCCTTATCATCGAGGTTAATTGCTCGGGTATACATACTACATACTTGGAATTATTGTTTTGCATTGTTTATATGATTGTTGAAAGCCGATAATTATTATTACTTACGTTAGCGTTCGTGACATTCCTAAACTTGAACAGTTGCTGTAGAGGGACCTTTAGACGAACAGTTGCTGTAAACTTTATTGTTGTATGACTTTATCTTCTTTTTGTTGTTTCCCAGTATTAGGCTTTTACGCCTGTTGCGGCAACGCCACCCATCGTCTCCCAACACTTGGCTTTCCCACACCCTTGTAACTCGCAGCCTGCCTTGCCTTGTTATCCGCAGTCATACACAACCCGGATCCATCTTGCTTTACACGAGAGTCATTCCCGAACTCTATTGCTTACAGCTACAACTAACATTTTTCGTATGCTGTAAGATTCGTATTTCGTGTAAACGCCTGTTAATTTTCAAATCTATCTGCCAATTTATTCACTGTTTATCGGGTATTTAAAATTTACGTGTCACGCGTGTATTGAACAATGGACAAAATCACGAATTCTTAGTCTAAAATGGTCTAACGTTAACGGAAAATCACAATTAAATAGTAAGTGTGTTAGAAGATGGTTTGGATCTTCAAAAACAATGGTTGGTAACTGGGGAGTCGAGTTTAAACTTATTCGAACAAGCAGTGAAAATGGTGCCCGGCAGTGGACTTTCAAAAAAGCAACACTCTAAATGCGGCAAAGATCTTGCACTAACTTTTTTCACACCAAGTTCTTGAGTTAAATCATAATGCACACGGTCGTGTAAGACGCCTATAATTTCAGCAATGCGATCCACTCTCAATCGCTGGTCTTCCAACACTATGAATAACATTTTGTTAATGATATTTGGTGGTGTTAATTTTTTTGGGCGCCTACTGCAGGAATCATCTTCAACGCTCATGCGACCACATTTAACTCTACTTCCCACTTACAAACTACCGGTTTTGAAGGCGCAGCATCTCCTATCACATTTAGCATTTCGTTGTGAATTTTTATTGACTCTGGGCCCGTTTTAACAAACAATTCAATCACATCACGCTGTATGATTCTGTCCACTTTTCAAAACACTCGTGACACGTAAATTTTAAATAGTTGTTAAACAGTGAATAAATTAACAGATAGGTTTGAAAATTAACAGGCGTTTTAAAGCAATACGAATCTTATAGCATACGAAAAAAGTTAGTTCTAGCTGTAAGCAATAGATGTCGCTCCGCGAACTTTCCAATGACTTTCGTATATGTCAATATTTCTGTTACACGATACCTCTGCGGCTAACTCTTGCTTTATAACAGTTGGCGGGATTGTCTATACTACCATTCATTGCAAGTCCCTCGCACATTACAATCTGACGTGAACAAAATAGACGATTTATCATGATTACGGTATAACGTAGTCTAATATTAAAACACATCGCAAACGTTGCCACATTCCATGGTAATTGCAAAACGGAATTTACTTAGAACAAAAAACTCCCCATTTAGATGTAGTAATAAATACTTTATAGTATTCCGTTTTGTCCAAGGCTCGTATTTAACTTTTTGGATTTTAAATGTTTTAAGTGAAATAATTTTCGGGAAAAGTGTTCAAACCAATTCAGCCGATACTGGGCAATCCTGTCGAGTATACTCATAATATTCAGTTCCTGCCGTACATCTTTGTTTCTTCTATAATCATGGAGATTACACCCTGTCATGTGCCTGAGAAATCTGACTTTAACCGCTTGAATGCAACTTGGCCTGGCCTTTCGTTAAATTCAAATTCTCAGACCCATAAAGAAGTGTGGGAAGGGCCATCGCCTTGTAGAATTTTAGCCGTGTTCCTTTACTTGCTAACTTAAGAGTTCGGGTGATGGTCCCGCACATAAGGTTGAACTTATGCAACTTATTCACAACGTCGTTGCTTTTATGATAAGACACACTGTAGCCCAGGAATTCAAAATTTCTGACTTGTTCCAGGACAGTACCATCTATAACAGTTTTTGCCTGTACGGGATCAGTTCCACAAAAAGCCATCACCTTGGTTTTAATTGTGGATCTGCAATCCAGAGTCTTTGCAAATTCGATTTAACAAATGTATGCCCATGTGCAACCTGTTTTCCGAGTCCAACTTAATTTAAATAAATAAATAAAATTAAATTAGCGATACAAACATTTAGAAAGGATGATAGAAATCGGATTACCTTTAAAAGAAAGAATATATAAAGCAAAAGGAAGAAGAAACATTTGTCGACCGAGAAAAAGATGGGAGCCGTACCGGGCAACAATGTCTAAATTGTGCAGTGGAGATGAAACGATAATAATAATAATGGCTCCCATGTGTACCACCAACATAGCTTAGGAGAAGACAGGGTAGGCTGCCTTATGTGAGCCGTACGGCATTCAAAGAAGGCAGTGTGGCCAGCACTGCGCTTCAGCTGCCCATGAAAACGATGTTGATGTAAAATAAATTTGTTAAAGTAGTCATGAAGAACAAAAAATTCGAAGAAAAATTCTAGAGGACTTTATTTTTAAAACGCTATGTAAATAATGGTAATTAGAAAAAATACAAATTTAACTTGAATTAAAATAAAGTTTAGCAGAGAATGTTAGGAATCTGCAGAAAATGTTAATTCAAATTAAATTCCTAAAACTTGTACTTGTTTTTAAATAGTAGTAATTGGTTCAGTTTTCACAGGAACAAATGCTCTACAAATTTGATTTGAAATTCATCTTTTGCTTATTAACAATTTAACACGGAGCAGTGAGAGACAATTAGAAACAACGCAGTCTATGTTAGTTACGATATCGATTGATGACTTGTTGGGCACTTGGTGAAACATATTAGGACTTTATCACACGACGAAACTGATTGCAAAGCTACAATGAAACTAGTTGCAGGGTAGTAAAAACGAAGTTGTGACACTTCCTCGGAGGCCGAATGTAGTGACATTTGCTCGGAGGAACTGTGGTCTAGGAAATTCATAATGATTCCAGTAAGTGTAGTATGGTATTAAGCAATTACATTTGCACAGAAGCCAACAATGAGTTTTAAAAACTGTCACTTTATTTGCTGATCAACGCTCTCCGAAAAGACACTGAGTACTGAGGTCACACATTTGACAGAATATCCCAAGAATAAGTACTATAAGTACATATAGTACCTGACTAGTACATGTAAATAGAATAAGTACCTGTACTTTTAGCGCTGCAGGTAGCAACAAAGCGGGGTAGAACGTCGTGGAAACGATTGTTTCAACGCCTCTTTATGTTAGCCCAGAGTTGGAGATAATTTATCACGCTACAACAGCTAAAATCCCTCGAGGTAAATTTTAGCTGACCTCGTGTCTCCCTCTTATCGGCGGTATCAGTCCATTATTCACAACGTTGGTCAAGTTTCGCTCTACGTGAGCCGCGCACAAAGTTTCCGTTAATTATAACTTCCTTAATCATTGGTTTAATTATGAATCGACAACCGTTGTTGGAGTAGACAGTTTGAACATTACGTACATAGAGTCTTACGTCCTTGTGTGTAGCCTACCTATATTTTAATGATTTTCAATATTTTATTTTGAATTTTTCAAGCAATAAGGGCATAAATTCACTGAGCTGCGTGCGCGCACGCGTGTGTCATAACAGATTTTCTCACAAGTGCAAAATTACTCAACCAACGCATATGTGCCACGGATTTATATCAAATAGGAGGTTTCGATGGATAGTATTCTGTAAACTGTAAGATTCAGTTGTCTGAGAATGTCGTAATCATAATGTGTGAAAAACTAGAGCATCAGCGAATTGGTATTAAATTTTGCATAAAACCTGCGAATGCATTTTAAAAATTGTAATTTAACGCCTTCCATTTCGTTTTATCATAAAAAACTGAAGTTATTTTAGGTTATATAATGTATGTTAAGTATAATTTAAAAAAAAACAAAGACAATGGAAATACCAGAAGAGGAAGTATAAACGCATAATAACGGAAAGTATATTATTTACGTCTCTCCAGAAAATTTCATTTGGGGTGAAAAAGTAAAGTAGCAATATTACCCGGGACGTGATGAGTTTTGTAAAGTCGTTTGGTTCTGTAGACGAGACAAAACATTTTGACTCTGATATATTCATATGGTTTGGCTCTTATCGTTTGCCATAGTAAATACCCTTGTTAAAATATAAAACGTTGCAGGTAAACTACCCCTTTCCCTTAACCGATCTACACCAACACCAGCAGGTCTTGAGAACTCTACAATTCAGGGCAGTATGCAAAATATTATTTGATTCGGTTTGAATTTACGGCAGCTATCGTTCGTCATAGAAAAAATTACCCTTGTTAAAACATAAAATGTTGCAGGTAAACTACCCCTTTCCGTTAACCGATCTTCACCAAAAACAAAAGGTCTTGAGTACTCTACAAATTAGGACAGTATGCAAAAACTTATTTGATTCAGTTTGAATTTGCGGTTCTTATCGTTTGCCATAGAAAATACCCTTTTGAAACATAAAACGTTGCTGGTAAACTACCACTTTCCCTTAACCGATCTTCACCAAAAACAACAGATCCTGAGAACTCTACAATTCAGGGCTGTATGCAAACAATTATTTGATTCTGTTTAAATTTGCGGCTTTTATCGTTTGCCATAGAAAATACCCTAGTTAAAATATAAAATGTTGCAGGTAAACTACCACTTTCCCTTAACCGATCTTCACGAAAAACAATAAGTCTTGAGAACTCCATAATTCAGGGGTGTATGCAAAAGAGTAGTTGATTCTGTTTGAATTTGCGGCTGTTATCGTTTGCAAAAAAAAATTACCCTTGATTAAAAAAAACCGTTGTTGGTAAACTACCCCTTTCCTTTAACCGATCTTCACCAAAAACAATATGTCTTGAGTACTCTAAAAATCAGAGCTGTATGCAAAAAATTATTTGAGTCTGTTTGAATTTGCGGCTGTTATCGTTTGCCATAGAAAAAAATCTATAGACACACAGACACACACACAGACACTTTTCGAAAAATGACTTTTTTCATGTTTTGAGTGTCGTACAATCAGAATCTGCAATAATCTCGAACACGATTTTTTTTGCCGTCACCATACTTGCATTTCCTTAAAGAACATGGAAGTGAAATTATTCAGATTAACGCTTTCAAGTTCCACAGCTCATCATCAGATCGGAAAAACATTCATCATCAGATCACCGATCGTTTTTTCGATCTGGTGATGAGCTGTGAATCTTGAAAGCGCTAATCGGAATAATTTTTCTATAGTGGCATGGAACAGTGTTAATTCCGTAAGTTTGTTTTATTTTAATATATTCCCGTATCTCTCATGAGAACACATTATATATTATTGCAACGAAAATTATATCGCAATTGCAAGAAGCTTTCAAAATATACGTAGGTCACACAGTAGCATGGACGCCAGCTTTGTATAACAGAGCAAGGCGTTTGCACGTACTGTTTACAGTGTTTTGCCCAGCGTATATTGTACATCTGTGGTCAGACAGGGGCCACACATTTAAACGTATACACACTTACAAATACACATACACATACACATACACATACACATACACATAATCTCTCTGTGTGGAGAACCGCCCGCCGACCTCTGACCTACACAAAACGTAATGTTTTCTCTGTCTTATTTTAGCCACGCTAAAAGCGAGCGGCGCATACGTACCCACAAGTGGGAGGGTACTGTGCAAGTACAGAATTACTTACTCTCTGCCCCCGAGTACAGCATTCGTAGCACGCACCTACCGACACACACACACACCACCCAGTACTCTTAACAATTTTATTACCGTTTTCCCCTTTTCTTTACGCTGTTTTTATTTTGATACAACAAACAGTTTACCACTGAAGCCAACAAAGCTGCACCAAACTCGAGTTCAGTGTATACTTTCGGCGTAGGTTACCGTGTTTGACAAAACTAGGTAGGACTGCAGAGGACGCAGATTAAAATTTGGAATACAAATTATTTCATATCGAATAAAGTTTAAAGACACATTTGTTAAATCGAATCTGCAAAGACTCTGGATTGGAAATATTCATACTTAAGACCAAGGTGATGGCTTTTCGTGGAACTGATCCCGTACAGGGAAAAATTGTTTTAGATACTACTGTCCTGGAACAAGTTAGCGATTTCAAATATGTGGGCTACAGTGTGTCTTATAATGCAAGCAACGACGTTGTGAATAATTTGGATAAGTTCAACCTTATCTGCGGGACCATCAGGCGAATCTTTAAATCAGCAAGTAAAGAAACACGCATAAAATTCTACTAAGTGATGGCCCTTCCCATACTTCTTTATGGATCTGCGAATTGGACTCTACTCAAAGGCCAGGCCAGTCACATCCAAACGGCTGAAATGAGATTTCTCAGGCATGTATACTCTATGATCATAGACGAAACACAGACACACGGCAGGAACTGAATATAATGACTATACTCGACAGGATCGCCCAGTATCGGCTGAATTGGTGGGAACATCTTTGTCGAATGGATGGCTGCCGCATCCCCAAACAACTATGGAACTATACGCTGAGGGGTCGGAGGGGTGTGGGACGTCCGAGGAACCGCTGGAGTGACCAGATCTAATCTTTGGCTACATGAGACCGGAACAAACCATCCTTGGTTTAATCCTTGAAGACGATGATCATGATGATTATTTCATATCGAATAAAGAACAAACACTATGAGGACACAAGGAATGAAGGAAAACATATTGAAAGGATAAAGAGGCACTGAGAGAAAAAGACGAGAAACTGTTAATCGTCATAAGTTACTTCCCAATGTTTATATAGTTGTCCGAGATCTGAAAACCAAAATTATAAGTAATTATCGTCAATAGGAGTAATTTTGACAAATTTTGCGTGTAAGGAAACGATAGTTACCAACCAACGATAGTTTTCTGGAACCAAATTCTGTATCTAAAAGTGTCGCAGACTATGCACACTTAGACAATTTGATCAGCCAATTTGACATCGTATCTGCTTGAAATCAGTTACGTCGAACTACATGAGCAACCCACCTGTCTGCGCCTAAACATTAAGCCTACAATGCAGTAATACCAGTTGACATGACCACAAGTGATACAGATATTACAGTACAGACAACACAGACATTACAATACAGATAATACAGATTACACGTTACACGTTAAATCTGAAGGGTAGGACTTAACATTATGTCTTTTTAGTCTGTAAATGTCTTCACTACTATACAAAAGATTAATTGCTTGGGGGGGGTAGGGTGGTATTTTAATTAAGATACGACCCTAATTACTGATCGTCGTATCAGTGGAAAACAATATACAAGACACCAATTAAGTCACAAAAAAGCAGCTTTAATTATCACAATTACAGTTTATAATCAACAAGTTATTCAACAAGATTATACTCGTACAATAATCTAAATTAATTTTTCCACACGCAATAATAATGTCAGCTAATTACAAAACATAACATTTTGCCACAATACTTCAAACTTCACTGGTATAAATCGCCACTAAAACTAAAACTAAGCGTCACTGAATGCTTATTTTTATACCCCGCTGAGATTCCAGAATAATCCATAATACGCGTCAACACTACTAGAAAAGTATTACGTTATATACGTTGTACTACAAGCTGCATAAGTGTTTATAGCTCATAGTGAGAATTTTGTTTGTACTGACTTTAATCAATTATAGAATTACATTTTATAAATAATTAGTACCAAATTATTAAGTAAGATTTGCTATAATATTGACTTCCAAACCTTTATTTGATGTATAATTGTTATAACGCAGTTTCATTTCAGTGGAAATGACACAACATTGACGTTCTGTGGCAGCAAATTGATTTGAAATGAACGCTTTATGCCAGCACTGTCTATAAATTCTTTCTTTACATACACAAACGCGCTCTTGCGCGCGCGCGCACTCACACGAACACTTTCTATCTCCTGTTTTCCATTTCCAAATATGTACAAAATTACCCTTATATAACTCCACAACTCAAAATATTATTGGACTGATGAACCGCGGCTGCGAGTCCGCTTCATCAGACGCGACAATCAGTTTTACCGACACTAATTACATTGGCCGAATATGTGTGTCGTTACCAAACACGTTATTACGTTGGCTGCTGCCGCTGGTGCTGCTCGTGACGGTGATTTGATGAACTACACTGACGGAAATTTAAAACATCCCTTTGGTGATTGAATTCCACAGCACCGGTAGCAGCGTCTGCTCATTATACGTCGATTAATCTCTGCCTACCGAGACAATTTCAAATTTAAACAGCGATTTCAATTATTGATTCTATCTCATCGTGTTTTCTTAAGAAATGAAATAAAGTTTTTTTTTAAATGATAGCAAAACCAAACCTTTAAGGAAACTAAACCTAAATTAAATAAAAATAACCAAAAGCTAACATTAAATTCTTGGATTTTGTTGTCCGTGACGTGTCCGTTGATTAACTAATTATAAGTATAATACTCTTCTCCAGCGGCGCGACAACCCATTGCTGAGTCAAGCCCTCCTTTAACAGCCTCCGCCAGTTGTCCCGGTCAAGTACATCTGCTCTCCAGTTCCGGGTCCCAAGGATATGGCGCGCATCATAATTCACACCGTCTTCCAACGTAGTTTGGATCTACCAACTCTCCTGATGCCATAGATCTGTTCTGTGAGTGCCTTTCTAGGTATTTAATTTTCCCCCATTCTGATCACATGTTTAGCCCACCTGAGTTTACCAAGTTTTATCACAATAGTCGGTTCATTCAGAAGAGTGTTCAGTTCTTAGTTGGTCCTTTCCGTCCATTCACCTCCCACATATTTTGGACCAAAAATAATGCGGAGGATTTTGCGTTCATGAACCAGTAGGCTTGACTCAGACTTTCTAGAAATGGTCCAGGTCTCTGAACCATAGGTGAGAACTGGGCGGATCAGTGTTTTAAACAGAAGCAGCATGATGCTCCTGGCAATTGTTCTGCTTTGAAACCGGGGTCTGAGACCAAAGAAGCACCTATTAGCTGAGGTAATTCTTCACTTTATTTCTTCTGTTGTTTCCCCACCGGAGTTAACTTGGCATCCTGAATGAACAAAGTTGTCGATGTTTTCAAACGAATAGATGCCAATTTGGACGCGCTCTCCTTCTCTAGCTTTCCGTCCTGTGACCATGTATTTTGTCTTGCTTTCGTTTCTTATGAGACCCAGCCTCCTTGCGAGACCTTCAAGGGCAAGAAAGGCCCGGTGACTGGTGCTCGAAGGGACCTCCCAATTATATCTAGGCCATCGGTGTATCCTAGGACCTGCACCAACCTGTTGAATACAGTCCGGGGGGAATCTATTCCAGCATCTCTCGTAGCTTTTGCTCAGGCAGGAATGAAGAGGAGGCAAGCTAGAGTATTGCCTTGGAGAACTTCCTTTCCATGGCCAAACTCTCTTGATAATCGATTCTGGATCCTCTCAAATGTCAGCACCGTCATCCCACACAATGTTATTAATTTCTTTGGTAGGCCTAGTTCTTCAAGAAATAAGTATAATACTTCTGATTCGGAACACAAAATGTTATTGCATACGATTACTTGTATTCCGAGTCAGTAGTGTTATACTTATAATTAAGTAACATTACAGTTTAGTAATTGTTATAGGCCTATTGGTAACCTAATTACTGTTATGTTGTGTGTATTGAGTGCGGTGTGGCTGGTAACGTTTCCTAGGTGAGATAGAGTTGACGCACATGTTTAAAGATAGAGGAAAGTTGAGGAGAGAATGACAGGTCCAAGTGCAACTTTTGACCACCTGTAAGCAGAAGAAGCAACATATGAAGCTAACATTCAAGGAGACCAGGCCCGGCTCCAGGCAGGGGCGAACCGTGCCACCGCCCAGGGCGGCAAATGTTAAAGGGCGGCAGATTCCGGGATGTTAAGTTTTTAAATTGAGGGAAAAAATAAAATTATTCACTTAATTTCATCACAATATGTAAGATCAGTAAGAATTACTTGATGTATAAAGTCAGCGGAGTTTAACGAAGAGTCGAAAACTCGTGAACGAGAGAACGTAAACGTGACATTTTCGAAGCTCAGACTTATTAAAACTTATCTCAGATCGAGTGTGTCCGAGACTCGCCTGAGTGGTCTGGCGACTGTATCTACAGAACCTCAGTTAGCTGAATCACTTGATTACAACGAAGTCATAAAGGAGTTTGCCAGTCCAAAAGCTACACGAGTATTCTTTAACTAAGGTATATGATACATTACTTGTGTTATATTTCAATCGTAATGAATTTAGTTAGTATTTTAATTTTAAGTCATCACATAGGCATACATTTTTATTGTCTCACGATTCCCGGTATTGTCTCTACAGTTATTATTGTAGCCGTTCGCTGCATCGTAAACGCGAAAAAGTTCTAGTTATTTGATAAACACAACAATGCACACATTCCTAGTCCTCATTTGAAGGCAATCGCCGTATCTTTAGGGTAGGTTTAGTGTGCGTGAATGTGTTCAGAGTTAAAATATGGCTGGGCCCGGCCCTGAAGGAGACGTAACAACTTTAAGACTGCGGACACAGTTACTGCTGCTGACAAGACATTAGTTTATAGAATACTTAAAGTGCCTTGTTCTTGTCATTGTTATTGTTCTTCTTGTTCTTGTTTTCTTCATAATATTCTTCTTCTTCTTCTTCTTCTTCTTCTTCTTCTTCTTCTTCTTCTTCTTCCTCTTCTTCTTCTAAAATAATTCCATTTCACCAACGCTTCCTAGGTCTTTCTACACCTCTTTGCCCAATGGGCGTGTATTGCCAAACGTTCTCAGGCAACCTGCCATGTGGCATCCTATTCATATAAGCAATCCATCTCTTTTTGTTTCTCTGCAATACGATCTTGAATATTATCAGAGGTCCACAGCTGGTACGTCCTAAGTGTACCCTGTCACGACACCCCAGGTACCCTATACGGACACCCTAGATACCCTATGCAGACACCCTAGGTACCCTAGGTAGTCTCACGTTGCTACAACCTGACTTGGGTAGAATGCCATTTTTAATAATTCTTATTTCTCGTTCACACTGTCCGTTAGGGACCCGGCTAGGGTGAAGAGTAGCAAATGGTCAAACGTTCTAGAGGAGGAAGTAGAAGGTTTCTCAACGATACTAGGGGCGGACGAACCTAGGGCGTAGGTCTTCCACTGATATTCAGAGCAGGACCAGAAGCGTCATAATAGCAGACAATCATAATAACCTGCATAGGGCCCTCTATGAATTGCAGCAGCAGATAATCAGGATGTGTGGTCTGGTTTCTGTTATCAAGACTAAGTGCATGGCTTGTAAAAGTTGCTTTCCTGTAAGGTGCAAACTAGTACTGAATGATCAGCAAATATACCAAGTGCATTCATTCAGGTTCCTTGGATGTGACTTGTCTAATTTTGGTGAGGTAGATGTGGACAAAAAATAGAGAAATTTATGCTACACTCACTTGTAACACACACCACTGAGACCAGTGACTACTGTGACCCCGATTAGCGCTTTCGAACGAACCCGTTCATCATCAGATCGTAACGTGGCAGTTACGATCTGATGATGAACGGGTTCGTTCGAAAGCGCTAATCGGGGTCACAGTGACTAGTGGTGTGTGCAACAAGTGAATGTAACATAAATTTATTTAACCACTAATAAAATTTGTAGTTTAAAAAATAGAGAAGTTTAGTCACGGTATAGTAATAAATAGAGAAGGTTATTATGTGCGGAACGAGAAGAAGAAGAGATACTCTTTAGAAATTGTATACAGTGATGGCAGTGCCATGCGACATTTTTAGCAGTGAAACATGGACAATGAACGCCATGAATCACCCAAAGCCGGATACAGGCTAGTGAAATGAGATTTTTACGATCAGTACTAGGAGTATCACGGAAGGACCGGCTAAGAAATGATGATGTAACGAACATCTTTTGAATATACAACCTAAACGAAACGATAAAGCAATACAGACAGGAGTGGACAGACCGTGTAGTAAGGATGCATAAGAACAGGATACCAAAACAAATTTGGTTTATAATCCGAAATAACGGCGAGATATTGGAAGACCAAAAAAAAGTAGTGACCATCGGATCGTAAGGTCAACAGCCGGAAGAAGAAGAAGAAGAAGAATAAGAAGAAGAAGAAGAAGAAGAAGAAGAAGAAGAAGAAGAAGAAGAAGAAGAAGAAGAAGAAGAAATGTCATACTTCTACCACTGGTTTTACTCTACAGAACGCTGGTAACGTCCTTAGAGGATATTTTGTCATATTCAAAAGCCGTATACGAGGAAATCGGATGGAAATAATGGTTACGGATAATTAGATTGTACCTGTACTTAAATTGTAGAACTACTGTTTACACTCATAAGGTTTGTAGCGGAATTACATATTTGTGGCCCTCTGTATTCAGACACATCCAGACCAATTATATCAGGGAAATACGTGTGATGTCTTGCTATGTGACGTCACTGGTTGAGGTGGGGTGTAGACATTTATTGGGCTGTGGTGTATTACAGGCCGCGGCGAATTAATGTACACAGTGAACGCGCCCGCGTGTGCGCACCGACGCCACGTACATGTGTACATTTAATTAGTGTCACTAAATGCACACACTATGCTGCTATGATTGTCCTGTCCTAAGGCGATCCGTGTAATTAATGTTCATCAAGTGTGGATGTTTGACTGTGTGTGTGTGTGTGTGTGTGTGTGTGTGCGCGCGCGTGTAGGGAAAATGAATACACATCTCTCTCTCTCTCTCTCTCTCTCTCTCTCTCTCTCTCTCTCTCTCTCTCTCTCTCTCACTCACTCGTTTGCTTTCCCTTTCACTCACTCTTCCTCCTTTAAAACTGTAGTTCAATATTAAGCCTCAACGTCTTCTAAACCTCTCTTCAGTCTTCGCTGTCCATGTTTAGTTTTACCAAAACATCTTCTTATATTCTTATGTCTAATTCGTTTTTTGACCCTTTTTGTGGCTTTACCAACTACGTCATAGCAACTGAATCTTAAGGGTTCTAAGAAATATATTTTACTGAAATAAACAAAGTGGGAACTTTTCACTTGCTTCTAAATTTTTATAAATTGAAATAATTGATGATGTTACATCCAAAGAATTATCACCTTTGCCAAAAAAAAAGATACATTTTTCTTTTCTTCCGCCGTTCACGCTCGAAGATGTAAATTGGAAAACAAAATTCTTCTTCTTCTTCTTCTTCTTCTTCTTCTTCTTCTTCTTCTTCTTCTTCACTTCAAGGCTTAGGCTTGCAGACCGTTCTGTCTTCAAAGCCACCGTTTTCTTCGTCTGCCTCCATCTCGTTCTTCAAGAGGCTTACACTGGATATCTTTTTTGGTATTCTCGAGTCGCCCAATCTATTTTTTAGTCACCCACCCAGTTTTCTTTATATTGTTTAATATTATCCTTTATCAAGTATATATTCAGCTGCTGCCTTACGTTCACATTTCTTATGTGATCTCTTAGGGTGTATCCTTTGAATCTCCTTAAGAATTTCATTTCAGTAATTTCGATTCGTTTTCTCTGATTTTGGGTGTCCATGATTCACTCCCGTATATCAACACTGGTGCCGCCATTACTTTTTACTTTGTACTTTTAGAGCAGTTAAAAGGTGTTCTAAACTTGACCGTATAAAGAAAGATGCCATAAGAGAAGATTTACATTGATAAGCGATAAAGACAAATTAGTGAGTGATCTTTATTCTTACTTTCCACTGAATTTGCCTTAAAACACCTACCTTTTAACGTCGTTTTATCGTGAAATGTGGTCGAAGAATTTCATAATTTCCCTTTGTACAGATCGTATTAGTTGGTGTATATCGACAGTTATTACTCAAGCCGCTTAGCCTCTGTTCAGCCAAACCATTTGGCTATTCAGCGAATAGCTACATTGCATATTGAAGAACAGTACGGATCTATAAATATTTTTGGTAGAAGGCAGCTAATCTAGGTCTTGTAGCTAGTGATCTTGACTTGTAGGTAACAAGCACTTGTAGACAGTAGCGGACTGAAGCGGGGCGGCGTGGAGGGCTGACCGTCCCGTAGCCACTTAGTAGGTGGTCTCCAGATTTAGAAAATTAAGTTTTTTTGGTAATTTTTTAATTTATTTGTTCTTTAGTTTTAAATTGTATTGTTAGTTGTTCTTTTGTCACGTCCTGAAACGCAACACTAAGATATATTCGTTTATGAGGCAGAATCCCACTTGCCCTGTTTATTGCGACCAACTGTCCTAAACTTATTCTCTTATTAGCTTATAATTTATTGTAATATTTTCAGAAATACTACCGTCAACACCTTAGCGGTGACTTCCTGAACCATTACTAGAGCTACTTATAAAGTCTCTTCACTAGATGTACCAATACAGTAATTAGACAATAAATGTAACAGTAAAGTGTTTTTGCTGTGTATTACTTAATGATAAATTGTATTATAAACACCCGTTTTATGGGAGGGAGTCCTCAGATAGAAATCCGCCCCCTGGCCTCCAATGGCCTAGGTACGCCACTGCTTGTAGATATAACGAGATGTGATATTGCAACATGAAAAGGAACGTCATAATGCATGCTTCATCATGTACTTCAATAAATACTTCGACAGTAAAACAACTTCATGCATAATAAGTAGTATTGTTAGAGAAGAATACAACTTCGGATTTATTAACAGAACAAATAACCGGTGGAAGGAACAAAATATGAAGGATAAAAGTAAAGGTAAAGGTATGGAGAGATAAAGATTCAAAGTAAAGTTATCATGTAACAGGTTAAAATTTAAACAGCTATTAAAAGTTTTAACGGAAATGTATTCTTGCTACTTTAAAAATTTTTAATGCAGCAGTTGTTACTCCATTAACAAGTTTTACAAAGTCACTGTAAACGACATTGTTACTTTTAATGTGTACATTCGTTATACAGTTTTGTGTCGTGACAAAAGATTTTTTTTGTTTACGAAATGTATTGATGTTTTGTTTGAATAAAAGTACTTTTTACAATAATCTGTTTTAGAAGAAATGATTAAAGAAAAGTTTTCTTAGAGCTATTAATATCTGAGCAACTTTTGAAAGCAATAGTACTAAATGAGATGACCCTTTTACAGCAACAGTAACAAGAGGTCATTTTTTGCAGAATGTAATCAGAAAGGCAACAATTAAACCCTATTCCTCTGAGTTTATCTCGTGTTTAGGAACTTACGTCATCCTTAGCAACGTCGCCATCATCATCATCATCATCATCATCATCATCATCATCATCATCATCATCATCATCATCATCATCATCATCATCATCATCATCATCATCATCATCATTACAGTCGCCATCCTCTTTTCCTTCCTCGTCATTTCACATCATGGGATAGGCAAGAGGCTGTGTGTTCTGCTTTCAACGTCCCAGGACAAAATCTTCCTGGGTCTACCTGCAGACATGTGTTCAATATGCTTACATACTTACATATTTTTGTTTAGCCGAACTTCTTTCCACTATTGTCTAATCCTAATGTAATGTCATATTAATTAGCATAACTTAACTTAATCAAGCTTGCCCACTAAACAAACGCAACCTAAAATGTAAATTTTTTAGTGGATGGTTAGTGAGGAACGGTTTAAAAATAACACAAATTTTAACTATTTTGCGTCGACGTTTCGACAATATTTATTGTCATCTTCAGGACCTGTGTATGAAATACAAAATAAATGTCAAACACAATGGAACAATTAAATATTTCATACACAGGCTCTGAAGCTACATGAAATAGCTTCATACGTATTGTCGAAACGTCGACGCAAAATAGTTAAAATTTGTGTTATTTTTTACCGATCCTCACTAACCATCCACTAAAAAATTCATTGATCTAAGGTCACTAAAAATTTAAGGATCTAAAATGTAAATGTTTTCCAGTACTTCGAATTTATAAGTTTACTGTATTCTTTGAAGCTCATAATAAATAACAAAACAATATTTTATTAAAATTGTTAAAACGGTTTAGAGTTATCCTGGAACATACATCCATCGTAGAACATGATAGGCATCTATTTAAATGCTGGCAACATGAAGACTGACGAAGACGTCGGAGAGGAACAGTAAACGTTTAATCAATTTTTCTGTGGCATTTCGTACTCATTACATAGAACTGTTGATCGAATATACCTACAGTTAAGGCTAAGGTAACCCAGACGTTTAAGCGTCTCCAAAATGGTAATCCGACTGGGAGTTTTGAGGCGCGACACGCCAGTAATGGAGGTCTCCAGTCTCCAAATGGATTACTGCCACAGGAATTGATTGATTTATATTATTTTAATTTAGTTGAAGGAGGAGGCGTGGAGATTACCTCGAATTGCCGCGGCTATTAAACGGAGTCGCTTCCAAGAGTCATCTGGGCTTGGAATACATTTTTCGAGTCCTGCGATCAAGGGATTGTGGGTGACTCGGGTCGCCCGACCACAGAATCTTCGCGATAAGTGTCTCAGGGTGTCATCAAGTGCACGGCCACCCAGCCCAATTCGAAGTGCACGTGAAGATAACCTTGGGGTCACTTTACAGGCAAGTTTAAGTCTCCGGTCGGGTACGCTGTGAAGCGACTTTCTATGGCAGGCGTCCAGGTATCCTCAAACGGGACAGGCGTAGGTAATCACCGGCAACACGTATGTGTTGACTATGAGCTTACCTAGCCGAGCGACAGCAGTCTGGGAGCGTAATCCACGCAATCCCTCCCAAGTCTCCAATCATTGTCGTCTTATGTGAGAGCGATGTCTAACGATGTCAACCGCTCTCTGACGGTAGTCCTAAGCCGAAGGCTGATCAGATTATCGAACTACTTTTCGTAGCCGTTAGTTTGTTGGAGGTAAGCGTCACGGTTTTCTGGTAAAATATAAACTACATTTTTGTTGGGACTGATTTCAGCTATCCGCGCTCAGTTAGCGCCGGTATCCGGATGTCTTCTGACTTCATGTATATTCGCCTGTAAGTTTCTGGGTGCCATTCACCTTATCCCTCCAACTGAATTTACAGTAGGGTCTATTTTAAAATTCGCTTTGAACCAGTTCACATCAATCATTATGTTAACATGGCCAAACATATTTTCTATTTCCCCCTTTTTAATTCATCCATTATGTCCTATTCTCTAGTCTTATGTTATAATTTCTTTGTCTGTTTAGTCGTGGGACTCCCAAACTTCTCAGTTAGAAATCCATATGCCGATGCACTCTGTTGATATCCCAAACTTAGACTCTATACAGTATTATGCTTTCGACGAAGAAGCTGTACGCGCTTATACAACGGAACTCGAAAGCACGGGGCACAGTCTATGAAGTTGCGCCGAAGTGTTGTCGAATTTTCTGAGTGTGGGTTTGCCAGATGAATTAGGAGTGTAGGTGAAGCCGCAGGTAGTTCATGCTCTTGGTCCAGACAAGGTGGTGGTACTTACCAGAATTTTGTATGACCCTCGGAATTCCAACTAAACTAAGGACCTGAACATTCGCGGCTGAAATTAGATTTCTCAGTAATGTGATAAAATATAACCTTCAAGGTCACAGAATACCTTCTTCTCGTAATATCATAAAACGTATTATCACTGAAGTACATACTTTCCACTAAACTTCATATTGTTACGACGGCTTCACTGATCGTCGTATGGTACAGTGGAAACAAGATACAAGACACCAATGAAGTTGCTAATAACCAGCTTTAATTATCACAAATAACAATTCGTAATCAACTCGTACAATAATTCAAGTTAATCTGTCCACACGCAATAATAATGTCAACTAATAGAGTCCCGCACAATTATAACACACTTCGCCACAATACTTCGAACCTCATATGGACAATTCGCCACTGAAACTGAAACTAAACGACAGCTGTCGCTGTTTGAATAGATAGCACAACTGTTCCAGAATAATCCATAATACGCGTCAAAACCACTCGAAAACACTAGAGCGTCATTGATTGCGGCCTTGAACACAGTGGATCAACCGGTATGGTCTGGAACAGCCTCGTTTGTTGACGCATGTTAAGTGTCACGTACGCACACAAACATTACAGCTGGGCTCTGCTGGGATAACCGAGAAACATGTAGAACGTTCACTAATGTCGTAACACTATGCTTCTTCTAGATGCTTACTTTGTACAACTTCGTTTGCTTTTCCTTTCCTGTTTTGTTCCTAAGCGTTCTGTGTGCACGTCCACAAATACTCTTAAATATTGTTAGCTCATTGTTAAAGTCGTTATCATAAATCAGTATTGTCTATTTAGCAAACTTTTACTTAATTTTTTTTGCAGGTGAGTAACGAACACTACTAATACTACACAGCAAGTCAAGTCCAGCTACGTAATTCTCGAAAAGAGTAAGTAAAAATGTAAATACAACAATCTATTTTATTATTCTGAATGCAGAATTGCTACATACAACCGTTTGATATAAGACGAGCTTTATCGTTCAATAGTGGCATAGCTATGGCAACAAACTAGAGGTGTGCGAAACTAGTATCTGAAAATAACAGTTACAAACCAAACTGTTCCAAAAAATAACAAGTAAAAATACCTGTTATAATATACTTATTATATACATACCTCTATTATATAATTTCTTAGAAGAAATAAATTGAAACTAAAGTATTAACAGTGATACTATACACCGTGATTTTATTAAGCTGTTGCTATTTAAAATAAAATAAGAAACAAGAGAATTTATAGGTCTATGTCTCTTTGGGATTAATAATTTAAGTTTTCACTAGAAGTAAACAAGCTGGCAAAGATTTAAATTTAATTACTGATTCCATTTGGGTTAGGCAAATCAGTTGCGAGACTCTGGCAATTAAATTTAGAGTGTACGTAATAGCACATAACAAATAATGTCAAAAAAACATCAGAAACATACAATAAAAACAAAACAGTAAGCCAAAAGAATTACAACAATCTCCTCATTTACGTGAGATGTGCAGTGATGTTAAAATCATCTCCGAATCACATTAACAAAAAGTACTATATATCCTATCAACTATCAGTCACTCTGTAGGTTATAACACAATATAATTCGCTTTTCAGAGGTTGGTGACTAGTATAACATATAATTTGTTATTATAATCTGTAGTATAGGCCCTATATCTGCGTAACACACGAGAATAAATGCAACATCAGTGTAAATTTTTATAATTTATTAAAAACAGCTTCTTCTCTTTGGCATAGAGATATTCTGAACCTCGCTGTTTTTCTTCGTTTCGTAGGGTAAGGTTCCCTATTTTCGGATGGTTTCGTAATTTCAGAAATGGTGATAACTGACAAAGTTATCAGTGCACACTGGCGGAGAGTATGTGAAACTGACATTCCCGCCTAACTAGCGCTGTGTTGTGTAGTTCGTCAGCGTCGGATTAATAGTTGAGTTCTAGGAATTGTTTTTGTGTTCAGTCGTCAACTCGTGTAATATTTGGTGTGCAGAACATAAAGGTGCGTAAAGGTGAGATTCTAAATTCTTCTCACTTACTCAATATAATGCTAACAGTGTAGCCTACATTTCGGTGTAGGTTTTGGTTATTTGAAAAGCGTAGTTTCCTTTTATTATCGCCATCTTTACTGAAAGAGTCAGGTTGCCCAATTTCGGATACTAATGGAGTTCCTAATTCCGACCGTCCAAAATTAGGAACCTTTACAGAGCTTTAATATTATTTTATACTTTATTCCGGATGAGCGAGAAAAAACAAAAACCTGGTCAAAAGAGGCCAGTTATTCCCTGTAGAAGCAATTAAATCCAAAAAAATGGGATATTTGAAGGCATCATAAACGCTTAATGTTCCCAAATCTACTTTGTTAGATTATGTAAACAGTGGTAACGTCGACAGAAGACTGTCTTCGTCTATATACGAAAAATACTACTCTCAAACTATCGATTTGTGGTTAGACAATCACTCCTACCATTTTTAAAAGTGCGGAGTCATTCCGTACAATCCAGATGTTTTTTCGAAATCTGACTTTATACCAGAAGCAGAAACAAGTCAAACACCTGATGAAGGAAGTCACCAAAAATCTGCAACTGCCCCCGACTTCCTGGACCCGAGTCTCGTGACACTGTAGGCAGACCTACGACTGTGTCTCCGACCTGAATTACCCGGACCGTCAACAAGTGGCAGACGATGTGGTAAAGCTGTTATTCTTATATTAACACCATATAAAAAAATCACTCGAATGTTCCAACCAATAAACAAACACAAGTCTTAGTCAAGACACATATTTCTTGGAAAAGAAAATTAGAATTTAACAATAGCCCCAATATCAGTAATTCTGATTAAAACGGTCTAAAAATTCCATCTGCTTCTAACGCTTACTCTAACATGCTTTTTAAAAATTCTCCGAAAAAGTTAGGCCTATTGCAAATAAACGTAGACGAAATAATGTGAAGCTTATAAAAACATATACAGATAAATAAAGATTAATTATCACATTAAAAATTTTGGTTTTTAGAGTACTAAAATACCCTATCCGAAATTAGGAACCATGCTATCCGAAATTGGGAAACCCTTAACTTAACTAGTGCATTATTTTTGTAATACTTTCGTTATTTATATTTGTGCATAAGAATTTACTACCTTTTACACAAGTACACAAAGGGTTGCTTAGTATACATGCCAAACTATACTTCGGTAAATTTATATGTCATTTTACTAACTTTTTGAGTGTTAAATAATAAGAATCCTCATGGTATCCGAAATATGGGTACTTTACCCTACTTGTATGACAATCGGCATATGCGCAGAATGAAGTATTTAGCACCAAAAGTGACTTTGTACTCGTGTACTCTTGGTACTCGTTTATTCGTTAGTTGCGTACGGAGCTCCCGCGACTTGGAACCGCGAGGCCGCGAGTAATCGGAACCAGTTTTCAGTTATCGTTGAATCGGAACATGTATTTCAACTTTTCAGTCACTGTTATTTCCGTTCCACAAAAATAATAGTTCCAAATTTCTGTTATAGGTATATCGGCCCACCTCTAGTACAAACAACCTTGATACCAGTGTTGGGATAACCTTACAATCAGTTCGTTATTCTAAAGAGGGCTGCTGCAAATAGTGGCAAAACGTCCAAAAGGAATTCGTTAAATCTTACACAGTGACCATTCAGTGTGTGAATCTGTTTGCGTGTTGGAGGGAAACCAGTTTTGTTGATCACGCTCAAGACGCATAAAGCATTTGACGATAATCACGCAGCAAAAGGAATACAAGAAAAGAGTTTTTACCCAACGTTTCTGTATTTACAAAACGTTTGTGTTTACAGAAAGTTCCAGTATAGACGATTGAGCAACTTTGTCTACTGTTCACTTCGTCAACTTTGTACCACTGGGTAGTTCAACAAACTTGTTCTCCAAATGTACATGAAAGGCCGCCAGAGAACTTTATAAAATAGTTTGTAGGTTGTTAGCAAGATAAAGAAAAGAGTGTAACGAAACTACTCCGTGTTTTTGTTCTAACTCTGTTGTACATAAAGTTGTTTGATAACGAACAAACATTTTGCGTTGTAAAATGAAAGCTACTAACTGGAAGATGGCTTTGGGCATGGGGTCGCGTGACAACGCCAAATTACGTACGTCCGCGTCTCGAGACTGGACGATCCGTCATCGCCACGCGACTTGTCTAATCATACCTCTGCGTGCTAACTTGTCTGGTTAAGAAGATCACGCTGTGGACAACCTAGTATTAAGACTAATTTATGATATGATGTGTCCTGTAGGTGGACAGGTGGATTCCTACTCAAAAACAATTCGGGATAATGTGTTATTTCTTTGTGTTGTCTTTATAATTTTCACTAAATTTCAAATTTTGCACGTAATGCCCTTATATATGACATTACTTTTTTATACATAAAGATGTTATTTTTGAAATTTTGTTTATAGCTTAAAAATTTAGCGTGCAGGCGTAACATGGTCAGTGAGTGTTAATATTGAAAGTCTAATTACCAGAATGTACCGTAAGACAAAATATTTGATTAGAAAAGTTACTACAAATTGTTAAAGAAACATCACTATAATAAATAATCTGGTTATGTAACTTGTAACCCTGTGACTTACAGACCTGCAAGAAATTACATAATGCAAAAAGAGTTCCATGTAACTGACCTTTCTTCACTTGAATAATGACTTTTTCATCCGCGTAAAAAAGGGAATTCATGTGAATGTCACCACAAAGGACTATTCCTGAGTCAATTTGCGCTTTCCATATTAAAAAAACGTCATCTACATAGATATTAAAAGTGTAGGCAAAATAGGACATCCTTGCTGAACACACTTTTTTATCCGAATATCTTCTGACAACCTCTTGTTCACATCTAAGGTTTCAACAATTAATAAAAAAATAGTAAGGGCTTTTTTAAAAGAAAAGTTCCTTTATATTTCAGGCATCACATCGTGTACTTGATTGTTGGAGAAACACTGTAGCCAATACCAGGGGCGACCTAGGATTATATTTAGGGGGGGGGATTTTTTCAGCCACATATTGTTTTCTTAGACTATTGTTTTTCTCATTATAATCAAAGTAGTACCTAAAATTATAACTAATGAGTAAATAATACCTGTAATTCACTAATTTCAATTATAGGCTTCCAGTTTGCCTTAGAAGGCGAATAATACCTTTCTGTGTGTAAATTATATAAATTCTTTAAAAAGAAGGTTAAAATTAAGAAAGTGTGGGTTAACAGCATGTATATAAATGCTGTGGATATACATCTATATAACAGGATTGCGGATACAAATTTTACGGGATGTAAAAAATTGTTATATAATTTTTGTTAAAACATGATGATTGTCAGTCTTTTTCAAAAGGAAAAGTAGAAAAAGAAGGTAAGGTAAAAAACCCCCCAAAAAAATAAATATTACTATATACTTTGTTAAATAAGTGTTTTATTTTCCTGGTTGATATATTTAAACTTGTCATACAAGTAATTTTTTTAAATTAACAAAACTTAAAAGACAATTAATGATATTTCAAAAACACGCAACCAATTTAAATTTTTTTGATACAATTTTTTAATTTTTTGGATTTCGGAGGGGATATACCCTCCCCCCCCCCAAGGTTCGGCCTTAGCCAATAGCCTTACAGGAAATACACAGACAGTGGTAAGCATTTTGTTTATGGAAGTGAGGAAAATTACGGACTCTAAATTGATATTGTTGTCACGGTATTGTATAAGTGTCATGTGAGACAGTTCGTATTCTTGGTTTAAGGATGTAACACAGCTGCGCGGTCGACGTCCTCACGTGGCCACCACGTTGTACGGACAGGACAGGTGATCCATCATTCTGTACACGCAACTTCAGATAGCAATCAACGCTAAACAAATTATTCGTCACGATATTAAAAACATTTCCTTAATAAAATTGTGTTATAATAAACGGTTTTAGTGGCTTATTTTCTAAACCCGGTAAATAAGAATGTATTACAGTGTCATCGTGTACAATACTTTTACACTTATTTTAAAGTTACGACACCCACTCTCTTGAACTCGGCTGTCGGAGCCAAATTAATATTACCTGACCAACGTGAAATTACGAAGCTTAGGTCACCAAGAGAGGGTGGTCGATTAGCGTATGCCAAAGAAAATCCTAAAGGGTCCAATCCATTAGAACAGACGGAGGGGCCGAACTGGGATACGATGTTTGGATGATGTGCTAGAAAACCTCAGAAGAATGGATGTGAGGGCTCACACTGAATGGCAATGCATAGCACACAATGGAGAAGATTGGTGTTGGAATCAAGGGCACACGTAGGGCTGTAGTGGTAAAGAAGGAGAAGGAGAAGGAGGAGGAGGAGGAGGAGGAGGAGGAGGAGGAGGAGGAGGAGGAGGAGGAGGAGGAGGAGGAGGAGGAGGAGGAGGAGGAGGAGGAGGAGGAGGAGGAGAAGAAGAAGAAGAAGAAGAAGAAGAAGAAGAAGAAGAAGAAGAAGAAGAAGAAGAAGAAGAAGAAGAAGAAGAAGAAGAAGAAGAAGAAGAAGAAGAAGAAGAAGAAATTATTGTTGCTGTGAGACTTCTTCTTTTTTTCCCGTTATCAGGACCGTGATCGTGACATTTAAGTGCCCCGGCATTTCCTTGGAGTCACGTCATCGTGGAGAATTTTCATTGTTGAAATCTTAATACAACTTAATCTTAATATTGAAACTTTATTTAATAACTGTCTCAGTCTTCCCACACACAGAATTAATTTTTATTTTCAATACTGGCATATTATAAGCGTACAACTATAAATAATTCAGTCTGAGAATATTTAAACATAAGAGACAATTTTTTACCTTTTTTTTTTAATTTTGTACCATAAGCGACACTGGAAACTATGTTCAACTCATCTCTATTCAACTCAACCAGTGGGAACACTTCAGATACAGGTAGCATTTTTTGCGTTTTTAATTTTTTAAATCAAAAGAAAGATTGACTCAATATTTCAAAAATATTTAACATCCAGTTAGTATAGTGTTTAGCTATAGTACCGTAGTTAAAAAGATACAATGTCGAAGAAAAAGAAGAAGACGATGAAAAGAAAGTGCCACCAAAAACTGACACAATAATTTTTATTTAATATTTATAAAAACGAAACAACAGCTCTTAATGGACGCAGTATTTTGTACCTGATTCAGTTTTTGTTTATATTTGTTAAGGATTATTTCAGTGAGATTTGTCTGAGTCTGTTGCGAAACTACGAACATTTTCTTACTTCATGGCAGTAGTGTATATGTGGAAAGAACTACAGGTTAAATAACAGATTGAGAAAGAGGGGTAAAAGCGAAACAGAGGGACCGAGACAAGCAGCCGCTGATGAAGCAAAGTAAAATGTACCCCACCGGCTCACATTAACTGCAAAACTGAATTGTGTTATTGACGTTGTTTTGTTATTATCGAGAATTATCACGTAGATTGCCGTTAATGCTCAACCCCGTTGTGTATAAACCCCATCCTGCTCCAGGTCCAGTTGGGCGGACCAGCAGCTCGTCGTGCTCCGGTGGTCGCAGTGTCCGGGCGAGCCCGATGACTGCATGATGCCTGCTTGTTACCATGACTAGCGATCTCGCGCTATTCTAGGAATGGAACTTCCGTTTATTTATTTTTAGACGAGCAGGATGATGTTATTTTCTTGGACCCTCGGACCTCGAAGAGACCCGCAACGGCAGAATGGGGGAGACCTCAGAGACCTTCCGCTTGAGAAGTAGGAATTCCCCTCCCACAACGGGCAGGGCGCCTCTAACCGCTCAGGGAAAGTCGCCGAGGGCTGCCAAGCGTCAATGTCAGGGCACGGGAGAGAGCAGAGGAGGAGGAGGCACAAACCAGAGACGGCACTAAGCACACCTAAGGCAAGCGCAGCCCCCCTTCAGTCTGTCGCTGAGCACCGGGACGTACAAGATGGAGAAGGAAGTTGTGGGATAGTGAAAATTCCTCAAGATTGGAGGATGGGCCTGAAGTTTCGTATTCGGCTTATGGGGGGGTCATCGAGGAATGCTCGGCGGCGTTTGTGTCGTCTGGGTGGTGGGCTAACATCTGTACTAAGTCGACGGGTAATGTAGGGATGGGTCGAGACAGAGGCTCGGGTAAATAGGTTGAAGGCTAGGGTCCGAACGAATTCGGTGAGAGAAGGAACCTTCAACCATCGCTTGATAGCGTCATTTCTAACAAACCAGGAAGAGTTGGAGATGTAGCGGACGGTTCGGGATTGGAACGCTTCCAAAGTGGCAACAATGGGTTGAGTAATGCCCAAAAGGCGGGAGCTGCGTAAGTGAAAATTGCCCTAAGAAAGAGCATGTAGGTGGTGTATAAACCGTAAATTTATCCCTCGGGATTTGAGCGAATCATGTTACCATGTTTCTGGCTGTCACCCATTTTGTGTAAAAAGTCATGGTCACCACCTTTTGGACAAACCTGGTAATTATACAAAAAGGAATTTATAATATAGGCTACAGAAGAGAAAACCACTTTAACTTCATACATTCCACTGAGGCAGTTCCATTATTAAATTCCAGTCGAGAATTAAACACAGAGTTTAATATTGTTTTTTTTTCTGAACAAGGCTGCATTATGAACTTTATGCTCTGCTTAGCATGTTCAAGTCTTCATACTTCAAATTCCACTCGTTCTCAATATTCATCTAATGTCGTTAAAATACAGACAAACTAAATTAACTAACCAATAACATCATTAGCATAATCCGTATCATCACCGACTTAGAAGTCATCGTCGCCATGTTTGAATAATTGTTGGAATTCAATTTAATGACACGACCCTAATGATGCATATGTTATTCACATATTAATTATTTCTGTTTATTTGACAATTTGTAATCTAATCACAATCTACTCTTAATGGAACATATTAAGGACAGATAAATTATTTAGGACAGATATCCACACGTAAGACCACGGTGATGGCTTTTCGTGGAACTGATCCCCTACGGGCAAAAATTATTATAGATGGTATTGTCCTGGAACAAGTTAACAATTTTGAATACCTGGACTACAGTGTGCCTTATAATGCATGCAACGACGTTGTGGATAAGTTGCATAACTTCAACCTCATGTGGGGGACCATTAGGCGAACCATTAAGTCAACAAGTAAAGAAACACGTCTAAAATTCTACAAGGTGATGACTCTTCCCACACTTCTTCATGGGTCTGAGAATTGGACTTTAACGAAAGGCCAGGCCAGTCACATTCAAAGGGCTGAAATGAGATTTTTCAGGCACGTGGCAGGGTATACTCTCCACGATCTCAGAAGAAACACAGATAAACGGCAGGAACTGAATATTATGAGTATAGTCGACAGGGTCGCCCAGTATCGGCTGAATTGGTGGGAACATCTTTGCCGAATGGATAACTGCCGCATCCCCAAACAACTATGGAACTATAAGCCAAGGGAAAGAGAGATATGTGACGTCCGAGGAAGCGCTGAAGTGACCGGCTCTAATCTTTGCCTATTTGAGAACGGAACAAACCATCCTTGGTTTAATCCGTGAAGATGATGATGATGATGATGATGATGATGATGATGATGATGATGATGATGATGATGATGATGATGATAAATTATTTTCAATAATGTAGAGCAATCATTATACTAGTCACATTATACGTGATGCAATTTATGTAATTATTTATTCATACACGGAAAAAACTTTGTTTAATTTTAATTCAAAATTTCTCTACCATTTCTTTCATTTTTCTTGAATAAAACCTTATATTTTTAATTCATAATTTCTTAGTGGCCGTCAATTTATGAATTTTAACGATGCAGGGGTTGGGAGGATCGGTAAAAAAAGTATAACACAAATTATAAATTATTTGTGTCGACGTTTCAACAATATTTATTGTCATCATCAGGACAATTTTTGCTGAATTGTTACGACGCCAAACACACAACTGTGATATAGCTGAATAGACGCCAAACAAACAGTTGTGTTTGTTATATCTGATGATGACAGTTGAATAATATTGAAACATTCTAATTCACAAAATAATAAAAACATATTCTTGTAAAATGTTTTGTTATTGTTAACTTTAATATAAAATATATTGCAACAAAACACAGGATGATGATCTATGAATAAGAATATCTGAGCATGGATGACGGACATTAGCATGTTTTAGATTGATTTATGAAATTTTTGTCAATTAGCTATAAGTTTTGTATTTAGTGATGGATAAGGGCTTGGGTTATACCAAATTCTTTGTATATGTTTGCTCTATAATGTCATGCACTTTGTTTGTGTATATGTGCGCGCATTCGCGTGTGAACCTTCATTGTTATATCGTCCGCGTTAGTTTTCCTATCGGCATGAGACTTGGACAGTGAATTATTTATGAAAATAGCTTCATTTTCTATATACTCTGTTGTTCTCAGCTATTTTTTAAATGTGGTTTTTTAGTAACTGAAAACTCAACTTTTCACTCTTATCTATTGAAGAGTAATAAAAATTCTAGATAAACTCTGAGCAGGCACTCGCAGAATTATACAAAGATTCTCCTGCAACGCGTCTATTTTTTGTCCAATCTACCACTTAGACAGTTGATTGACCAATCAGAAGCCCCTAATTTCAGTCAGATCCGTCGGTTGTCGTGTGTACTTCGAGGCAGTTCATCGGAAGCCGTTGCTTAGTGAACGTGTGCTCTTCGTCAAGAATTTTTCTTGTTCGAACTGGTTTAATCTAGAGTAACTCTAAGTCTTGGGACTCTTTTCGGGTTTGTCGACTAGAACCAAGCGGGTGAACTACCAATTATAATATATTAAGTGCTATTACGTGTTAGTGGAAGATTTTCCGCTTAGGGAGATTTATCGACCGTGATAAATCTTTATTAACGCGGAACACTTCAAGAATAGGCGGAAGGTGTAAGTAATATACACCGCTTTTAAAGAATATCACTCATTATCACCCTGAGTATCAATAATTAATAACGATCAATAATTAATAATAACCAATTGCGAGCGATAAAACTAACGATTCGGAAAGTGACAATTTGTGTGTGAAATCAGTATCAGTGTTATCAGCTGTTCGGTGAACCCCAGTGCGAAGAGAGAGAGTGTGAGAGCGAAGAGCGGTGGTGATTGCAGAGAGAGGAGCGTAGCAGCGGCGGACCGAGTGACGTCACGCCTAGTGTAAAGGAATTCTACGTTCAAGTAAAATTTACCAAATCTGAACTATATAAAGTCTTTCATAATAAATAAAATTCTATACATGACATTTTGTTCAATTTAAATATATCATATAAACAATTACTTACTTGTGTCATAAATAAATAATTTTTCTACACCTCCAATATATTAGACTTGTGCATAATTTATACACACATAACTATCCTATGCAAAAATATTTATTTGTATCGTCCCAATATATACAAGGATTATATGAGCATTTATGAATACAATTTGTAATTTGTAATTGCATAATACACTGTACAAGTACGTAACCCCTTTTTGAAACTTTTAGATAGAATACTATTTCTTACGCTTCGCTGTGACCCCCATGCTGTTGGCACTGTACCTTAATACGCATCTTCTCCATCCTCCACATTTGAACTATTTTTCAGAAATTCTTCTGTCAATTGATCTGTAACTCATTCCTATCTATTCCTTTCCTTCCAGCTTTTTGGCTTTCTGCCTCCAGTTGGATGTTAAGAAGGTAAGAAGAAGCTAAGAAGGATAGAGGTGATTTGGATCCAAGATTTCCAGACGTACAAAACTAAAGTTGCTGCCACGTAATACCCTGATTATCCTGGCTTATAGGAGACTACTCTTACTTTTTTATATTAATTACATGTCTGTAGTTTAGTAGGCCAAGTATACTAGCTCATGTGTCTGGTCTTGATTTGCAGATAATAATGACGGTTAGGCCCACTTTTCTCTGAAATTTTTCTCCTTGTCCCTCACAACAAATGACGCCTAGTTTTTGAGGAGACCCTTCGAAACATCTTCGGCCGAATACAGCAAAACGTAATAACGGGAAAATGGCGGATTCGACTTAATCTGTGGTTGGAAGTGTTTTACAACTACTCAAACATTGTGGAACTTCAACGGGCTGGACATGTGTTGAGTATGGAGTCTCACCGATGGCCCGTGAAGGTGTTGGCTTTCGTTCCCGGTAGACGAAGACCCCTGGGTAGACCGAGGAACAGGTGGCGCGATGAATTCCGTCAAGACTTTATTCCGGGATCGGAATCGAAATGAATGAAATGGCTGCGGAGACAGGAGACAGAGGATAATCCATGTAGTAGTGTGCGGTCCTCTGGGCCTGATCGCGTAAAGAGTAAGAAAACGTACAAAGCAAGTGGACAGTGGATACCAATACCTAATACTCTGCTACCATCGAACAGCACAGATTACTATGATATAGGAACTCTATCTCTTGTGGTAGAGGATAGAGGATGCTTGTCACACAGTAAGGGAAACTTAATTGTTAAAGTTCCTATTATGTAAGCAAGTACATACATCAGCTGTCAAACGTAGTACTTAATAATCACGTAATTGTTTTGTAATAAAAATAATCATGTTTTAAAGCGTAAAGGAAAAACGCCGCACCAATTTATTTTCTTCTCAAATTCAATTGTAAATACTACGTATTCGTTATTATGGTTTAACTGAACTTTGCTGGTTACGTGTGCAAAACAGTGCGATAAAACCAATTTATTTTCAGTTACATAATTTTACGTAAATATTTAGCTCACAAAATCGCTAGTGTCAACGCTCAACATTGAATTTATCAATTTGATAATACAGACACGTTGGTTATTCTGTTATTTTAATTGGTTTTGTTAATGGTTGGTTTTAATAAACAGTTTACTCGGAACAAAACCATCGTTAACCATTAACGGTAACTAAAGTACTAATGTATAAAAGAATTCTAAAGTTGCATTACCCTGCACACTGAAAAACCAAAGAAGAAGTAATAGTAAACGTTTGTTGCTGTCGTTCTTTTTCTCCTCCTCCTCCTCCTCCTCCTCCTCCTCCTCCTTCCTCACCCTCTTATTCATCTCTTTCCTCTCCTTCTTCTTCTCCTCCTTCTGCTCTTCATCCTCCTCCTCCTCCTCCTCCTCCTCTTCCTCCTCATCCTCCTCCTTCTTCTTCTTTTTTAAAATGTGTTTTTACATTTTAAAAGATTGATTGTCGACCAGCAGAGGCAGAGATTAGAAATTTCAAAACATTGAGACCATAGTAAACAGAACGAAGTTGAGTGGTTTTGTTAATAACCATATGTTGTGTTTTGATTGTAACAAGAGTGAATTAAAACAATCTGCTGCGAAATAGTGTGAAAAGACGCAAGGAAAGTCTTGGTGTTTTACTGTAAAATGGTTTACACTGTAAAATGTAGCAGACTTAGAAACGGTAAGCGACATTTTAAGCAATATGAATATAAACAGCAGATTAAAGTTTCTTTAAAAAAAAAAACTTCTCTTGTTCCAGCAGGGAAGAGGCGAGTCGCCGGTTCCTGTTCCAAAGAGGAATACATCCACTTAACCAACGCTTCTTATCTCTTCGTATACTTCTTTGTCCAACAGACAAACTTCTCTTCTTCCAGCAGGGAAGAGGCGAGTCGCCGGTTCCTGTTCCAAAGAGGAATACATCCACTTAACCAACGCTTCTTAGGTCTTCGTATACTTCTTTGTCCAACAGACAAATTTTCTTAGGCGAATGCCTTGCGTCATCCTATTCAGATGAGCATTCAACGGCAAACGGTTAGCGGACTTAGGGGCAGTAGAGGAAGGTTTTCCATCGGCACCTTCGGTAGATATATTTTTGTTTTCATATATACGCTCGTTACTCATGAACAACGTACTTAATTAAAACGCTGTTTATTAATATTTTTATTTTAGTTGTGTAATTTCGGAAAACCTTCCTATGGTAAAACCTAACCTATCGTATGGGTGTGGAAGTTGGCCACCGGTAGGGAAACAAGAAGGACAAACTGAGATGTTTTTTTTTTCCGGAACATTATAGGTTTCAGATTCTGTCTGAGACTTTCATGGCCGACGTCAATGTTGTTAAGATTTCGGTTGTAAGGCCGTGGTTGTAAGGCCGTGGCTGTAAGGCCGTGGTTGTAAGGCCGTGGTTCAAAGCAAACGTTTCGGCCGTACCTTTCTACGACCATCTTCAGAGCAGAAGACTGAAAAAACACTGACAAACGTTTTGTAGTCAGTGACCACAATACTGTGGTTAAGGCTAATGACCATAAGAAGGACATCCATATAAATAAACTGAGAAATGTGCTTGTTCAAAAGATATGCAGTCAGGATTACTGTGGATGATATACCCTCGTACAGAGGAGGAAAACGGAGCAGGATGTATGTACATAGAATGCCCGTAGGACGAATACCCCGTATAATATTACAGCGCAGGATTACAAGAAGAAGAGTTAGAAGACGTTGGAAGAGGTGGAAAGACAGAATTTCAAACTGGAAAGCGTAGTGCGTAATCTCTGGCAGTCTATAAGAAAAAGATGAAGAAAATACGTATACAAACAAAAATCAATATGTGTTGTTGGATCACGTGACGCACGAATGACGCAACAGTAAGCGTATAACAACAATTCGCCTGAAAATGCCACAGATTGAATTACAAATCAAAATAAAGTAGACGTAAATGATTGTTTCACTGCGCGAAAACGGTAAATAATTCTGAGGCAAGTGACATCAAAGGTAAATCTCTGTGAACACGTTTCAGCATCTCAGGCGTGATTATACAGCCAGAGATATTAACGTTTTGTGTTTCAAGGTAAGAGTATTTGAAATACCTGTGACTTTCTTAGCCCTCAAGTAAAGTCGAGTTTTATTATTAAATTCCGGTAGGCCTTTTAACATGAATCCAAACAGCCAACGTTTACTATAGCGTATTACAGCGGTAACGTACTGACTTCATTACTTTGTAACAACGATAGAAACTCGGAAGAAAAAAATATAAAATTTTAAACAGACTGTAACTGTAACATTGTCCTCAGGCTTTCACGACCGGTGTCAGTTGTAAGATTAAAGATATCCGGGCAGCTTGGCCGTGGTCGTTTGGCCGTGGTCCATGGTTTATTTCCAAATCAAACGTTTCGGCAGCTCCAATGGCTGCCATCATCAGTGGAATAAAAATCCTGAACGTAGGGTATTACGTACAGGCCCCTCAGCCTATACCACAGTACTGTGGGCCTCTACGTGAACACCCTACGTTCAGGATTTTTATTCCACTGATGATGGCAGCCATTGGAGCTGCCGAAACGTTTGATTTGGAAATAAACCATGGACCACGGCCAAACAGCCCGGATATCTATAATCTTAAGACTGTACCTGTGTTTAGTGTTTTTTTGTTCAAAAAGCAGGGTTTTTCTGTTTCATATTTGAAAACATTGTTATAAAAAACTTCAAAGGTACATAAGATTGTATCATCATCGTCATCATCATCATCATCATCATCTTCACGGATTAAACCAAGGATGCTTTGTTCCGGCCTCAAATAGGCAAAGATTAGAGCTGGTCACTCCAGCGCTTCCTCGGACGTCCCAAACCTATGGGACGTCCCCTCGGCTTATAGTTCCAGAGTTGTTTGGGGATGCGGCAGTCATCCATTCGGCAAAGATGTTCCCACCAATTCAGCCGATACTGGGCGATCGTGTCAAGCATACTCATAATATTCAGTCCCTGTCGTATATCCGTGTTTCGTCTATGATCATGGAGAGTATACCCTGCCACGTAGCTGAGAAATCTCATTTCAGCCGCTTGGATGCGACTGGCCTGGCCTTCTGTTAAAATCCAATTCTCAGACCCATAAAAAAGTGTGGGAACGGCCATCCCATTGTAGAATTTTAGGCGTGTTCCTTTACTTCCTGACTTAGGGGTTCGCCTAATGATGCCGCACATAAGGTTGAACTTATGCAACTTATTGACAACGCCTTGCATGCATTATAAGACACACTGTAGCCCAGGTATTCAGCATTGCTAACTTGTTCCAGGACAATCCCCATCAGATTGTATGAACACAAAATATCTTGTGGTGATATAGGAGTAGTAAATATTAGTCTTATGAGATTAATAAAAAGGGGCGGAAAATAATAGAAAATCAAACAACATTTACGTATATATTTAACTATGGTACAACTTATAGCGCTTTGAGAACCAAACCTAAGACAGACATTGCTTTTTGGCTATGATGCGTGGATCGTACGAAAGAAGGAAAAGAGGAAAACTCATGCTGTAGAAATGAAGTTCCAAAGAAGTGTTCATGGCTACTTACTCCTAGACAAGAAATGGAATTAGAAACTCAGACCGGAGTAAGGATCTTCTTCTGATAGTTCCTATCCGTTTCGGATGTTGGATATCATACAGACTATTTTAACTTTCTCTACTGCTGCACGGAATAAGTCAGTTGTGTTCATGCCCAACCAGATCCTTAAATTTCTCAGCCATGATATTCTCGATCGCCCAACTCCTCTCTTTTCCCTGTAGTGTAGACTGGAGTAAGTAAAATCTCTGTTCATTTCTCTTGAGATGTCCCAGATACAGGAGTTTTCTTACCTTCACTGTGTTAATGACTCTCCTTTCTTTCTTCATTTTTCTAAGAACTTCAACAGCAGTTATATGTGCTGTCCATGAACTGGTCAGTATACTACGGTGAAGCCTCATTTCGAAAGATTCCAACTTTTAGTTGTGGCTTCAATCAAAGTCCAAGATTCTACACCGTAGAAGAGAACCGAGAATAGGTAGCAACGTAGACGTTTCATCTTTGTGTTTATTGTTAAATCGTGACTTTTGAATAAACTGCTCATTCTAGTGTACACTGTTCTTGCCTTTTCAATTCTGCTCTTTATTTCTTGAGAGTGGTCTCATTGTTCAATGACTGTAGTACCAAGATATGTAAATTGGCTTAAACGTCCAACTGACCTTTTGGTTTATATTAATGGTGCAGTTTGTGAACATGTTCTTAGATACAATCGTTAGCTTCGTTTCAGCAACATTGATGTCTAGACCATATCTACGGCTGCTTTCTGACACTCTATTCATTAGTTGTTGCAGCCCCTCTAAGCTATCTGCGAATATGACGGTATCATCGCCATAACGTATGTTATTTATTTTTTCACCAGTCAGAGAGATGCTCTGTGACCCAAATCACATTCATCTAAATCTTCTCTAAAAATACCTTCTGAGTAGATATTGAATAAAAGGTACAGATGTTGAGATAGTATACATCCTTGTCTTACTCCACGCAGAATCTGTATATCTTCAGTTTTTTCTTTATCTACTCTAACCACTGCAGATTGGTTCCAATACAGTGTAGCTATTATCCTTAGGTCTTTTCCATCTAGCCCAATATTTTTCAGGATATCCATAATTTTTTGATATTGGACTCGGTCAAAGACCTTCTGGTAATCGATGAAACATGCAAAAACATCACGCTTTTTATCTCTAGTAAGTATAGTGTCTATAAATAAGACCATCAACGATTACAGGAGATGATAGTGTAAACATTTTGACGGCATGCCGCATAAAAGGTTAACAGTAGAAATCTTAGCGTATCAGTCGATTGCAAGCGGAAACATTAGCATATCGAGGAGGAGATGGATTAGATTGGAGCCTATCCTTGCAGTGGAGATGATGGTGACAATGATGAATAAAATACACTAATTTTAAAACAATTCTCAATAGACACTAAAGAGTATTCTATATTCAACTTAATAATTGAAAACCTGTTACGACAATCGAACGTATCATATGGGTCTTAAAATATCGGAATAAACAATTTGAATACCAGACAATGCGCTACTCTTGACTCTAGTAACAGTTTTATAAACAAAAGGCACTAGTATGCAAAAAAAGGCACTAGTGTGCAACAAAAGGCACTATTGTGCAACAAAAGGCACTAGTGTGCAACAAAAGGTACTAGTGTGCAACAAAAGGCACTAGTATGCAACAAAAGGCACTAGTGTGCAACAAAAGGCACTAGTATGCAACAAAATGGACTAGTGTGCAACAAAAGGCACTAATGTGCAACAAAAGGCACTAGTATGCAACAAAAGGCACTAGTATGCAACGAAAGGCACTAGTGTGCAACGAAAATCACTAGTATGCAACAAAAGGGACTAGTGTGCAACAAAAGGCACTAATGTGCAACAAAAGGCACTAGTATACAACAAAAGGCACTAGTATGCAACAAAAGGCACTAGTGTGCAACAAAAGGCACTAGTATGCAACAAAAGGCACTAGTATGCAACTTTTCCGTAAGTTTGTAATGTTCAACACACGTAATGGTAAACATTTACAAAATCCAAATTACAGAACACTGATATTTTACCAAGCAGACACTAGTGACCGCTTATCACTTTACCCACGACTCGCTACCTAATAATGTACACTGAAGCGCAGGTTAACAAGTATTATCTAATAACACGTCTTATCGCTTCGATTGGGTACGCAATTGATTGTAAAGGGCCAGTGTTTCTCTATTTGAAATCAGCAGAAAAACGGCTCCGACACAGTAAGGTTTGCTGGCGGTTTCCATGATGTTGTACACTAAAATGAAGGCGTGGAAACAGCTCTGGAAACATATAGAACATCCCACGCTGCGACGACTATCGTCATTTGTTTAACACGTGTTTTCCAGTGTCATAGCGCTAATACGTCACTTTCTAAACCCATCGCTATAAACAATTATCTCAAACACACAAACTAGTAATAACCAATAATAAAACATACACTCGAATACGTACACCAAAAAACAGTAAATGTTAACAATAAAGCAGATGCAACAGCAGCAGCCGCCAACACAAACATCCGACTAAATTGCGTTAAAGGTAAATGTGACTCTGCAGTGTACTTTAGCCGTACCGATGAAGAGGTATACCAGAATTCAGAAATCATTATGGAAAATACAAAGTAAATTTGTTATATATGGTTTTAATAAATTAACACAGCATTATTTCGTACATTGTGTAAGCTTCGTCACGGGCGAAAGCTAGCTCGGGAAACGTAAAATTTCTTTAAAATTTTATGCAAAATTTACTGTTATAAAGTTTGTTAAATAATTGCATTGCGTATTATTTAATATGCAGGTACGCCATAGACAACACAATCGAAGAAAAAATATGTTATCGGAGGCGTCCTCAGTGAATGTTAGAATTTTAATAGTTTTGGTGGACGTGTCTTTATTTAAAAAAAGCTTTTATTTTAAGGTTTCTGTAAGACAGGTAAAATCTGTACTCTCCTATGGACAATCAAACGATGAATATCTCCATTACATTTTTTTTTAAATTACACTCGTAACGCTCAAATGGGACTAGCAACAGTTTGGTATAATTTGCAGTCAAATGTATTTATGCGTTCCGAATCTGTAGTAAATGTTTCAATTACAAACGTTTGCAAAGGACTGAAAACTAGACAAACCTAGCAAAAATGTATGACGTCTTGCAAAATTTATGTTTCCAAAATGTAGCGCTAATAGTTTTATGTACAACAAAGCAAACACCGAGTCGTTGAACTTTTTTTTTTTGCTAATTCTAGGGAGTGGGACCTCTTTTCACACGAATCACGATTCCCGTGGGATAAATTTGAAGTTCGTGGAACGGGATATGGGGATTAATAGCGCTCTCCAAGGATGAACGGGCATAATTCCCAATAAAATATTAAGCGTTGTAACTCATAAAACACACTTATCGTAAAAGGTGGGGGACGAAAGCGACACATATATATTTTTTCATTCCGATTTAACGATCCATAATTTTTCACGCACAGTTTCTCTGACCTTAACTATCAACTTAACCCTTTCTCCCATTCAGTCTGTCTTTCTGTTTTACTTTCACTTTCCTTTCTGTTGGTTTCTATTTCTTTTCACTGTACTATTTTAATCGCAATTTTTTTATTTGTTCTTCAAGCTTGGAGACAGTATACTGAGTCCTTAGCACAGTCTGAGACAATAATATCATTGTAATAACTCATCATAATGGTAAACCAAAAACTCTCTTACCCAAGAGCAGATGCGCTCGGACAGGCACACACACTCACACAAACACACACACACACACACACACACACACACACACACACACACACACACACACACACACACACACACACACATACACACACACACACACACACACACACACACACACACACACACACACAGAGTCTTTCTCATCCCTGTAGGAATATAAACTTAGTTTTTTTAAATATTAAATAAGAGATTATACTGTGTTCTTGGTTCTTTCCTCAGCTTTATTTATGTATGTTTGAAGTAGCGACAACGACTCTTGCCAACTTTCAAAGGTGCGTGTTTGTGTACGCGCGAGTAGCATTTCTCTAGTCAGCCGTCTCCACGGACTAGTAAATTTCAGATATGTGTGATTTTGAGGTATCCCGCTAGAATAACACATAAGACAGACGAAAGGCCCAGTGAAAATTTATGCGGCACAGTGTTAAAGAAATTCGATACTTTGCTCTTCGTGTAAATATTATAATTGTCTATTTATGAAACAGGCCTCATAAGCAACGATAACAAATGATTAAATTATAAATAAAAGAAGGGAGTATGAATATCACGTGGCTGATGAGTGGTCCGAGGTTTTGAAAAATTATAACAAGAAGCAGTCATAGCGAAATTTTGCTTAAAAATTTGTCATTAACGTATCATATACCTGATGATACAGTGTGATCACTGCCGTCAACTTGCGCAATGCACAGACACCTCATTCCGAAGCTAACAAAATTTCCATTCATCTCGCACATGCGTACAACAGTGTTGTACATAGTGTCAACATCGACAGCAGCAAGGCTGGCGAGAACATTGGAAGCATGCTAGTGTCGTTGTGAAGCGACAGTGTGTGACGGAAATAGTTAGTAGCGTGTAACGGAGTGAGAGAGAAAACGGTTACGGTGTACTCTACACTCTAGTCATCGTATGCAATACTGGAGGGGAAGGGGTAATTTCAAGTAGACGTAATTCTCCCGTTCGTTCTGTGCGTTTAAAGCTGCCCATACACTGTCAATATTATTGCACAATATAGTTCACAATATAAATATTGTGCAATAGTATTGACAGCGTATGGGTTAGATTGAAGGCCTAAAATTGGTTGCACGATATATATTGTGTGAAGTCAAAAATGTTTGAAATATATTGCACAAACTGGAAAATATTGCGTGGTGTATGGGCGAGATTGCACCGTATCGGCTCATTTCCCACGCTTTCTTCTGCCAGTGCACATCGTCTTGCTCTCGCTAAGTCGCTGTCGGAGGAAAGAAAGTTCATTTTAAAGGTGATTGATGTTTATGGGTCTCTACCTGCCTTATGGAACGTTAAAACTAAAGATTACTGTAATAGGACAAAAAAATGAACAGTATGATGAGTTACTAAAATAGTATAATGAGAAATATCCTATGCAGATAAAAATTAACTGATTAAGAGAATTAATTCATTGCGACCAAACTTCAGAAAAGAGTTAAAAAGAATAAATGATTCAGAAAAAAGTTTGGCTGGAGAAGACGAAGTGGCAGGACCAACGTTATGGTACTATGAAGAAATAAAGTTCCTGGTTGACCAAGGTTGTACAATAATATTGCACTGTGTAGGGGCACCAGCCAATATTATTGCGCAATATATTGTCCAATAATATTCATAGTGTATGGGCAGCTTAAAGGCTCAAGATAGGCTGTCACGAGTATTCAGCCACTATGTTAACTTGCTCGATACTCACAGAGCAATCCGGAGGATTGCACTTTTTCTCTGTCTGTTTATCTATGTTTCTTCCTTACTCCCTCCAATCCCTCCTCACCCTCTCTCACTCTCTCTTCCCTACGCTTACTTTATTTCGAAGACCGACTTTTGGATGCCAGTTACATTTTATTCTTTGTCAGTGAAACACCTTATTCATCATTTTCACCTTATTTTTATAAACTTATTAAAAACTAACTTCTCAGGTGTGTGTGAGTTGATAAGAAATAAACACAATTTACTAGACAAATGTCTAAAAAAGACAGGTAAACTTGATTGAACGTACAAAATACCCAAAAGTACCTACGAAGAGTGTCCTTTTTACTACGAGAAACTGAAACATATGAGAATTTCTCAATTGGCGTTTTTATTAAAATAGTATAATAGTTTATATTAAGAAAAGTAAAAAATAATGTCACTGTGTAAAACAATGCGACTGTGCGAGCACGCGTGCGTGCGTTTGTCTATATGTATATGTGTTTACTCATGTCAGGATGATTACATTATCACAAAATGTTTTCTCTACACGTTTTCACAAAACAAATGCAGTCACCACTATACTTCTTCTGCCTGCCAGGCTTTGTCTGTTCCTGATTCCCATCCTTATGAAATTTGTTTCACCTTTTCCATCCTTCTGGATATTCCTTCCACTTATCATACAGTATTCACTTTGACTGCCTGTCTTGACCTACTCTTTCTAAATGCCTTAACTAGCCAACACTTCTGGACTTACAAAATCGTACAATATAGTCCTAGTTCGTATTTACGTAACAAAGCCAGACTCCAGTGTACACTGTATATCACTTGTGGTTCTTAGCATTCTTTCTTCTGCTCTATTCTTTGTCTTGTTGAGTATTAAGGATACTGAAGCGTGCACATCTATGTCCGGTTGTCGGCAACTCCCGGGGTGGAGGGACACACGCCGACTCCAACCACGACGTGCTGTCGTCTCAAGGCAATTTAATTTGTGTTCGTTCCGTACGTTTAAGGTCTGTCCGATCTTTTGCCACTGTTGGCTAGTCTCTGTCTCACAATAATAACCTTGTTTTGCTTTTGTGTATTGCAAGAAACACACCCTCGATCGTATCGTTATTTTACCATCATAAAGGATCAGGAAAGGCAAAACCCGAGTCTGACAGATACCGATTTCTAAATCTGTAGTATTAACGGAAACATGCTTATGATTATTGTATGCTTTGATTGTTATCAAATTATATGATCATTAGGGTTGTCGGTACTGGATAGGGCCGTCATCGTCCGCTTACTTGTTTGTACCCTTTACTTCTAGAAAGGTTACTTTTATGGCCACTAAAAAGGTGCATCTAGTGTTAAGAGCGTTTTACAGTAGAGTTTCTGAGGCGGCCCCGTCCAGCGGATTGAGTGGCATTTTAGTCCGTTGTATGTAGGCCTAACTTTAGTTGATTCAAAAACGTATATTTTACCATATATTTTATTATTATATAATGTTATCAGAGCAACGATTATATAACATCATGTAATATATTAATGATAATATTACTGTTATATAATAATAATAATATTTTTATTATTATTATTATTATTATTATTAGATTAGATTAATGAGGATTATTATTCAATTATAGGGCTAATTAACACTAAAATAATTATTTCATTTTTTGATAAGAGAAATTTAATTTTCTTCATAAAAAACGTTGTTACACAGATTGTGACATCCTTCAAAGGAATTCACCGGGATCCTTCCTACCCGCCGTTGCTTCACGTCTTTTCCATTTTTGACCACTGGCACTTGACGTTCTAGGGCTGTAAAACCCTCTTAAGACTAGATGCACCTTTTTAGTGGCCATAAAAGTAACCTTTCTAGAAGTGAAGGGTACAAACATGTAAGCGGTCGATGACGGCCCTGCCTAGTATCGACAACTAAATTATTATCAGATATTTCTTTTATGAATTTGCTAACTGCTATAATTTTTTTTTTTTTTTTTTTTTTTATTGTTCGACTAAGCTTTTCAAACCAGGTTGTTTGAGACCTGAAGATGTCAGTAATGACGAAAAGCTTAGTCGAACAATAAAAAAAAAATATATATAGCAGTTAGCAAATTCATAAAAGAAATAGTAAGGATGGCTGCTAATTTAAACAATACGAAGTATTATCAGATAATTTCATTATTATTGCTTATGATTATTTTCTTGCAACTTATGATGGTCGCCAGTGGAAAAGTTTCTAAACATTTTACAAAAAGTTGTACGTAGTCCGAGGTGTTTACTTTAAAAATTGAAAACTAAAAAAAAATTTTGTTAAGTAGGGAAAACTAGTTTACTACAAATGCATACTAATGTATGTAATTAATGTAGGGAATAGATATATGTAACGTAATGCGCTCCAATGTTTGATCTTCTTTTTTCTTTCTATCCCCCTCTTCCTTTAATATTCCTAATTGTTATATTTCTTCAGTACACAATAAGAATTTTCAAAATTTTATTCGTGTGTAGGAGAAATTTAAACAAAATTGTTGAATATTCTTATATGTGTTTAAACAGACATCATCGTCGTCGTCGTCGACAGGTGTCGTCACTTCAGGGTGTAGCCTGTTCCGTCTGCACTGCAGCCATCTCTTCCAGGGCCTACCCACAGATCTTGTAGTCTATAACGCGCTTTACTAGCCTCTGGTTGTCCATCCACTCCTGCTTTCGTTCTTCTGTCTTATCACTGATAGAGAATACACCCAGTTCGGTCCTTATATGTTCATTACGCATTAGATGCATTAGACGACAACCACTCACGTGGCTTAAAGAAATTCATTTCAGCGGTCTGTATATGCTGCTTTCTTTTCCAGTTATCGTCCACGTTTCACTACCATTTGTAAGAAAACTATCGCCATTACTTTATAGAACTTCATTTCGGTATCAGTTCTTGTTTTGTTTCTTAGTGTTCGTTGTATTGTACCACACGTCATGTTTAAGTATATATGTTATGATATTTTTCACACGGCACCTTATAATATTATAAGGTCATTTAAACAAAATAGACTTATTGGTTACAAATTATTTTCCTAAATTTTCTGTGTACATTACCTGTTATTCCATTAAGAACAATTTGATTCAACAGTTTTTACAAAATTACAAATTTGTAATGTTGATAAACTTTAAATTTAAATAATTCAATTTGCTTCAAAACTTAATAGTTGTACTAAATTATTTAATAATAACGCCTGGCTAGTGTATACTTGGCTTGAATGTTCGCAGTGCACCAATTGTCATAATAATAACAACAATAATCGATTACCTGTTCGAGGTCGACAATGCTGATGATAAATCATTGTGCCACTGCCACACATATGTCTTCCTCCGTTATAAGCGGTAACAGTCCCGTGGCCGACCAATTAATAACATTCAGTTCAAACGGAAGGAAACTTTCTGCACTGCTAACAGCTGACTAACACGTATTGTTGACACACTCGGCGAACGTAACAGCTCCGTTTTGCGCTAAATAATTTTAAATATTTTACGTTTACTAGCCATAAGCAAATGATAGGATATTCTGCTTAAACGTTTTAAAGTCAACGACACTACTGTAAATACAATAGTTTTTGCAGGCATTGGAACGCTGTTCGCGTAAACAAAGATTATTTACAACGTGAGTTCAAAGTGTTTGTCAGGTTTATCCAGCACAAAATCAAAAATGATAATTAAAGCAGTGCCAATCAGTGGCGTAACGCAATTTTTAAGGAACTCAGGACTCTGGCTGAACGACTTTCTCCTGGGTACAGAATAAAAAGTCTAACAATAACAAACATTTATATCGTAAATACAACATTATGATACGTATGTTAACAAATACACTAAATATGACAGTTTGGTTACTTTCTGCCAATCACAGTATAAATGAGAATAATATAATTTTGTCGGCCTGTTAGTCCATGGCCCGTAGTATCCAACATGACGTTTCGGTCGTGTCCGCGGCAACCATCATCAGTGGTGCGGGAACAATGATGTGGAACGCTAGAGTGTACTGAGTTATTATTATCTCAAATCCAGCGAGGACCTATGACGAATCAGCAGCGCCAAGCGGGGAATTACTGTACTCAGTAAATCGCCTGTGAAATCAAAAAAGGGAAATAGACTAGAATTTGGGAGATACGTGAAGCAGTGATGATTAACCGTCTAGACTATTTGATCAAAGTACAAAATGTTGTCTTCAATGGCTACATGTAACATTTTAGTATGCAATGTAACTACAAGAATCATATCGTTTAAATCTGATATTGAGGCGTGTTTACACTAGATATAGATTCCACTGTTCTCTTACGACGCCATTACGAAAATTTAATAAAATATTCATAACATAGAGTACACACGTGTTTACATGGTTCATAAAATCACGGAAAGTGCATCTACGTAAATTCTGTAAAAATATTTTTAGTAGTCACTTAGTGAAATCATCGTGGCGCTTATAAAATGGATAAACTTTAAAAAAGCCATGTCTAGGTGGTTACAGATTTTGTTAAGAACACAACCGGTTGCCTGCAGAAATTTAGAGTGTATCGCAAAAGTCATGTCATCAAAGAAGGCTAAGGGGCTGGTTACACGAGCGATTTTTTCCGGCCGTGCACGCGCGTGGAGTTCCAAAAAACGCACAGTCGTCACATGTGCGCTTCTTTCTCGTACGCGCACGGACGGAAGTGTAGTGACACAGCCGGTTTATAATCGGACGGCAGCGTTGGGACGTCTCGGACGCGCATCCCTACAGCTCTGGCTATAAAGGTTAAATGTGTATATAAAGGTTAAAACGCAACTGCACAGAAACGTCCGTGTTTAGATTAAATAAAACATTGGTTATCAGTAGGAAATAAATCTTTATTAAGAAAATTTTTTACATTATACATATTTGTTATAAAAATGTCAAAAACACCACGGAGACCAAAATTAATTACCATAGAAACAAGTAAATCAACAAATGCTATTATAAAAAACGCGTCAAAGACGCAGGAGGCTGCGTTTCAATGCGGGAGACATTGCAACGCAGCAGAGTTGACGACCCGTGCGATTTTTTTCACGTTCGTGTGACCAATTTCATTGCCGCCTGTGTGTTAAATTGAATGCGTTTCCCAACCGTACGTGTACGGCCAGCAAAAACGGTCGTGTAACCGTACCTTCCTTACGGTTGTAACGTATTACTGCTGTTTCGTTTCCACGGAATCGATTACAGATCCAAGATTAAGCACATCGCTCCACTGCCACTCGGATACAGTTTCCGTGTAAACAAACACTTGTGTGTGCCCCACATTCTAACAGCTTTTAATAAATAGTTTATAATGACGTCGTAACAGCACGGAGGTTTGTTGTAGATAAAGTTTAACGCTTTGTTTGAACAAACATAACGGAAAGTGTTATTACCTGCAAGTAACGTTACAAACTCGACTGTTACAGGAGACGTTATTATCGTTAACGTCAGCACCTGCAGCAAACAGTTTAAAGAATTTATTCTTTTTCTTACCGTCTGTTTAAAACATTGTGTGACGGTTTCCAGAATTAAATCCATATAAACAGACGTTATTAGTACGTGTGACTTGCGATTCTGTGCTTATTTTGCGGAGCAGCTGTTTAGGTGTTAATTAGATGATTGAACGAACGAAACGAGTACTCAGTTTTAACTGGACTATTTGGCACTTGTCTATTGTATCTGTTATCTACTTTTGGTACGTCTCACGATTACTTCTGAACGCACTTACCGATTTTCGTAAAACCTCCATATTTTTACTCTACAAAACACTATTGTTCTTGAAATCGATGCTGTCGAAAATTAGGGGTGGGGAATAAATTACGCCGCAACGCCGCCAAAAGAATAGAAAATTATTCTAGAACTTCTGCGAGGTATATATAAGGGTCTACGGCCAGCTCAGCAGTTGGTACAGTTGACGATATTGTAGAGTGGGGATGAAGTGATTGTTGGGGATTAGTGGAAAGTGATTATTGTGTTAATTAGTGCGGTATTGTAACAAGGTGACATTACTGTTGCCTGTGGACAAATTTAACTTGAATTATTGTATGAGAGTACCTTGTTGATTTCAAACTGTTGTTTGTGACTAATGTCTTCATTGGTGTCTGTTATTTTGTTTCCACTTTACAATACGACGATCCGTCAGACCGCCGTGACTATATATACCACTAGAATTCTAATCCTTTTGTGGGTAGAAACGAAATCGTGGAAGAAGTCAAGCTACGACTATACAGAACAGTTTGGGACCCTGCTACAGGAACACATAAAAGCTAGCTATTGCCCGTAACATAAGATTGTTGAAGCGAGGAGCGAGCAGCTGGATGACCTGGGTGAGAACGAATTAGAAACATGACCATCAGAAATCTGTTCCACCAGGAATAGTTTGTTCAGATGTTGAAAGGAAAAACTCTGCAATGGTTTGGTCACATGACGAAGGTGGGGGGGGGGAGAATGGAAGCTGAAGCTCATTATGAAAGCGCGCTCATACAGAGGAAGAAGAAGAGGGAAAGTGTAATATTGAGAAGATGAAAAAACGTCTTCTTCTTCTTCTGCACCTCACGGAGTAGGCACTTTGCATGTTCCGTCTTCACAGAGTATCTCGGCCTTCCTACGTCTCTTGTACCAAAGGGTCTACATATCGAAAGGCAACTTTAGGTAGTTGTTCATCCTCCATTCTGTTCAGATGCTGTAACCATTCCGTGCGATATGTCTGTTTTTTGTCATTTATGGAGAATATACCTGTAGCTTTTCTCTAATATCCTCATCACGCAAACGATTCTGTCTTGTCCAAACTTTTGTTCTTCTCAGAAACTTCATTTCCGAAGTTTAAATATGATTTTTAATCTTCTTTGTAGGGGCCCATGTTTCACATCCGTATAGCAAAACAGGCACTGCCATCGTTTTATAAAATTTAAGCCTTGTCTCTATCCTTGTCATTTTGTTCAATGTACTATGTACGACGTCACACATCATCTGAAACGTCATCAGTATTGGGAACGACACAGGCCGAGATGAAAAAACTATACAAATATATTGTGAAAGTTTAACTCTGTGTAAAGTATATCGTTTGCGGTAAAAATCGTTACTGGACATAGGTAATTGTCAGGCATCTTGATCAATTTACGCGGCCTTCGGATTTTCACAGTCTGACTGACAACAGTAACTGACCGTTTAAAACGGTGACGATGAACAATCGAGTTTCTACTTTATAGCTTTCCAAATTATTGTAAAAGTGGTTTCCAAATTTTGGTGTTTGCAGTAGTTGGTTGAGTGGATGGGAGAATGGTTAAAAGACATTAAACAATCATAATCACAGTTATACAAAATTATTACTATAATTTTATAACCTCAAACAACGGATAACGTTTACCTTGAATCAACGTAAACACTAAACCTGACATAACTTGTAAACTTGTAAATCAAAAAGGCTATGCTGGTTTCATGACACAAAGTTGCACTACAGCGCTAATAGTGGAGCGTTGCAGAAACTTTGCAACCGCGTAGGTAACATTGGGAACATAGGGAGTAGCGCACATCTTCCCATATCTTTGTGTAGTAAACTCTGCCACATACTGTTGAAGTTGCAAGCAGCCTACAACCACCAGCCTGCGCGCCACTTTTGAATTGTACGTGATCATTACCGCGTAGGATCTAATACGCTCTGCGTTGAAATTTATGATACTTTTAACTTCTTAATGTTGTCGTATATTATTTTGTAGTTTAGTTATTCTACGTTGGTGGTTGTGCAACGCTGTAACCATAACACCAGCCCCCACTGGCCTATAGTAAGTGCAAGAAACTTTCAAGATATACTTATCTCATACAACAGTATGAACGCCAGCTTTGTATAACAGAGCAACGCGTTTGCACGTACAGGCTACGGTGTTCTGCCGAACGTACATTGCACATCTGTGGTCAGACAGGGGCTACACATTTACACGTACACGTACACACACACACACACACACACACACACATAATCTCTCTCTGTGGAGGAGAACACCGTCGACCTCTGACCTACACAAAGCTGAATGTTTTCTCTGTCTTGTTTTAGCCACACTAAAAGCGAGCGACACATACGTACAGTACAAGTGGGAGGGCACTGTGCAAGTAGAGAATTACTTAATCTCAGACCCCGAGTACAGCATTTCAACCACCCGCCTACGAAAACAAACACGCGCACACAATCACAAGCCTGTACTCTTAACAATTTAATTTTATTTTTGTTTCCTTTTTTTTCTTTGCAACTGTATATTTTGACTGTATTCAATATAGGAAGAAACTACATAAACTGTCCGCTAAACATTTTCTGGATAGGCTTTTGAGTAAAAATAATTTTTATAAATATAAGATTTTGGTCAAAAATTTAGAAATAGAAACAAACATACTAAAAATGGGATAGGAAATTTATTTCGTATAGAAAGGAAAATAAATTTTGTCCGGAAAGTAAAACGAAAATAGTCAAAGGATGAAGAGTAGTGAAAGGACATAAAGCCTAGAAGTGACAGAACATAATTTGCTTCAAAAGGTCTACAGCTGACCAACACTGGAGGAAAATAAAAAAATAATATGTTTAATATTAATAGCAATAGCTTCAATAAAACAATATGTCTAGTCGTTGTAAATAGTTCTTCAAGTATTGAATACCTCAGAGACAAGATGAGATGAATGGCGGTCACCGTCCTAATCTAGAGACAGATGATGGCCTCCGATCGTTGGGCCGAAACGGTTGTCTATAGCAACAAATGTGGATCACGGCCTAACACCCCGGCTGATAGTAATAACCTCAACAATATTTAACTACTATTAACGCTCAGGCCTTACTAGCTCCGTCGTCCTCGGCTTTCCCCCTCCTCTTCTCCCTTTCAAGTATCCATCTCCATTCCATTATCTATGCCATTATCCATTCAAGTATCCATGCCAGTATACCACATCGCATGCTCTATTCACGTCCTTCTTCTGGTGTTTATGGCTTTCCAAAGTCTCTTTTTCATTCGTTTATATGAAAGCTTTTCATTATATACCTCGATTAATCAAGATACTTTCAATATCTTCCTTCAGCGCCACATCTCAATCCGGCTCTACTTCTTTCGTTTGTGCCATATATTAACGAGTTCTCTCAGTGCTGCACTCCACATGTAACTTATTAACTTGTGTATCCCTTCGTTATACTTCGTTACATTAAATAGTGTTACGTCTTTTAATTTCATTGGACCTTACTTTAAAATTTCATTCAACCTTGTGTTATGTTTAATGCTCTCTCTTGTGTTTTCATCTAGTGTAAAGTTTTAAATGTTTGTTGCACCTGGCTCACCAGTTTAAGAGAGAATTGAATTTTAATAACTTGCCAGCTCCATTGCATCCATAAAACTCGCAGTCTTGACAATAGTAGTCATCAAAAAAACCATTTTTAACATAGGACTTGTTTCTTACCTTGTATTCGATAGAAGCTAGGTTTTTGTAAAATATGAATTCAAATAGATTTAACAAGTCCATGCCGCATGATGCCACCTTGAAGACACTGCTTTATGCAGCCGGTGTTACCTTTAGAGCAGGACCGGGAAGTTTCCTTCAAACTTCAGTATACTCAGTGAATGAGATCTGTAAGGATTGCAGCAATAAAATAGCAATTTGAAAAAACACACAAAAACAATGGCATTACTGGAAAACGTGCCATTTAGGACAAAAATAGTCATGAAAGATACAGTGGTTTAGCACTTTAACTGTCTTTGGTGCGAAATTTTATATGGTTTCGACCGTGAAAACCAAACCTTAAAATTTGGGATCTTGAAAGCAAAATCAATAAGATTGATCATATTTTTTGTGTAACAAACGGACACTTTGAACATAAAACTGAGAGAGACACGTGAGTTAAGATGTATAAAACGATCGCCGTGCTGACATTGCTTTATGGAAGTGAGCCATTGGTTCTTATTAAGAGACAAGGAAACCACACACAGGCAGTAGAGATGAAACTTCTCAGAGGTGTGAAGGGATGTAGAAGTGTAGACAGGATAAGAATCTAGGATATAAGAACGGAATTACAAACATACAGTTTGGAAGATAAATAACAGAGAGTAGAAGAGAGTAGGTGGACAACAAGAACAGAATGGACCAAGCCAGACTCCCAGTTTATGTATGACATTAAATACTAGGCGTCCCCCAAAGTACTGGAGAGGATGAGTAATGCCTTATGGTCTCATTCCTCGATGAAGGGAAATATCCAGCCACACCTCCAAGTGGTGGAAGTTGGGCAACACCTATGGGTGGCTAACGCGGCTCTGGAGACCGAGTGACAAGCCGGCATAAGCTGTCCCTCCTCTATTTGTCATTGTCAAGTAGAGATTATGGCACCTTATTGTCCTTGGGGTTTGAAATTGTCCCTAAATACGGATGACTTTCTATTGGTCAATGACGTAGGAAGTGGGAGGCAAGGAGAAACCACCACATTACAGATCTTCATGGATATCTCAACAGAGAAAACTGGCCTCTTTACTCTGGCAAGACGGCCAGTTTATGGGAGAACGCACAGACAGAAAATCGGGGTGGACGTTAAGTCTGAAGGTGGCAGCCCCACCATACGTCTTATGCTACTAACATGTCCAGGGGACATATTACAATTACTAAATTGCCTCAAATAAGGCCTAGCCGGACGGATGACTGCCACACCCTTAAACAACTATGGAGCTATAAACCAAAGAGACGGAGAGGTGTGGGACGTCCGAGGAAGTGCTGGAGCGACCAGCTCTACTCTTTACCTGTTTGAGACCGGAACAAACCACCCTCGGTGATGTTGATGAGCAAGTAGTAGGGCTGAAAAGAAGAAGAAGTCTTGGAAGGCCAAAGAAGACATAGAACAGCAACGGCTGAGTTGTGACTAATACTTGAAGTGCAGAAGAAGAACAACAGGAAAAAGACAAAAAAAATTCCTAAATATCGTAAAATAGTTGATTGAAACACTGATACCGCCAGTGCTCCAAATGGAGGAAAACGAGGAGGACGATCCAAGTGCCACTAATATTTATAACAGTTGATTACGTTCAGTGCTAAACCACACAAGTCAGTTTGTAGATCATTCGTTAGGACAGCTAGGATTTTATGTGCTTTTATTTCACATCTACATGAGAATTATTTTTCATAATCGTATTTTATTGGCCGTCGGACAGTAGATTTCTCATGTAGAATAGTTATGACGCAATTTAGTTTCAGCGTAAATGACCCGGCATTCATGGTAGTGGTGTCAAATGGATTTCAAATACATATTTAACGCTAACAGACGGCTTTCTCTCTCTCTCTCTCTCTCTCTCTCTCTCTCTCCATTTATCTATCGGTCTATCTATCTCTTCTCTTTCTCTCTTATTGTACAATTTTATACATGTATAAAACACTACCGTCATATGATTCGGTAACTCGAATATAGTTGGCCAGGTGAACCGCGGCTACGAGTCCCCTACATCAGTTTTACCAACACTAATTACATCGGATAAATGTGTGTCGTTACCGAACACGTTATTACTTTGGCTGCTGTCGCTGGTGCTGCTCGTGACGGTGACTTGATGAACTAGACTGACGGAAATTTATAACGTCCTTGTTGTAATTGAATTCCATACCGCCGGTGACAGCGCCTGCTCATTCTACGTCGATTAATCTCTTCTTAAGCATACATAACCTCCAATAGTCAACCGGCTAATCGAAACAACTCTTTCTGAAGAATCTAATCATGGAAAAACTAAAACGAAAAATAAACTTAATAAAACAAAACCAAATGAAGTAAAATTTATCGAAATTTAACCTTAAAATTTATTTATTATTATTATGATAAAATAACTAAATTCCCAGAGACTAACAGTTAAACTCAATCACCACGCTACATGCTGTTCGTTGACTTTGAAAAAGCCTTTGACAGCATAACACGAAATAGAATGTGGAAAGAGTTTGAAATTTTTGGCTTTTCCACGAAGATCCTTAACCTCGTCAAGGGCGTGTATGAACATATGCGAGGTAGAACACGAAAGGTTGTTTTCAGCCCCAACAGAAGTAACAACTGGGATGAGACAAGGATGTTCGCTATCACCGATATTGTTCTGATAGTAGTGGAAGTGATGATTTCACAAGCGATAAAGAAAGAAAGAAAGCTGAGATCGTGTGAAGTCTCAATAGATGACTAGAGTACGTATATTTTGCGGATGATGTCTGCTTGTTCTCACAGTGTCAAGAACCTGGACACAAAGGTAGAAGGTCTGGAAGCCAAAGCTGCAAAAGTCTAGTGGAAAGTTAATGTTCCAAAGGCAAAAGAGATGCGGACCAAGACACAGAGCTCACGCTCGAGGACCAGGTTACCGAGAAAGTGGACAAGTTCTCTTACCACTTGCACAAGCGTCATTGTTCTAGACTGAGGCGAACACAGGACATCAACAAAGCCAACGTAGCCTTTGTGACTGTTTCTTCGATTGGAGGTCTAAGGAAATGAAGATGAAGACCAAATTACGAATGTTCAAAAGCAATCTGAAATGTTCTTGTGGTTATGTGTCGAACTATTAGGCCGTAGTCTTAGGTTATTAAAACCAATCGTACCGGCCCCACCAAAGGATAGAGGTCATCTTTAGTGGACACAACGCGGCAGATGTTTGTGTAAAAACTCAGTACTGATGCACGGTTGGTTAGTCTCAGTACTGAGGATTATATGCCGTGTGTGCCTCCGTTGTTAAGGTCGAAACGTTTGGTTTCAATGTCGTAAGAGTACAGCCTAATACCCCGGCACATAACCGGCCGTAAAAGGCTGACAACTTTAATGCAAATTCTGTTCTGCTCTACGGATATTAAACTTGAAAAGTGACTAAGCAGTTGACCTCAAGCTACAGACGTTCATTAAGCTGCAGAGGACCGACCTGGAAATATGGCGGCATAACGTCGTGCCTAACGATATACTCTGGGAAAAGACAAACCAAAAGCTCATTGACTACTTCGTAGGCTTGCACGGCCGGAGTCAGTGTTATTAAAGTCCATTCCCGGACTGTGCGGCCGTCGTCCACGGCTTCCTTCCAAAACAAACGTTTCGGCAGTACCATCGACTGCCATCATCAGTGTAAAAAATCGAGCTGAATTAACCTAGGGTGGTACACGTTAGAGACCACTGATGATGGCAGTCGATGGTACTGCCGAAACGTCTGTTTTGGAAAGAAACCATAGACTACGGCCAAACAGACCAGGAATAGATTTTAATAACAGAAGCTTACTGATTTGCAAATACTCGTAAGGAAGAAAAGCTGGCGATTATTGGAACGACATTGGATGATCACATTTTGTAAAAAACGCAATTAGCAGATGAAGGGAAGAGGAGACGTAGTAGACCCGTAGAATGACATATCGACGGACAATAGAAGCGAAGGGAAGACAGCTGGTGTGTAATCAAAACCCTCGCTAGCAACGGGACAAGATGGCGATCTTTTTTTGTGGTCATATGCTCTACGTAAAGAGTAAAACAAATAGGAAAAATAAGTAAATAATGTATATAAATAATAAACATAATTCACAGTGTACTATTACTATTGTATTATCTGTATTGTCTGTCAACATTTGAGGAAAACCACCGTCAAGAATTAAAGTTTAGATGACCCGAACGTCCTGTAATGACATGTCAGACCGGAGTTGACGTACACCATTGAAGATAGGGAAAAGTGGAGAGAATAGAGGCCGGCGGCCAATTATTGATCTTGTGAAGACATTTGGAGGAAGTGAAGATAAAAAAAAAAAAAATTTCCGCAACAACGGAAGAACTTTATGTCTATGACTAAGGCACAGCTGCTGAGCGGACGTAAGCTACTGAGATGACTAAAATATTTGTGGAACGTTTTATTTTCCTGCGCTACAAGCATCCGATAAAAAAAACTGCGTTTATTTGTTGTCGGTGCGCATGTTAATTGTAATCTTATAAACGTTGAGCCCTGTTGAATGTATAGTTTAGAATTGATAGCTACATACATAATTTTATTACGCAATTTTGTTAACACTGTACAATGCAAGGGTGAAGAACGGGGTTTAAATTTTGTTTAAATAACAAGATAACTGCTCTGTTGTGGTGAAAGTTTTGTAAAATGATTCTCGGAGTCTGGTTTGCACGATCTAGTGGTTAAGAAAAGTTACAAAGGCTGACTTTGATGAGTTGAAGATCGTGACAGTCAGATTAAGATTGTGGTTTTCTTTCCCGTGATCATAAATACGGTCATGTGAACGAATTGAAGGTCTTGAGAGCCAGATGAAGATATGTACCTTATTGTCTGGCCGCGATTCGAAGATTGAGCACTGTGTAAGGTGGGAGAAGCATGGCCGGGTACTCCGGTAGGCTAAGTGGGGTAAACCAAACGGCTAGTACACATATTTCACCCTACCTCGCCTACAATAGGCCGCGTGGTGGAGGAGAGCAGCCTCGATCATACAGTCGTGGCCAGACAGTAAATATTCATCTCTAGCTACCGCGGAAAATTAGGATTATTATTGGGATACGTTACGTCACTAGTGTGAGTCTATTTATAGAAACGGTCAGAAGGGACATTTACGAAAATTTTAATCGCTACTGTATTAGGACGCACGTGTTTGATTGGTCGAGAATTCAAAGAAATAAAGGTATTAAGGACATGACTACCGCCGTCCCAGTGCCATCTTCCGTCTTTCCAATAATGAATAGTACCCCGGAAGGCTAACGATTGGCGGTAGTTGAACGCGTAAAACAAAAATCGCTGAACGAGCTCAAGTGCATTTCAAAAATTGTTATGGAGACAGGAAAAACAATAGATGCATAATCGTCTTATGTCTACTTGAGACTACTTTGCAGGGGTCAATGTAAGTGTAGAAAATCAAGGCACAGTTTTTCAAATAAACAAAAATACACAATTTTCTCAAGAAAACTCAGAGATACTCAAGATAATTATATCAGGCCAATAAGTGTGTTCGCTTGTGGTGAGGCGTCAAGTAGTTGCGGTGTGGTGTAGACATTTATTGGGCTGTGCAATACAGGCCGGGCAAATTAATGTACACAATGAACTCGCGCGCGTGTGCGCAGCGACGCCACGTACATGTGTGTACATACAATTAGTGTGAATAAATGCACCGAGCTACTATGATTACCTTCCTACTCTGCCCTAAGGCGATCCCTGTAATTAATGTTCATTAAGTGTGGATGTGTGTGTGTGCACGCTCGCGTACGGATGTGTCTGTGTGTGTGTCAGAGAGAGAGAGAGAGAGAGAGAGAGAGAGAGAGAGAGAGAGAGAGAGAGAGAGAGAGAGAGAGAGAGAGAATTAATACATATTTCTGTCTATCCCTCTCCCTCCCTTTCTCTCTCTATCTCACTCTCTCTCCCCTCTCTCTCACTCATTCTCTCTCTCTCTCTCTCTCTCTCTCTCTCTTTCTCTCTCTCTCTCTCTCTCTCCCCTCTCACTCTTCCTTCCTCCTTCCTTCCTTCTTATTCCAGCTAACTTTTCCTCCTTAGAAACGATTTTCCTGTGTGTTCGCTTTGAAAAAAACTGTATTGACGGCCTCTTTGTCTATCTTAATTCTTCTCTTCTTCTTCTTCTTCTTCTTCTTCTTCTTCTTATTATTATTATTATTATTATTATTATTATTATTTAGCACTACAGAAGTAGTGACTACTTCAGCCTTCAGCACTTCAGCCTAAAGTAGTGTTGTGAGGTGACCTCTGGCTTCCAACACCAATATTCTCCAGTGTCTCTTAATTATTGCGATCTCAGCCTAAACCCTCACATCCATTCTTCTGATATCTTCCAGCACATCATCCAACCATCTTGTGTTCGGTCAACCCTTCTTTCTGCTTCTGTACAGCTGTGCACTCAAGAGTTTCTTTGGTATACACTGACAGTTCACCCGCTATAGATGGCTTTAGCCATTTAATTTGTTCTGCCTTGCCGACTCTTACGGTTTCCTCGTTCTTCAATAGCTTATCTATCTCCCGGTTAATTCTTATCATTCATTCATTATCTTCCTTAACCGGGCCAAACTTAACACAGCGTACAATCTTTCCTTCAAATCTTGTCAGTGTTTCGTGTTCATTTTTTGTTGTTGGTAAAGTCCAAGTTTCTTTCATATAAACAACAACCGGTATAATAAATACCTTCCTACTTTGTTTTATCACATCTTTTTATGCGTACTTCGCTTAATTAAAATACGTCATCCTAACTGAAACTTAATCGGTGCAAAAGAATTTGCATCTTTTTAGTTACTACAAATAAACAAAATTGGACTCCTCAGTTGTTTGTAACAGTTTCATAAATTGAAACACATCATAATACTGGATCCAAAGAACGTTTGTCCTGGTCTACAAACCATACTTTTTACTTGTGTATTAGAATCTACTTCTACTTGGAATTGCTTATGTCGAAAGATGTGCACAAGGGACAAAACTATCAGTGCAGTCCTATGTTTGTGGCATAAAATGTAACTGAGGAAACAGGCAAAACCGTAAAAACCCGTACAGTTGAAACAAGACTCCTGAGAATCATATTGGACCCATGAAAACGACTCATTGAGTTTCACGTAGAATAATGAATTATACAGAATATACATCAAAATTGTGTAGTACTAAAAATATTGAGCTCGTCTGCTGACACGTCATCAGCATGGAGGATATCAGATATCCAAAATATGGTTATAATTGCCTCCCAGGAGACGAGACCTTGAGGCATACCAGGGAAAGATAATAAGAGGGCGTTAAAGAAGATGCAGGACTTATAGGATAAGGGAATGGAGGAGCGCGGCAATGGATAGGGTGTACTGGGGACAAAAACTAATAGAGTTCAGGCCCCATTTGGGGTGTATTGCCGTGGGGGTAGAAGGTATCAGTGACATATTCTTGAGTCTAATCTGCCCAAAATTTTGTTTTAGTTTCCAAAATACTAGCCTTGTCTTAAAAAACACGGTCAGCACAAGCTTAGTGCATACGGTTCAATGCTATCATCAAAATACAACGTTTTGCAATATTTTCTTTTTAATAAAAATAAAAATAAATGAAACTAAACACACGATTTTATTACTGTACCCCGTAATAGTCTCTGAGTCAAACATTAACTTGCGTTTGTTAAAACAAAAAATAAAATGTTAAAAGCAAATCGTGAATTAAAGTATCAAAAAGACTGTGATATAATAGTTTTAAAATGTAAAACTTGGTTGTTTTGTTAGTACATTCAATGTAAATATAAATTTACAAATTTGTGCTTACGTTTGAAATCCGCTGTTTAACAATTGCTTACCTAATTATAGAATTTACTAATATGTAGTCTATGATAAATGTACGCAGTATGTACACAAAAGTCACCAAGTTTAATTTCCACGATAGTTAACAACACAAATAAGAGCTGAACACTCGTTTCACTTAAAACTGCTCTGTAATCAGCATATAGCCTACAACTTATTCATGAAATTCTGTTCTACGCGCGTGTATTACGGGAATACGCGTCTGCCCAAAACAACAAAGGGATATATTCCCAGCCAAGGTTATTATTTATGGGGAATCTAATGTCAATGAGAACGTTCCGCAATGTTCCTCATTTGTCGGCAATGTCGAGTATTTGCAAGCTAAGCTAGTCTGTAGCAACTGGCTGTGAATGGCTGCGAAAATCGCATTTTCTTACTGAATGACAAATTTTTGTGAACCGTCACGTAGGCTGCTCGTATTATTCAAGCCGCAAAGGCATTTTAGAGGCATAAATCTTGAAAATTATTATTTTAATGTCAAAGTTATTAATTCTAATTAAATATTTTAAAATTAATTCCTATGAAATTACTTAACATTAGTTGTTTTTTTTTTTTATAACGGTCTACATTCTTCTCACAGAATCATAGGAAGCTAATACTACGTACGGTTTTGAGCCTTAGAGTTAAAATTTCTTCTTCTCCTTCTTCTTCTCCTTCTTCTTCTTCTTTTTTTTTTTTTTTAACATTTAGGTACGAAGAACTGTTGCGGTTTGTACTGTTTGCACCTTCGTTTCATAGGTCGCCCAATGTACCTTCTCCATTGAGCTGTTAGTTTTGAACACTTTGGAAGTTTGTCATTTAGATTATTAAAATTCTCGTAAGGATTAAAGATAAAAATAAAAATTATAATAATTCCCCTGAGGCGAGTTTCCGACATCAATGTCATGGTTTCTTGAAATTTCCATCCATAAAATTTAAAGATTTCAATAAATTTTGAACTGCAGAATTCAATAAATATTTGAATAATTTATTAAAACAGTGTGATATAAGATTCTTCTTCTTCTTCTTCTTCTTCTTCTTCTTCTTCTTCTTCTTCTTCTTCTTCTTCTTCTTCTTCTTCTTCTTCTTCTTCGTCACTTAGGCATTCTGTTTCCCTATCCTGTGACCAGTCGTACCTACAGAGCAGTAAATCTCCACTGAAAGACAGGGAGTGTATTTTGAACAAAAAGACTGTTAAGACTGTTAGCGGAAGAAAAGAAAATAAGTGGAATCTTCAAGAACCATCAGAGTAGTCCACGTACTCATGGAAACCTTTATCTCGGTCACTTTAGTTTGTATACGTAGTAACCTTGTTTCAAAACCGCTATACTTTCTTATCGTGTTATCGTCTAATCAGCAGGTAATACAGAAATGGAGGAAAATGCTAAAAAAGTAAGAGAAGATGTAGAGAAGAATCTATATAGACTGAGTACACGAAGAATGTTCACATCAACCCCAGCTAGAAGTGTTGCTGTCTCTATCAAACTTCAATAAACTGTATCTATCCTTCTGGAACACATCCACTCACATCCGTCGTGTGCAAATACTAAAATCTCTACCTCACCCTGCTATGACGTTAGCGTTTATAATAGCATTCTCAATTGCAGCATTTCTAAATGTGTAACTACTTTGTGTCTGTCAGTTTTTGATCGATAAAGAGAGACTATTTTCCGACCTTTTTCCGTTTAATTTGCCGCACAAACCACCTGCTTTTTAATTCCGTTCTGTCTTGAGAACTTGCCCATGAATGTCAGAATTGGTCTTTCTATAATAGATATCAGCTGGCATTTATCATTTAATTTTGGTCGCACAAAGTTTGTAAGTTAATTTGACTGTCCTCCACAATATTGTTAGCATTTTTATAAAAATGATAATTTCCTAAGTCTTATTTCCTTTTAAATTATGAATAAAGACCCCTTAGCCTATAATGTCCAAGCGAAACCGTTCTGCTTTGCTAAGAGTTATATCCTACAGAACAGTACAGGTCTACACCGGGCCTTTAAATATTACTGATGGAAGGCAGCCAATTTAGAGTCCGTACAAAGTGATCTAGATTTGCAAGCGACAGTCACTTGTAGACTTCACCAGCTGTAACACTGTGGCATGAAAATAAGGGGAACTACTTTGATATGACTTCCTACTGTCAACTGAACAAATAACGGAAAACTGAATCATAAAATCATAAAAAAAAGACAAAAATATATTGAGGAAAAGATTAAAAGTAACACCATCATGTAGCAGGTAAAAATTTAAACAGTCATTAAAAGTTTTTTACGGAAATATATATACGCGACATTTTAGAATCTTAAAGCAGCAGTTGTTACTACATTAACAAGTTTTAAAAGTCTTTTAAATGACGTTGTTACTTTAAATGCGCACATTCGTTATACAGTTTTATGTTACGACAAAAGAATTTTCCCGTTTTGGAGAAATGTAGTTTCCTTGTTTGAAGGAAAGTTCTTTTTACAATAATTTACGGTGATAGAAGAAGTGACGACAGAAAAGTTTCCTTAGAGTTGTTATTATCTGATCAACGTCAGAAAACAATGGAACAAAGTAAGAGGACCCTTTGAGAGAAGAGAAATAAAGTGTTTTAATGAATGCTTTTTTTAGAATACAATCATTAAAAAATAGAATATTATCATAAAAACTTACAGCTCAGACGTTTGGACTACTAATAAACGCACAAGAACAAAATTAATGACAGCAGAGATGGAGTTTTTAGACATTCGGCAGGAGTATCCAGACACGAGAAAATTAGAAATTAAGTCATTAAGGACAGAATGAATGTGAAAAATTTAATTGCTGATTTTATCTAAACAAAAAAATTACAATGGTATGGACACACGAAAAGAATGGCACAGGAAAGATTGCCAAGGAGAGTTATGGAATGGACCCCACCAGGAAGAAGGAAAAGAGGAAGACCACCGATCAATTGGATAGAAGAAATTCAGACTATATTGAGGGAACGAGAAACTGAAGATTTTTGGATGGACAAGCAGCAGTGGAAGATGAGAATTGAATCACTACTGTAATGTAAACATTGTACAGCCGGAATAATACAAATAAATAATCACAAAGACAACAATTAACCGACTTCCATGCTTAGCAAGTTATGTCATTATCATCAACGTTGCCTTCATTATTGTCACCATCACCGTCTTCTTCTTTGTCTTCTTCATGTCATGTCGTAGGCAAGCAGCTGTCTTCAGGCTCTTTGAGAAAAATATTCCTGGGTCGGCTACAGAATACATACGACCCATAGGTTCACACTTACACACATGTGTGGCCAGCCTTCTTTCCGCTACCATTTTAAAGTAACCTAGTGTAACCTAACACAGAAGTCGGCAACCCTGCGCCCGCGGGCTCAAGTGCGCCGTCGATAAGGTTTGACGCGCCCGCGAAACAATTTGTAATTTTCTTTTCTTTTGAACAAAGAAACCCGCCCGCATTATAGCTGCTTCGGAGTATTGTATTATAAAATATTACCAGCCATTTACCGAACCGCGCTATGTCTTCGCCCAATACGACTGTCAAAGATGTCGCCCAGAGCCTGTAAACACCGATAGTAACAAGTACTTTAATTTATTTTTATTAAAATGTTTTTCTTCTTAGATTTCGTTGTCCATGACGTGTCCGTTACTTAACTAAATATAAGTAATTCACTACCGACTCGGAACACAAAATTTTTATAATAATTAATGCTTGATGCCTTTACTTGGTGAAAATCCATTGTAAATTATAGTAAAAAATAAAACCATAAAATAGTTTTAGTGATTTTCACTCGTCAATTTATTAAAATTATATAACACAAACCAAATCTATTTATACAAATTAAGCAGAGGCGAGCTATTTAGATCTAACTGATCATTTAATAATACATTTAAATATTTGTGTTTATTAAGCTAGATTTATTAGAAAGCCTTGAAATTAATAAACACAAATATTTAAATGTATTATTAAATGATCAGTTAGATCTAAATAGCTCGCCTCTGCTTAATTTGTATAAATAGATTTGGTTTATGTTATGTTATATGTTTGTGTAATGTGTATTAAATCTTATTGACACGAGATTACTATCGCTCTCTATACAACAGCACTTGTATTATATTTTATATTCTGTATTGTTTGTACGAAAATTAGTCAGCTTACACCATCTGATGAAGGCACTGTGCTGCCGAAACAGCTGTCATGGATTTATAATTTTAATAAATTGACGAGTGAAAATCACTAAAACTATTTTATGGTTTTATTTTTTACTGTAAAATTTTTATAGGTGAAAACGTAAAAGTTTTACCTTATAGTCTGAACCGGTTTTCGCTTTTACAAAGCTTGTTCAGAGGCTGCCGTTGATGTTGGCGACGGTATCGACTTTTGAAAGATCGATGTTGTGTGTGTGGGGTGTAATAATATGTTCGAATAATGAGTGTGATTTGAATTGTGTCTGTTCGTTTAGGATGTCGTTTTTATGTGTTTTTGTGTGTTTGTATATTTCTAACTGTTTTAGAGTGTCTAGTTTTCGGCCTTTTGTGTGTACGCGTAGAATGTCCATGTTATTGTCGATGTTTCTGTATGTGTTGTTTGCTTCAATGAGGTGGTTTCCAAAGGTGGATTCTGTAGTGGAGTGGAGTGCCTTTGTGTGTTCAATGTATCTTTGTTTGAAGCTACGTCCTGTCTGGCCTATGTAGAATTTGTTGCAATCTGAGCAATTTAGTTTGTAAACCCAAAAAAAAACACACAAAACACATAAAAACGACATCCTAAACGAACAGACACAATTCAAATCACACGCATTATTCTAACTTATCTCACCCCACACACACAACACCGATCTTTCAAAAGTCTCTACCGTCCCCATCAACAAGATGGACAGTGCACCCAGCGGCAGCCTCTGAAGAAGCTTTTTAAAAGCGAAACCGGTTCAGGCTATAAGGTAAAACTTTTACGTTTTCACCAATAAAAAATTTTGTGTTCAGAGTCGGTAGTGAATTAATTATATTTAGTTAATGTTTTTCTGTTTAACTATTTTTTCGTTTAAAGTTTTGTTAGTTTTAGTGTGAGTGTGCATGATGACAAATTGTTGAAGACATACTACTATGTAAAACTTTTTTACAAATTTATATAAAAATACTGCAAAAGTTTTTCTTCTGTGTTCCACGTTGCTAAATGTAAGCCCAAGGGTATATGTAGACGATATAGTAATCGCGTCCCGGACTTTTGAAGAGCACTTGGAACATCTAAGCGACAGTTAATATCTGTAACGTCCGACTATTAAGCTCTGCACATTTCTATTTCCATTGGTGGATAGGGAAGGGGTCCGACCATGGAAGTGGTTCTCAGTTATACATATGCGCCCCCATAAATTCAAAGGTTGCCTATGATTGACCTAACCTAACCTAATCAAACCTACTGACCTAAGTTGTATATTGTTATATTCGATATTTCACGGTTAAAACTTGTAGTGTACGTTTAACAGGGTCATAATAAATAATCGAACTAAATTTCACTAAGATCGGTAGAACGGTATGAAAGGTCTCTATTTAAAATACCAGCAAGATCAGAAATAATCCAACAGGCGGGAAGGAATAAAAAGTCTTTAGGAAACATTTCTGTGTTACTCTGTGAACACGTTAAACAGAATTTGCTAGGATTTTGATTTGAAGATATCCACATTGAACACTTTTCAAGAACCTGCTGCCATTCGCTAGAAAATTATTGTTGGCAGTACTGTCCTGCTGAAAGTCAACCACTATAAATATCTCTGCTATACTTTTTCTCATAGTACAGACAATTTTGTGGCTGATAAGGTACATAAATTCAGCCATACTTGTAGGACCATCAGGATAAATCTGTGGCCACCAAGTTAAGGAGAATGTCCAAGATTCTACAGGGCGGTGGCACGTCTTACGCAGATTTCAACAAAAGGCCAAACATGTTGTATTCTAACGACTGACACGAGGTTCCTCAGTATGTTGCAGGATGTACTCTTCAAGATCACATCAGAAAAACTGATGTACGAGAACGGGCTATATGATAAGGAAAAGTCAAGCTAATCATATTTATGCGTTTGAAATAAGACTCATTCAGGTATAGGACACTATATAATCTTAAAGGGAAACAAGTTCGATGGCTGTGCGGTACGAAGGACATGCCCGTCGCCCGCTCGTATACTGCGTCCCGAGCTTCAAATAGATCTCCTGCCGCAGGGACGATAGATGGGGCTGGATTAAGGGTGTGGCCTGCTACCGGCCGTGGGTGTCAATTAAGTGTCAGTTAATTGAGGGTGAGAGAACGCCGAGGCCGGGTCCAAGATTCTCCTGGCACAGATTGGTAGCGACCGAGGGCACTAATGAGGTGGTTACCCTGGAATCGGGCGGAGCTGCGATAGAATTTGCGGGACAGTGTCTGCATAGTGGCGTCCAGGGAACGGACACGCAGGGCTTCACGGATGGTTCTATTTGATGTCAGGCAGTGGGCTTTGCACGCCCAGCTCAATCCTCGGTCAATGAGTAAAGGAATACCTATGACGCGTGTTATGAGTATACTGCATACGATTACTCAACACCGGCTAAATTGGTTAAAGCATGTCAACCGAATGTACAGCTGCCGCATCCCAAAAAAACAATTCAGCTACTGAATCGGAGGGAGGAAAAAGTGTGGGACGTCGGAAGAAGCATTGGAGGATCAGTCCTAGACTTTCGACCGAGCAAATCAACCTTGGTTAAAATGGTAGACTTGAAGATGTGATGGCTATGACAACGACGATGATGATGATGATGATGATTTTCATTTATTATTATTATTATTATTATTATTATTCCCAACGGGCAGTAGACGATGAGAAACAACTAGAAACACCCCGATAAGGGCGCTATAGGCTCCATCCTAAAGTGATACGCTAAGTGGTTCCAGGATGGATACGAATTCCTGAATTAGAGGTGAGTTTTTTTAGTGTATGAGAGTCCCACACTCCAGAGGAAGCAGGTACTTCTCTGACGGTGCATAAAGCATTTCCCCCTTCAATAAAAAAAATGTATATATTATTATTATTATTAATACTATTACTCCTAGTACTACAACTACTGTTACTACTACTACTACTACTACTACTACTACTACTACTACTACTACCACTGTTATTGTTATTATTATTATTATTATTATTATTATTACAAGGAAAGACAAAATTAAAGGGAAATTTTCCCCTCCAAATAACGAGTAACACAGCACTGCCTGCTTTGTTATAAATCGTAAGGTTAAAAAATGTTTAATGACGTTGGAAGAATATTTTTTATTAACAGGAGCTTGATATTATTAAAAGTCAATTTAAAGTGAACGATCTGCATCAAAGAAGAATTACGACCAAAAATTTTGTAAACTTAGACATGACTGAAACATGGAGAGTGTATATGGAAGTTGTTGCCTAGATACTATTCAGACAAAGGGTTGCACTCTTAAAATTTGGCCAAATATCTACCACAACAAAAAATTCGAAACTCCATTACTGCGGGAAAATTGATAATGGCGATATTGTGACTTACGTAAATGTCTTTATTCTTCATTTCACAGCTCATTTCAGTGCTAGCTCTAGTTAGAAGTATTCCAGTATTATCTGCTAAGACAAATCAAGATCAATCACGTGGTACACTCTTGAAAGGCGTGACTTTTCTTCAGGATAACTCTGTATCCCACACGGTCAACAAAACAGCCATTTGTCTTCGATGTTTTGGTTTTATCTGCTGAACCATCTACAGTCCAATGCAGTCCTGATTGGGCTACATAAAAGCAAAAATTTTCGTATTTTGGATATTCTGCAAGAATAGTTATAAGGAAAAGAGTTTTGACGAGTTGTTTAATCAGAGAACTGGTTTGACTGTCACGAGATTGAAACATTTCTTAGTGGGAGCAATTGTAAGACTCATTAAGAGAGTGACTAAATGAATATAAATAGGAGGGGCGTGTGTAAAAGAATAACGTAAATTTAATTTTCGTAACTCTAAGAATCTTGATTTTACCTTTCTACTTGACCTTTATACTAAGTCGTCGTAGTCGTTTTAGTTTTATTATAATCCGACGGTCCGTAATTTTGTGAAAGCTTTATACAGCTGATAATGTCGACAGTGTACTAACAGTATGTTGTTTACATCACATAGCTATGCGATGAGTAAAAAAAATTACAGGCATTGCACAAATGCAATCGACAGAGAAGGGCATTGAAAATGCTTCAATAAATCTAAAAAATATATATATTTATGTTCATTCACCAATCAATGAATTCATTCTTCATTTACCAATGTACAGATTATAAGTTAAATGTAGTCCCATTCATGAGCGAAGTTTATATGTGTAATACGTTATTGACAACAAAGAAGTAGTGTCTATGGAAACCACCGGTTCCCATTTTCGATAACGCACCAGCGATCGGCCGCAAATGTGCGACACGTCCTTATAAACATTTTCAATGTTAAAAAACACACCATACCTAAACAAGTAGTATTACAGATTTCCGTATTAAATCTCAGCAAAAACGTTGGGGATTATATAAAACACAGCATTTTTAGAATTTTGTGGTGTTTCAGTTTAGTAAACGGTTCTGTTTTAACTCGCCCTATAAAACTGTATGGTTAAAAAGGAAGCACATTTACATTGTGTGGTCTACTTCTCCAACGGGAAGGACACACACGCTGTAAATCCAACTCCAACCATGACGTGCTGCTGTCCCAAACCAATTTAATTCTGTGCGTCTCGTCCGACACAGCTCAACGTTTTAAAGCCCGTCTTACCTCTGGTCACAGCTACCATCTCTGTCGTAAAGTAATAATCTTGTTTGCTTTTACATGTCTCAGAAACACGTCCTTCATCGTGTCTTTTGTTTTAATGGAAAAAGGAATAAAACTCAAGTTTGACATATTCCTATTCCGAGTCCTCCGGTGTTAAATACTGATCAGTTTTCTACTATTTACTGTTTAATGAATTGCCTGGGGGCCTTAGTAGACGTAGTGTTAATGATGCCGGGCCTCGCTGGTAATCTCGACGTCCTGAGAGACTGATATAGTCAATGTGTCTGTGTCCCTTCGTCAACTCAACCCATACGACTGAGAACCGAAATAATATCACGGAGTATTAATGGGCTTGAAATACAGTGCTAACTATACCTTACCTTTTCACATATGCTAACGTCTAACATAAAGCAGGGTACCGAGTTAGCTATAAATTACTTCTGAATTGTAACCTTGTACGTTCTACGGCTGTTCATTTAATTAAGTCTACTTACACAATTTGTTTTCTTTTTTGCAGGTGAGTAACGAAAAGTTCTGAACACGCATAATGAATCGTGATCATCTTTGTATTTACTGAATAGAGTAAGTAAACACATAAATAGAATAATACCTATAATTTTTCTTTTGGTTCTAAACTCAATATTACTAATGTGTGTGGTTTGGAACTTTTACATGCTTGTATTATTTCAGAAAAAATGTATTATGTTATATTCTCGCGTAGGCTTCCGCGGCGGGTCCATTCTGACGTCTTCTTCAGGTATAGACCGCGTAGCACATGTCTTGTCACACAACGTTTTACAGTATACCTTCAGGTGAGGCTGGCGAGAAAACTAGGATATGTATTGTAGCCGTGGGTGGTGGTGTGTGATGCAGTAAGTACACTGTGCCCCGCAAGTGTTATGCGCTGTCAGTAAGTTCCATTACAGTCTGGTTAGAACGTAACCGATAACAAACAGTGCTGAGCGTTACTGCTCCACTCTTGATGTTATCTTTGTGTTTAGTCATAGCTTCTAGGAACATTTCGTCATAATACATACTGCACTGTAATACACTTCTAGATAGGCCTTTGTAAAAGAGTTAAATTATTTATTTAAAATTATGTTGGCCTACGAGCATGTGAAAAATAAGATCACAAACTATCTTGATCAAATATGATATATAATAATTTATATAATAGTTTATGGTACTTATTCCAGTGTACCGACTCTTGATTTACCTCAGGGCGCCAGTAATAATAAACACAAATTAAAGTATGTTAATCAACTTTTTAATTAACAATTTGTATTTATACATTACAAAAATTTCTTTATATGACTTGAATTGTTTATCGTACAAATTGAATATTATTAATTAGCAATGAGTCCTTTATGACAGATTGAGTCACTATGTTGAATGCAACATATGTGTATTTATCAAAAACATAGAATTAAATGTTCATTATTCGTTACTTGCGTAAGATTCCTTCCAATGTGCGTGGTCCTGAAGCTGTTGTAGATCGGTGATTCGTCAGCAGCCGTCGTCGTGTGTTAATCCTGGTTAAAACTGCACAATTCACTTTATCACAGGTGCACTACACTAACATATGGATTATACCTATAACTATGCTGTATAATTACACTGGACACAAAGATGACTGAATATAACTTAAGTGCATTTAACTTAGTTCACGTCGCGTTTGGCTCGACTAATTGATACCGTCGTAACTTTCTTTCGAACTCCTTCGCCTTCTTCCGCGATTTACCGCTACGTATTGAATTAATAGAACTTCGTATGTATTATTATTTCTTATTGTTTATTATAACTCCAATCATCCACTCTTTGATTTATTACGATTTATTGAAACTTTATTTACAACTCTAGTATTAATAATATCGCGTTCCCGTACTTTGTTACTTCTGAGAAATTACTTATTCTTTATGTTATTTATGAAAATATATAACTGACGCAAAACAACGTACGCGAGTCTCTTCGTATAATTCCGCCGATGTAAAGAAGACTGCCTTTTTTTTCTCTCGCAGTTCACAATATATACTTGCCTCGAGTCTCTCTTACTTACGATCTACAGCAAACCGTTCCTATAGGTTCAAACTACCGCTAAATACAAATTCACCGAATCTGCTTAACTAAAACCTCCCGCGCAGTGTATGACGCTTTTTCTGATTCGCCCAAAGTTTTTCCGTGTCCACGTGTTTAAAGAAACTAGCGTCTATCGCTATCTTTCTCGCACAACTCTCTCTCTTGTCTAACGGCCGCTATTGTTATATGCACTTAAGTTTACAACGTTTGGCAAACACCCTTACTATCTGAGCACATAATACGTTTTATGACAGTAGTGTCCCAAATCGTGCCTTAACATAAAAGTACATTCATTATTTTCGTCAGCCCCAGCGCCGGCGTTATTAACTTACTGCTTTACTCTACAGGCTTTTAACAAGTAATTTTTCTTTCAATTATTGCCCCCTACGGTTCTGGCGTCTAAATGCCTCCCGGCTTTCTAAAACACACCCTTCTTTCTGCTTTCAGCATAGTTTATTTATTAAAATTATCAATTGATCAAATTTTCCGTTATAGCACGATCTGAGACCGGATGCGTCTTGGAAGTTTATCTTATGATTAGTTGTGGTTGAATGCTCAGCAACTGGCAGCTTTCCACTGGTAGAATGCGTCCGACGTGACCTAAGCGACGCGTTTTATACCGTAAAAACGCTTGGAAAGCGTAATTTTGTTATGTTGTTAATTTTTCTTATCAGTTAACTTTAAGAAATTACAGGAATGTATTCTGTAACTGATTTGCTTATTTGCTTGATTTAAGATTCTTTCATGTTAATAATAGTAATGTATTTATAGTAAAGTAATCTCCTTGAAATCTTCACTTTCTTTAGGAAGTAAATATGAAACAACTTTTCAAACGCAGTTATGTTTATTTTATATTGCATACATTTTCATATTGCTTGAATAATTTTATAATATTCGAAATTACGATTATAATATCATATAATGAGGGGTTAGTGATGAAACTACCCAAGCCTAAGTTTTAATTATGTTCCAAGATGTTTCAAAAAGAACATTTTTTTTAATTCATTTCTCTTTTCCTATTAATTTATAATAACTATTTCATCAATAAAAATAACACAAAATAACCTTTAAAATCACTTTTATGATTTATAATTGCATTTGAAAGCTTTTAATGTCAGTTTCCCGTATATTCACATGAGTGAACTTTAATTGATTTACTACTAACCCCACAAATATACAAATTCGATATAATATTATACTGTAATACTGTACAAACTTTACGCAAGTAAAACGTATTCTGTTAAATGTCGTCGGAGTAATTTTATTAGCATGCGGACCGCCAAGTAATGCACACGCAACTTGCAAGTAGCAAAAGTAAAAATCCGAGGTTGAATTACCTTTACTGAGAAACGAATCCTTACTGGAAAGACACAGCCTCTTCTCCATGTATCATATTTTTTCGTTGCTTTACAGTTATAGAACGGGTAGTGTGCTATGCATAAGGCACGCTTATTAAGTGTTTATAGACCTATTGTCTATTAATACATTTAGTAAGGATGATCAAGGGACTTCCTTGCAGGAGAAAAGAAACTAGTTTGTTCTGAGTTCATAACCAAATTTATTTGTAACATCTACTGTTTGTATGCTTTTGCTGTATTCTTAAATTCATAAAATAATATTGTAAAACAGTATTTACTAAGTGTCTATTTCATCGCTGCGCATTTGTTAATAGTTAACCTTTAGTTGCTCATGTCCTGTGCGTTGAATACATCAGCGACAGTTTTCAAACTTTCAACATGATAATGTTTTTAGGCTGAAGGTCATTCCACAAAATGCGTGATGCAAAACGTGTAACGTCATCGAAAACTGTAACGCTCCAGGTGATGTTAACACTGTATTTTTTCCACACTTTCGATTCCCCACAGTCTAGAAATCTTATTTTTAAAGCCTAAAAATATTATCATGCTTCGATGTTTCGGTTTCGTCGAAATTCTTTTTTTTTTCGATTAAGGCAACTTTAACCCACGTTCACGTTTTTTCTTCACTCGTTTGTATTAGGCTTCCTTCGGTCACTTTGAATCTTTCTGGCTTCTTCTGTAATTTTACCTCGCCTCCACAGTCTTTGCATCTTTTCTTGCATTCAATAATACCTCTATAACCTTTCTATACTTATACCTGTCCTTACATTTTCCTTCGTCTCTTGTCTTGATATGTTTTAAATATTTCTGCAAATTTTGTCACCCAAATTTTGGTTTAATGTTTTTAAGATATTGAAATATGTATTTTATAAATATTGTTTCCTAATCTTAATAAATAGCTAAAAACTTTAACCTTCTCTTCCGCATTTCTGTAGAAAGTTTAGAGAAATTTTTATAAATTTCCTCATTTGGCTTTTAGATAAAATTTAAAATCTTTTATTTCTTTTAGAAAATAGATTTTTCCTAACAGCCTGTTTTTTTTTTTTACTTTAATATGTTTTCTGCTGTAATAGCTCGTAAGCATTTGCATGCGCATAAGTCTTCAGGACATATTACTGTTTTGTAATTTTGTAATTTTGCGTTTTTGCTTATGGATTTTTGTTGTAAACTTTGATGTTACATGTTATGCAATTCCCATATTCTTTCTTTCCCTTTCACAGTTTCTTTCTCTGCTGCTGTTGGTGTTACAATTTCCTCTATGTATTTAAATATAACTTTGTTTATTCTTTTTTTTTCTAAATGAATCTGCTCTTTAAAGTATTTAATATTAGCAATATTTTCTGTCTTCTTTTCCAAAAGACCCTTGTGAACGCATTTTTGAAGCACACTTTTTTAAAAAGTGTACTTTAGATTTTGCTTCTTATAGATTTTATGCTAAAACAAGTGTACTAAAGCAAACAAACGACTAGATTTTGATCATCTGAAAATGCTAAATGCTTAACCAATAATTTATTTTTTATTATACAAAAACAGACTGAGGCTTATATATATTTTTATCTTTCAACAATAGTTCTCATTCCCTTACAACTATTTTCCAAAGCACATTATAAAAGATCAATAGCGAGATATAGTCTTCTTGAGTAACACCGAGTCGTTTTAATAATTTTCCTAACTTTTTTAATTATAATAAAAGTGGAAATTTTTAATAAAAATATTCTTTTCATAGCGTACATATGTAAAGGCAATCGGGACAGAGGAAAGAAGAAGACTTGAAGCACTGGAAATTTTGTGTTGTAGAAAGTTACTGAAAGTAATATGGATTGACAAGGTAAGTAATGATGATTAGAGTTGGAGATAAAAGAAGTTTTTGGCAGAATATTGTGAAGCAAAGGGTTGAACTTATTAGCCATATTATACTTCACGTGAATTTGTAAAGAAAACAAAATTATTGAAGATTGCATTGAAGCGAAAAGAGGAAGAAGAAGACAGAGACTCTAATATATGAAACAGATTATTAGTGAGGTAAGTTGTAATTCATATGAGGAGATAAAACGGAAAGAACAGAGAAGATAGGTGTAGAGCACTGCTACAATCCCACCTGAGGATCCCTGACTAAAGAAGGAAAGAGGATAAATGGACTCTTTTATTCATTCATTATTGTTCATTTAAACGCACAAATATTGGTCTTACATGTATATAAAACAAATAATAACAAACTATTTGTACATTGTATAGGAACATTTAAAATATTACTACTTAGGTGCGTGCTGTGTTGACAAGCGGATTGCCATTCACGGTTTCTTAGAATATGTTATTGTTACAAAATAGCGTAAAACAGTGACTTATAATCACACCCAGTTTTTTCTTATGCCTTCACTTCTTTATGTCTGGTAATATTAGCAAGCGTCAAAACGTTTACAGGGTTAGTGTTAGCGCCTTTCCCACTTACTTCACAATCGCGGCCGTGGGTACAAATGCACACCGCAGACAATTGGTATCCTACTGTTTCACAACAAAAGTAAGTGAAAATTATGGCTTTTCTGGGACGAATCATATTAGAACAAAGTACAGGACTTGCCAATAGAATAGGTGCCAGATTTCAAGTATCTAGGGTGCACTTTCACATACCACGATGATAAGGAGGTTGAAAACAAAATTAGTCTCTTCCAGTCGCTTTGTGGATGGGTCATTAAACACTTAAAGAAGAAAACAAGTAAAGAGACGCAATTGAAATATTATAATGTAGTGGGCATACCTCAACTACTGTATGGTAGTGAGACTTGGATTAGAAGCGCCAAATGTAATGTAGAATGCAAGGAGCGGAAATGAGGTTCTAGAGGGCTGTAAAAGGTTGTACCAGGAGAGGACCTTATAACAAATGATCATATTAGAATGGAGCTAGGCATAGTTGAAAGCTTAAATGAGAAAATCTCCCGGTACAGGATGAAGTGGCGGTTACATGTAGAGAGAACGGATCCAACTCTACTTTCAATAGAGCCGTTGACTATCATCCAGGGGGGAAGATCAGTGTGGGGAGATAGCGTGAACGATGGTTGGATAAATTCCATTGAGACTGGAACAGGCTACTAGCCTAAGCCGTAAAGGACGCCGACGACGACGACTGTTTCACAACACGGTACAAATAAGAGGGGAAAACAGACGAATGTTTGCAGTAGGAAGCTCAGAAATTCCAACTGGATATAAAAATAAACTCCATTTTTTTATGTTTAAGCAGACCGAATTTTCTTGATCACGCTCAAAACGCATTAAATATGTAAGGTTAATCACGTTGCGTAGAGTAATCACAGAGTTTTCATGCAGCGTTTTTCTATTTACAAAACGTTTCTGTTTACAGAAAGTTGCTGTAAAGACTATTGAGCCACTGGGCACTTTAACAAACTTGTGCTCCAAATGCACGCGAGAGGCTACTAGCGAAGTTTACAAAATAGTTTGCAGATTGTTAGCAAGAAAAGAGTGTAACGAAACCACTCCGTTTTTTTTTTCTGTGACAACTCTGTTGTACCCGTATATAAAGTTGTTAACAAACAAACATTTTACGTTGTTAAAACGAAAGGTACTAACTGGAAGTAGTAGTAGTTGGGCATCGGGTCGCGTGACAACGTCAAATTACGCACGCCCGCTTGTCTCGAGACTGGGCAATCCGTCATCGTCACGTGACCTACTCAATCATACCTCTCCGTACTAACGTGTCTGGTTATGAAAATTAGACTGAGGAGCACAACCTGGTATTAAGACTGATTTACGATATGATGTGCCTAGCAGGTGGACAGGTGTATTTCTCCTCTAATACAATTTGGGATAATGCGTTATTTCTTTGTTTTCGTTTTATTTTCATAAAAAATATATCGAGTTTTCTCTCACGGCACTTGTATGACATTATTCATTCTGATCACGCATTTTTTAATATTCTTTACAGACAATACAGTTAGGGTATTGTGACAGTGACTTTAAGAATAGAAAGTGGAATTATCAATATGCCTTATAAGACAAATTATCTAATTCACAAATAATATCCAATAAGACTACATTTACCCAGATATCCATTTCTAATAATAATAAATATTCCACTTGTAAAAAAGGTCCAATCAATGTTGTCTTCTTCTTCTTCCATCCTATTATCACAGTAGACACCTGCGTCGATTTCATAAATATTTTATATGCACTGTGAATTTAAATTGTTATTATTAACAAATATTGTACAACTATAAGTATAACACAACCGACACGGAACACAAAGTTTTTAATGGTAAAAATGTGAAAGTTTTACCTTATAGCCTGAACCAGTTTTCGCTTATTATAAGCTTCGTCAGAGGCTATTACTGGGAGCGCTGTCCGTCTTGCTCTTGGGGACGCCGCCGTCTTTTGAAAGATCTATGTTGTATGTGTGGGGTGTGATATGTTCAAATAATATGTGTGATCTGAATTGTGTCTGTTCGTTTAGGATGTCGTTTTAAAAAAAAATATTAAAACGACAATTTTGAAAAAATTTTTAAAAATTAATTTTTTTTAAAAACGACGTCCTAAACGAACAGACACAATTAAAATCACACATATTATTCAAACTTATCACCCCCCCCCCCCCACACACACACACACACACACAACATCGATATTTCAAAAGACGGCGTCGTCGCCAAGAACAAGACGCACAGCGCTCCCAGTGGCAGCCTCTGACGAAGCTTGTAATAAGCGAAAACTGCTTCAGGCTATAAGGTGAAACTTTTACGTTTTTACGATTAGAAAACTTTGTGTTCCGAGTCGGTTGTGTTATACTTATATTTAGTTAATCAACGGACACGTCATGGACAACAAAATCTAAGAAAATATTCTATCTTGAATTAAAGATCATACCAGAGGTTTCTGGACCATCCTACATTACAGCTACCCTGTGGGGCATAAAAACATGTGGCCTTTGATACAGAGTCCTTTTCCACAAGAAGAACATGTTTCCTCCGTCTATTCTTTTATTCGTAAACTCTTACATCCCTCAAACAATGCAGACACCTTAAGTTCACTCCGTATGCATAACCTTATAAAATTTAATTCCAGGAAACAAAGTGCCTACTTGTCTTCTTCTTCTTCTTCTTCTTCTTCTTCTTCTTCTTCTTCTTCTTCTTCTTCTTCTTCTTCTTCTTCTTCTTCTTCTTCTTCTTCTTCTTCTTCTTCTTCTTCTTCTTCTTCTTCTTCTTCAATATTTATCCGCAACCCGTTTAATCTCTTCAGCAACCGTACGCATTTTCAGGTCTCGATGGTTGTCAGTAATTCTTACGTACCGTGTTGCACCAAAGAATACTGCAAAGAACCTTATTTAAAAAAAAAAAACTGAATTACTTTAATAATAAACTTCTTAGTACAACCACAAACCTGTGCACCACAAACCCAAACTGGTTTCAAGACTTGTTTGTATAATAAGTCAGCTTGTTATACACCGAAAGCTCAGAGTGTCTTCCAAGCAGCCACCATATTTTCTTCAATTTTAATGAATAAACGAAAGAAAAGGGAATTAAATAGAGTAAATGTTTGGATATGATGGAAGTAAATAGATTGCCTTTAAAGGAAAGAATATATACATGAAGAAGAAGAACAATAGGTAGACCGAGAAAAGATGGGAACCGTAACGTGCAACGATTTCTAAAACGCCAAGTGGAGAAGACAATGATGAATTAAACAACGAAGAGATAATGACCCCCCTCCCCCAGAAAAGACGAAACTGATCCGATGAGCTGATTGTGTTTCTAATTCTAACCTGTATGTTACAGATGGCTCTGAACGCAGCCTGTCTACGTAGAATTGGAGTTTTTGAAATTAGCAGCTTCAATAAAAATTCTGTGGATTTTCTACAAAACTTAATTTTTTAATTACGTGCAAACTGGAATAGGTAATAAAAATTTTCTGCTGAGAAATATACAGAAACACAAGTTCTGATGTTCTTGAACCATGAAATAGGACGAGCTGTAAATTAAGCTGTCCACGTATCCCTTTCGTTTTACATTAAACAGGAGAATTATTTTATATAGAATTTTATATAAAATAAGCAATAAAATAAGCAGAACTTTAAAAAGAATTATTAACTTACAAAATATACTTTAAGTCTTCATATATTTATATGTTTATTACATTGCATTGTTACAAGAGTGTAACTCCTTTTTGAAACTTTCAAATAGTTGAAATAATCTTCCTTATACTTTTGTTGTGGCGTCCATGCTGTTGGTACTCCAAAACTCAACGTGCATCTGTTTTTGCCTTCATCTTTGAAGTGTGTACAGCAACTCAGCCCTCAATTCATCTGTGATTCGTATTTGTTAAATCCATTCCCTCAGATTTTGGCTTTTCCTTTTATTTGTCTTTTAGTTTTTTATTTGCGGTTAGAAGGTACTGGTGATTTGGATCCACATTTTCCAGACGTGTAAAACTAAAGTTGTACGTTCCCACGAGAACTTCTATTTTTTTCCTATTATTATGTTTGTGGATAGGAAATAGGGGCATATTATGCCAGCAGCAGGCTATTAGCCAGCAAACCCATTAGTCGTAACACAAAAATAAAAATATACAAGACACGTATCGGACCGGTTGTTACTTATAGAGGCGACACATGGACAATGATAAAAAACGAACAAGAAACACTAAGAAGAATTGAATGATAAATCCTAAGACGTATTTGTGGCCCGGTTAAAGAAGATGACGAATGGAGAATCTAAAATAATCAATAGATAGATGAGCTATTGAAGCATGCGAATATTGTAAGAATCATAAAGGCTTAAAAAATACGATGGTTAGGTCATGTGATAAGAGTATGCCAAAGAAGATCTTGAGAGCGCAGGTCTATAAAACAAAAAGCGGGACCCACCTAGGATAAGACGGTTGGTTGAGGGGTTCTGTGTGGTGGATCTGAGGGGTTACACTAAGGTAGCAATAACAGGAGGCTTTTGAGAAGATTGGTGTTGGAAGCCAGGGCTCACGTTGGGCTGCAGTGCTGAAGAGGAAGAAGATTATATTTCTGGATTTCATTAGATCAAGTGTACTAACTTAATCTAAAGTCAGTACAAACGGACACAAAATTTGATTTTAAAAGAGATGAAAATAGCGACTTGGAACATCAGAGGATATATGACGATCCCCTGACGGTATTAAAATCCACCGAAATAAAAGCTTGAAAACCATTATCTTTGCGGATGACCAAGCTATATTCGTCACTTCAGAAGACGATCTGCAGCCGGCAATATACATCTTACATAAAATAGGAAAAGAATATAACTGTAACATATCTGAATCAAAGACAAAAGTAATGGTCTTTATAGGAGATGAACCGGTTCGGACCAAAATATCCATGGACAACACATGCACACAAAAAGGAAGACATTTTAACTGTCTTGGATATGACGTTACTTATGATCAAGGTAGAGATATAGAAAATAAAGTTACGAATTTCACAAGGATGTGTAGATCGATTTGGAGAAGGCTGGTAAACAAAGGTAGAAAAGAAACCCTAAAAAAATTTAGAAAACAATGAAAATACCTACACTACTGTTGGGTTCTAGAACTTGGGCCGTAAGGGAAAAAGACGAGCAGAAGATGCAAACAGCAGAAATTAAATTTTTGAGATCAGTTATAAGGTGTAATAGAAGATATCATATAAAAAGTTAAGAAATAAGAATTTATTTACATATTTTGCAGTTAACGAAAGGATTAAAGAATATAGAAGAAAATGGATTAAACTCATCAACAGAATGGAAGAAAGTAGAATACCGAAGATGGCGAAAGATTACAACCCTGGAGGCAGAAGGTAGTTAGTAGATCTGAAAAGGGTGGCCTGTGGAATAGGAACAGATCGCTAAAACCTAACACCGTTAAGATGATGATGATGATGATGACGATGACGACGACGACGACGATGGTGGTGATGATGATGATGATGATGATGATGATGATGATGATGATGATGATGATGATGATGATGATGATGATGATGATGATGATGATGATGATAAAGTTTACTAACACGCAAGACATGTAAAATTTCTGACTCATGGCAGTTTCTATGTCATAAATTTTTTCACTGTTTTAAGCAAAAAATAGACAGTGAAAATTGACAACATAATCAAATAATCTTGCACAGAACGAATTTACACTGCCAGTGTGATAGAGGCAGAGGACTGTAGGACGAAAAACATACTGGATAGCTCCTCGAACTACGTTAGCATATAGTTACACATAACAGATGTTAATTGTGGTATTTTATAAAACTAGTAAATCATGTTTCTAAACCGTAATGAAACAACACTGCATAAATTTATGGTACTCGACATATCTAATAATACGTAATACATGTCCATTATTATGGTTTATTTAAACTGTAATGGTCACACGTACAATACAATTCATTAAAGCAATTTATTTTCTATTACATAATTTTACGTACATTTAACGTCATATATTTCACAGATAACATCGCGTACTGTCAGCATTCAACGATTTAAATTAACAAAGTTGGCAATTTTCATAAACTTCCTATTATTTTAATTACAATTGACACTTTGTTGTTTGCGAACAATCAGGCTATTCTGTCGAACTCTGAAAACAGATTGCAGATGGGTACAAATTTGTTAAATGGAATCTCCAAAGACTCTGGATTGCAGACATCCACAATTAAAACCAAGGTGATTTTTTTTTTAACTGATCCCGTACGGGCAAAAGTTGTTATAGATGGTACTGTCCTGGAACAAGTTAGCAGTTTTGAATACCTGGGCTACAGTGTGTCTTATAATACAAGCAACGACGTGGTGCATAAGTTGTATAAGTTCAACCTTATGTGTGGGACCATCAGGCGAACCCTTAAGTCAGCAAGTAAAGGAACACGCCTAAAAATTCTACAAGGTGATGGATCTTCCCACACTTCTTTATGGGTGTGAGAATTGGACTTTAACGAAAGTCCAGGCCAGTCGCATCCAAGCGGCTGAAATGAGATTTCTCAGGCATGTGGCAGGGTAAACTCTCCATGATCATAGAAGAAACACAGATATACGGCAGGAACTGAATATTATGAGTATACTCGACAGGATCGCCCAATATCGGGTGAATTGGTGGGAACATCTTTGCCGAATGGATGACTGCCGCATGCCCAAACAACTATGGAACTATAAGCCGAGGGGACGGAGAGGTGTGGGACGTCCGAGGAAGCGCTGAAGTGACCAGCTGTAATATTTGCCTATTTGGGACCGGAACAAACCATTCTTTGTTTAAACCTTGAGGATGATGATTATTATTATTATTTTATTGGCTTTGTTATTGGTTGATTTTAATAAACATCTTGTCAGAAATTTAATTTCCTATCTGACGATGAGCCGTGAGGCTTGAAAGCGCTAATCGGAATAATTTTTTTTTTTTGGTGGTGTGCAACAGCTACAATTCTGTTTTTAATAAACAGTTTATTGTGAATAAGGCTTTGTAAATAAGTATTCGTAACTAAAGTATGTTGAGGGTATAGATAAAATATTGCTGCAAAAATTACGTGACGCTTTCAAAAATTCGAGAGCGTCATTATACACGTTTCTCGACTAGCCCAGCGCGTGCAGCGCCTGTGTCAAAGTCGCGCACTCACATAGACTCCAGGCTGTTCAGGCTTTTGTAATTATGCAATTTACGCCGGCACCCCTCCAAGAATATAGAAAGTAATTCTGAAATATCTGCGGGATACATCTGATAAGCAACTGCGCCCGCCTTAGTCAGTCAGTTACACCTGGGGATATTGTAGAGTGTGGATGACGTGATTGTTGCCGATTAGTGGAAAATGATTATTGTGTTAATTAGTGCGGTATTGAAATAAGGTGGCATTATTATTCCGTGTGGACAAATTTAATTTGCATTACTTTATGACCTTGTTGATTACAAATTGTTATTTGTGTCTACTTAAAGCTGGTAATTAGTGACTTTATCTAAAGTCTCAGTTAATACATTGGGAAACCAAGGTATTGACGTGTGAGGTCCTAGTGCGTCCAGTACAGACTTACGCGTCATGGACGCTACCTAGATCAGATGAGAGGCAACAAAACATATATTGTTGAAGGAGAATCCTCAGGAAAATTTTTGGTCCAGTCGAAGAGGGGGGGGGACCTGGAGGAAAAGATAATTTAGAGCTGTATAATTTGTATAATAAAATTGATGTGGTAACCTTTATTAAATTAAAAAAATTAGAATGGGTTGGACGCATTATACGTGCTTGTGAAAGCAGAGGTATTAAGAAGATAATTAATGCAAAGCCAGAAGGGGTGAATAGAGGTTTATGAATAGAGAAGAATGGCAAAATCGTCTGAAGAAAGACGAGGCCGACAAAGGACTATCGACCCAATGATGATGATGATGATGATAAATTAGTTACTTCATTGGTAAGTCTGTGTTTGTTTCCACTGTACAATACGACGATCCGTGAGCCCGTCGGGGTCGTAACAATATGTCGCTAAATGACACTTCACACACGTAACAATATGTCGCTACCTGACACTTCACACACGTAACAATATGTCGCTACCTGACACTTCACACACGTAACAATATGTCGCTACCTGACACTTCACACACGTAACAATATGTCGCTACCTGACACTTCACACACGTAACAATATGTCGCTACCTGACACTTCACACACGTAACAATATGTCGCTACCTGACACTTCACACACGTAACAATATGTCGTTACCTGACACTTCACACACGTAACAATATCTCGCTACCTGACACTTCACACACGTAACAATATGTCGCCACCTGACACTTCACATACGCAACAATATGTCGCAACCTCACACTTCACACAAGTAACAATATGTCGCTACCTGACACTTCACACACGTAACGGCAATAATTTCTAACAAATAGAAACAAATACCTACATCAGACACAATCTATTTTACTCATAAGGACTACAGTTTTGTTCCTACAAGGATAACATTAAAAATGCTTTGAAATCGTTACTTTACTAAAAAAAAAAGAAATATTTAATTAATCAGGTTTTGGAAGTTTTATGATAACATTAAAGTTATCTGATATTAAAATTTACTTGATAAATGTGTTTCGTTGAAAATAGTAAACACGTTCTGCAGCCAACAGAGCTTCGTATTCTAACATTGTAGGTTGCCAAATTTGGTCTTTCCTCTGGCCTACGTGATATTCCAGCTGGAAACCTCAAAAACACGCTCATCTAAAATTCACTAGCCCCTAGAGACAACTGACTTGAGAAATGCTGCGACTGCGAACGCGCGCGTGCGCGTGAACGCAAACACACACACACAGTTACGATTTGCTACGTTTAAAGTTGGCAAGGAGAATTGTCGCTATTTCATACATAAATAAAATTAAGGGACTAGCCAAGAACAGAGTACCAGCTTTATTTCATATTAAAAAAAACTAGTTTTTTTTACCCACAGGGATGGATTATAGCGCGCGCGCGTCTCTGTGTCCGTCCGTCTGTCTACCTAACACGTGGGTATGCTTTAGTGTAGGAAGTTTCTGGTTTACAGTTATGGTCTCCAAGCTTAAAGGATAAATACCAAAATTGCGAATACTATGGTAGAGTAGAAATGAAAGCGGAACTATCAGAAAATAAATTTACATTAAAACAAGAGAGAGAGACACACACAGAGTGGGTTGATAAATAAAGAGAGAGAAGCAACGAAACATTCTGTGTCGTTAAAAAAACGGAATGGAAAAATTAGATGTCGTTTTCATTTCCCCCCTCCTTTTACGGTGTGTTTTATGTGTTACAACTCTTATTTTCTTGGGAATTATGCCCGCTCATCCGTGGAGAGCGCCGCTAATCCGCCTATCCCGTTGCTTGAACCTTAAATTTATCCCACGGGAATCGCGCTTCGTGGAAGAAGAGGTCACACTTTCATTCAGTGAAATTACCAAAAAAATTCACAGCATCATGCTTCCTTCGTTACCCGTAAAACTACTAACGCCATATTTGACAAAACATCGTACATTTTCTTTAGTTTCCTCTAGGCTTTATTCCGTTGCAAATGTTTGTGAGATTAGACATTCAATAGGATTTGAGAATGGACAAATACATTTTATTACAAGTTACACTACAATCAGCGTACTTCCTATAAGCGTCAAAAGTGACTTTAAAAAACAGTTCTAGAATCTGTCATATTTGTATCTTTTTTAGGAGAATCTATCGATCATTGCCTTTCTTCGAGAAACGCCAAATTAAAAGTTGTGCCAAAGATAAACGCTTTATCCAAACATTTACAAAACTGTTTCTAGGATTTTGTTGTCCATGGTATATCTTTGCAACTAAAAAAATCTAAGTGTTGTTTTCTGACTTGGCACCTTTAATTTGTACATAAACTGTTTATTGAAATTTTTTTTTGCGTGAGGTAGGTTTCTCTTTCACGTTTCGTGTCTCTGTTAACGCTTACAGTAGATACAAAATTTTATGTTAATTTAATAAAACCATTTATACTACTTCCGTTCTTAATTCAATCCTGATGTAAACAAACCCACGTGGAAAATCTGAAAAGCTATTGGTCAAGGGCGTTGACACTGTTTACACAGTAATGTATTACGCTCATGTGCAGAATGTCTGTATAGTCATGTGAGAGATAATTATATAATTACCTTATTATCCACTCTAGTGATACAAAGTTTCGTCAGTTATGACGCGTTTCGGGACCAAGTCCCATCCTCAGATAACACTTATTTCGATATAATAAACTAATACAATAAAAATCGCAACCATGATATGGTCATGTCAATCAAATAAAATAAAATAAAACTTCAAATCGCATGTGAAATGTTATACGAACCACGGCTGGAGCTCCCGCATGCATTCACCCTCAACTGCGATCGTCACGCGACTGGTCAAAGATTAAATCCAAACCGATGGCAGTGTCGAACAAGTAGTTTGATGCAAAATTTGTCTGATCATTTAGTAAACTGTTTTTAGTGGTACTATTTTTTATAGCTTTATAAATTTCAAATTCCTCCAGACTATCCATCCGTTTACCTTTTTTACAAAAATGCAACGCTGTTAAATTTTCTTCAAAGCTCACACAAAAGTGAGAGACATCCTGCCACTTCGGGGCACGTCGTTTTAAGACTTCCTCCTTATTACTGTATTCTGAGACGTATTAAATTAATACGGATCCAGTTGCCCGTCACAACACAAAATTAACTGATTGATATAAAACAATTTATTGAGGAGGCGGTAAATGAAACAACGGAGGGAAAGTCGAGTAATTGTGTGCAGCATATAATCAAGGCAGATGATAAGCTATGACAACTGGCCCACATTACCGACGTCATTGTGGACAATGAACAATCTTATCAATAACGCTGACTCAAGTGATGATACAAGTTCAGACACTGAAATGGAAGGTGCTGAATTACTCTCTGATAACAACTGAGAGTATTCAGTACACTAGTAATTATAACAGTATCTATTTTTGTTTTAAATAAACTTTACTTTTTATTTGTTGCGATATTTAAACGGTTAATAAAAAAAATCCATTAACTGGTGTTATAAAATATTTCACTATCGGTCTGACACTGTCACACAAATTATAATTTGGTCAGGAGAAAATACAATTTACGTGTGTTTATACAGTGCAATATTATATGTACCCTGTCCGTACTCCTTCTGTCAGAGTGACACGCCTCTAATTCAAGCAGTAAATAGTTTTTCAGATGTGTCACGCCTGTTTGTTTGCATCAGGATTAAGCTAACAACGGAAACAGTATACCAAGGATCTGATTTGTCTTTTGTATAGGGCTTTCGGAGCCTTGTTGTAACCTCTTCGTCAGCGTGTCTAAAGTAACTTGTAGAGACCACACTGGCGGTTAGTGTAAGTGACGCTCAGATTGTGTCCGCCAATTGCTATTCGGCCTGTTTTCTGAATTTTGAACTCTATTACGATTGCTTTACGTATTTCTGGTTTTGTGTGTGTATGTGTGTATTACGTTATTGCAAAATAATGACGTCACTAAGTTACCGCTCTGTATAGAACGTTGGAATCACGGTAAACGCTTCACCGGAATTCAATAATGAACCTGATTTGAGTTGAGCGCGTAGAAAGTTCAAATACTTCTGCCTTCAGACACAAAACGTTAATATCTCTGGCTGTATAATCACGTTTGAAACGTTCAAATGTATTCACAGAGATTTCTCTTTGATGTTATTTACCTCAAAATTATTTACCGTATTCGCGCCAAACAACAATTATTTACTTCTATTTTGTTTGATTTGTAATTTAAGCGGGTGTCTTCCTCACGCACTTCCACGGGTGTCTAGCTTTACAAATACTTTTGGGTATCACTATATCCCCCGCTTCCAACTCTGTGAATTCGTCCCCATTTTGATACTTCTACCTGCTTCACTCCCTCAGATCACCATATAAAGAATTCTCTTTGCTTTTCTGTCTCGACCCACGTTATTCACCTGCCCTAACCAGCAGATCTTTCTAGAGTTAGAACAATTTTATAATTATCTCATTTTTTTGTATCGGTCATCTAAGTATCACATGACAATTTCAATTCATTATTCTTTGTTCTTTTCATTTTCTCCAATATTCTTTCATCTTTTCACTCTTCTTCCTGTCTTCAGTTTACTTTGAACCTGCGTTTTTCTCTCTCCTACCCTGGACTCATTCCATTTTTAACACTTTAGCCCGAAAAACTTCTCTTTCAATTGCTTCTTCTGTGTTTATATCGTTTTTTTACTAAACCCTTTTGGGCTTCTTTAGTCTAACTTGATGTTGACGTCTTCCCCCACGGATATTTGAAGATCTGCTTTGTTAACCTATTGTCGTCCATTCATTATCCATTCTATCGTTGATATATTGTCCATTCATTATCGTCCATTCTAATCTATATGAACGTTCAAAAAGTAATAGTCTTCTTTTTATCGTTGTTTCTGTTATACTTTCTATACTTTGATATAGTTCATCATATAATTTTATTTATTTTTACCGTAATTTAACTACCGCGCAGTAGTTACCTAATAAACGCTGTAAGCACTGCACACTCTATATTATTTGTTGTACTAAAGATTTCTAAAATACTTCTGCATTCTTTGTTTTGTTGGGCAGTAAGGGTACGGTAACACGAGCGTTTTTTCCCGACCGTTTGCCTGTGGTTGGGAAACGCATTGAAATTAACACACAGGCGACAATGAGATTGGTCGCACGGATGTCGTCGAAAAGACGCACGGGTCGTCGACGCTACTCCGTTTTCAAAGGCCTCGCGCATCGAAACGCAACCTGCTGCGTTTTAGTTCCGTTTTAACACGCATGAAAGTGGTCACACGGACGTTTCTATGCAGTTTTACCTTTCAGCGCCATGGAAAATGTGTGTGTGTGTGTGTGTGTGTGTGTGTGTGTGTGTGTGTGTGTGTGTGTGTGTGTGTGTGTGTGTGTGTGTGTGTGTGTGTGTGTGTGTGTGTGTGTGTGCGTGCGCAGTGAGTCACTGATCACTGAAGTCGAAAAAAGACGTTGTTTCTATGAGAGTAGCAGTGGGGAACGTCATGACAGAAATTTAAGGCAGAAAGCTAGGAACGAAGCTTGTAGTGTTCTTGTTCCGTGGTGGAAAAGTTGAAATTTTCCTTTGTGTGGTCTTTCACTTATTACAGAGTGGATCCAGAATCTCTTAACCCTGTTACGCCTTCGATGTCTAACCAGAAGCACGGCTAAGCAAACTATATCTACAAAATCGATGACCTACTATTTTTGCGTCACACATCAGCTGTGAACAAACAACAACGCTGCCGTCCCATACGTATATATTCGGTTGTCGCCGACTCCAAGACGTGCTGAAGTCTTAAAGTCTCATTTAGTTCTGTTACTCCCACCTGACACAAAAACAACGTTTTAAAGCCTGTCTGACCTCTGGGCATTGTTCAGTAATCTTTGTACGAAATACTAATATTGTTTTCAATTTTCTATTGTAGTGTATTTATTGTTTATAGCCTAGAGGTACCATACATATGATTTGCAATAAAGTTTTAATTACTCGCATTCTTAAAGACGATCGATTTCTGTCATAGACCATCGTCAGGACATATACAAGTACACTTGCGGTCACAATATCGTAAAAGAGCCACTATATACAAAAACGAATTCGTAGACATTGAATAATGAACGTGATATGTACGTCGGTGTCCAAAGTTTCTCGAGAACTGATTTTGTTACAGAGTGTTTATGTTTCACATAAACGTTTATGTGAAACATAAACACTCTGTAACAAAATCAGTTCTCGAGAAACTTTGGACACCGACATACGTATCACGTTCATTAATCAATGTCTACGAATTCGTTTTTGTAAATAGTGACTGTTTTACGATATTGTGACTGCAAGTGTACTGTATACGACCTGACGATGGTCTGTGGCCGAAATCGATCGTGTTTGAGAATACGAGTAATTAAAACTTTATTGCAAATCATATGTATGGTACCTCTAGGCTATAAACAATAAATACACTACAATAGAAAATTGAGATTATAGGTACCATGAGTAAACAATAAGTGTGTGTATATTATAAATACATCACATTATCATTAATGTTGTTCTGTTTTGATACGTTACGAGAAACACTGTAACGGACTTATTTTCTTTAATTAGCAAAAAAGAAAGCAAGAAAAATCCGGTTCTATCAGATTTCGCTTTCTGTATCTGTATTACCAGAGTAAACTGGAGCGTGTCTTTCCAGATCCACTAAGTGTATCCCTGAAGTCTATGTTTTGCACTCTACATGACAGTCTTTGGGAAATTTTGCTTAAAGGCGTCGTTGTGCATTCTGAGGCATTCTTCCTATACTTTATATTTCTACACATCATTTGTTATTATTACATGTTTCGTAAATGTATTGATATTTTTGGGGAAAATAATACAATTTTATGTGTGTATGGGAACAATTTGAATTTAATTTTTGTTTTACTTCCATGTTTCATAAGGAAATGGAAGTATGGTGATGGCGAAAAGTCGTGTTCGAGATAAGGGATGATTCTGATTGTACTACCCTCAAAACATGAAGAAAAGTCATTTTCTGAATAATGTCTGTGTATAGAATTTTTTCTATGACGAACGATAACTGCCGCAAATTAAAACAGAATCAAGTAATGTTTTACATATGTGCCCGAGTTGTCGAGGACTCAAGGTCTGTTGATTTTGGTGAAGATTGGTTAAGGGGAAGTGGTAGTTTACCTGAAACGTTTTATGTTTTAACAAGAATAAAGTACTTAATTTTGATAAATAAAGTATCCTGAAAAGTAGGTCATAATAATCCACTGTAGAAAGGTGAATGAAATATTTATAAATAAAAATGGTAGTTGAAGGGGGGGATAATTTTTTATATGTGTACTACGTTAACGGCAAGAAAGAAGTAGTTAGTTGTTAAAATTCCTTCCCGGGCCGTTTGGTCGTTATCCAATGTTTTCTGCAAATCCAGAATTTTCGGCACTGCCATCGACTGCCATCGACTGCCATCATCAGTGAAAATCGAGTGCGCTAACGTGTGGTGGTATACGTTAGTGACCACAGTACTGTGGTAAGACTGAAGAAAGAAGTAAAGAAGTAGTTTACATGGAAATATTTCATTTCGAAAATGATTTTAAATATAAATCTTAGAACATGTAACTCATACTGTACATGGTTCTCCATACCGATATTTAGACTTCTTGTGACTGTATAAACGGACGCGTTATAAGATATTTTATATGACTTTTTAACAACAAAAAGATCATCTGAAGAAAACTATGATTAAAAATTATGTTTTCCACACATTATTTCTGACATAGCCCCCCCCCTCACTAGTATAAATTCTAATCAACAGTCTTCAAAGTACTGTAAATAATACTTGTCGTATATTTAATTTAAAATATTCAATTTGTTTTAAAGGTTAATAGTTTTACTAAATTATTTATTAATAGTCTGCCTAGTGTATACTTCGCTTGAATGTGCCCAGTTCATCAATTGTCATAACAATAATAATAATAATCGATTACATGTACAAGGTCGACAGTGCTGGTGATAGATCGTTTTGCCACTGCCACACGTGTTCCTTCCGCTACAAGCGGTAACAGTCCCATGGCCGACCAATTAATAACGTTCAGTGCAAGCGGAAGGAATCTCTATGCACTGCTAACTGCTGACTAACACGTATTGTTGACACACTCGACGAACGTAAAACAGTCCCGTTTTACGCTAAACAATTTTGAATGGTTTCCATTTACATTTACTGGCCAGAAGCAAATGGCAGTATTCTCTGTTGAAAGTCAATAACACAATTTTAATAGTAAACTTTTTGCGGAGGACCAAATATTATTAGGAAAAAGTAAAAATTATTTGCAACGTGGATTCCACGTGTTAGCAATACAGCGAACAAATAATTAAAGTTTTAGTCTTTTTAAGTAACAAGCATCAGCGGAGTAGCGTAGTAGTTTCCTAAAGTGGTTCAATGACATTCACCTTTGTACAAAAAAAGATTTGCCTAACAATATTTTTAATTTAAGTCCTTGTAAACAACCCATTGAGTTTTTGTGGCTCAGTAAATACAGTAAAGTTAGGTTTCTTTCTTGTAAACAGAATCTAAATTGTTTGTAATAAAGTACGACGGAGATGTTGGGGTAAATGCTATTTCTCATAACAGTAAATATTGCTCAGTTCGTTTCTATTTACTTTTGTTCATCAATTGAAAGCCGTCCGCCGTCTGAATCATTAAGGAAGTGTCTATGAATTCAGTAATTTTTTTTATTCGATAATTCTACAAAATATGTTAGTTAATAAGCTCAAACACACACGACGATTAGGACAGTACAGCACAAACAAGAGAACATCAGAGACGACCACAGAGTGAAAGAAAGAGAGTGTGGAGAGAGAAACAGACAGACAGATAGTCAGACGCGATATCGTGCTAAATGACCACCTGAACTTTGTATCCAACCGATTGTACGATACTGCCTTGAGTCTGCTCGCTGGGGCTACGATAAGGTAGCAACCGCTCAGTAGCAGAATGAACTTGAACGTGTGCGCACCCAAATCCGCGTACGGTTCATATGCATATCTTGACATTTTAATTTTTTAACGATCTCGTATGAGTGACTGTTTTAACTTTTAATATCTGATGATGGAGTATATGCTCCGAAACGCGTCTAGACGAAGCATAGGTAATCACACGGCGGATAATTAAGGTAATTAATTTATTAATTCGTACAAGTGATTTGGTTTTTTGATTACCACGACAAATCGTATTTTATTTTTTCCGTAGCGTCTAGTTTTAATCTAGTTGGCTGGTGTAATTTAATGTAGACTACTGCTCGTAATATATTATCCTACAAAGTTCACATATCGAGTGAAAGTATTTAACGTTGCGATTCAATCGAAGATACGTCATAAGGTATGTAATGGCGAGAGAGTGGCAAACCACTCAAACGTTCTCCGGGAGCAAGCCCCCATACCAGATGCCCGTTAACCCACCACCCACAAACAACAGCCAGGGACTAGAACCTGGAAAAATCTCCGCTTTCAGTCCGCCGGATTCATCCGCGAGGGGGTCTGGAACCCTCTCCTCTACACGACAAGACTAACGGACTTAGCCGCTGCATTATGTGAAGACACGACTGTCCGCTCAAAACGCAACGTTGCCCATCGGGGGCCTCGAGGAGCGTTACTACTATATGGTCTGTTTTCTTGTTTTCTATTTCAAACGAAAATGTTACTAAAAACAATAAGACAAGGAAAGACACCACGATAAAATTCTATAAAGTAATGGGAACACTTGTTTTAACTTATGGAATTGAAACTTGGACCATGGCGAGAAATGATGAGAGAATAATACAATAAAATAGAGGCAGCATATCGAGTTAGTAGAAGATACGAGACTGCCTAAACAAGTAACAAGATACAGACACCAAGGAAGACGAGATGTACGTAGACCAAGGAGGAGATGGCTTCAGCGAAGACGGAAGAGCCTGTAAGCCTATACCTTGACGTGAAATAAAAGAAGAAGTGTTATTAAGAACTCCTAAATGTTGGTCAATATGTTTACAATAATCATGAGAAATATGCCCCCATAAGTACTGAAAATGACTTATATGCTCAAATTATTTATATCTAAGATAATCTTGATTATTGTGAGGTCCATATCCGAGAAAACCATAATTTTGTTTTAGGAATAGGTATATAAAATTACAATTAAAGTTTATTTGTTGTAGTTGGTGTAAGCCTGTTTGTAATTCATTTTCTGCCTTTCCGATTACACGCACGTCTTCAGCGTAATAATAACATTAGTATCAGTGCAGTGTTATCATCTCGGTACACAGAGACACGTGAACGATGGGGGTGCAGCCACCACACTCGACTCAGGTACAGGTTTCTGCAGCGCAGGTCGCACAAACTCGAACTCTCGAGCTGGGCTCAACCAATGCTGGACGCACCTTTTGTCCCGATTATCAATCCTGATACTGCCCAAAAATCAGATAACTCCGCGGCCCGTGGCGTCAGATCAGCGTGCGCCAGGATAGTGTTGTCGGAAGTGGAAAAGGCTACCGATTATCAGCGGCATAGCCCTTTACACGACCATCCCTGGGCTGAAGCCCAGGGACCAACTGGAGGGGCTCAGCCAACCACGTGGTGTTTCCTTGCATGGAGCTCTCCTACCATTGCACGGGCGTCCCGCGTGGAGGCCTCACTTGTTACTAAGTTTCACCGCACATGACCTTGGCTAGGACCACTGAGGCAGGGGTGGTTTCCTAGTGCGGCTACTTTCACAGGGACGCTGGAACCCTGATTCCCGTTTGCCAGACATCCACCTTAGCCCAGGGCTAATCGCCTCCAATTCTAGCCGGAAATACCGGTCCATCACCGGGCCAACGATGAGGCGGCGGGTGTCAGGTGAGGAGGGCAGAGACAGAAGCCACCGGGAATGGTTCGTTCCGCACGTCCACTAGGACTTGAAACCTCAAGGCCCCAATCCTCGGGGGCGTCATAAGGTATGAATAAATATGAAAAATCTTTAAATGTTCCGTCCTTTTAAGCCATATGCAAGTAGACTCCATGTAGGCCTACAGATCTTGCATCCTGCTCGCCAGAGCATTACGTCGCCCAACTCTCTTTGCTTCTAACTCGTCGTAGATATCCCAAAACCATTATCTTATTTATGAGGCTATTTATGAGAGAAACTAATTTATGAGAAAGGGGCTGTATGTACAGAAGCGACTACAAAAGTTGGCAATTGTAAGAAGGAAGAGAAGGACGTGAGAACAAATAACTGGCTATAGAGTTATGAAAAGAGAAAGATCCGTAGAGAGAATGAGAGAGTGTGTTAGAGAAACAGAGAGAGGCCCTGTTAGTAGTAAGACACGCAAGAGACTGTAAGATATAGAGACATCTTAAATAGTAATAACAAAATCTATATTAGCAAAACTGCTATTTCTATTTAATTGTCTTAAATAACTTTAAATTTAAATAGAAATAGAGAAAGAGGTAGATGTATAGATAGACAGGTAGATAGATAGATATATAGAGAGATAGATAGATAGAGGGAGGTGGAGATGGGTGAGAGAGTGGAGAGGGGGAGAGAGAGAGAAACCGGTTCACTTTCAAAGCCTTCGGCCTCATCATGTGCCGTTATAACCGATAATCGTGCACAGCAAATCGATAATCCTGTTGTGTGACCACCAAGTAGGAAAAAGTTTGAGAATGGAGTAAACTGGTGTATGACGGTGATATAATGTAATCAGTTTTTATTGGTGTGAAAGATGTGTGCTGTGCGTCAAATAAAACCAGACACATGATGCTTTCTAATGTGTGTGTGTGTGTGTGTAATTGGGTCGCAAAGTTTTCCTACGCCTGTTCACGTATACCGGACAGTGCTGTGTTAAATGTTATCAATTCACTTCCGGCCCAAGGCTAACTGCGTAGCGGGCGCTTGTTCCCAAATTTTCACATCACCTGTTACAGCCACCTCAGCACCAAATATTACTGGTAGTATGTGTAGTTATGATTTAGTGCTAAATTTGTAAATGGAATTCATTAATAATCAGAAAAGCACATATATGTACATGTATAGTGTGTATTAAGTTGTCATCAGTAATTTGATGACGTTTGAGGCCGCGAAGAGAACACTTCCATAAGTACTGTACTAACACAAGCTGTGCTATCGAGACGCCTGAAGAGCGGGGGATCTACTGAATGATAACGCGTGCTTGTGTTGGTGCGGTGTTACTGGTTCTGTAAACATTGTTCAGTAAGCTATATGCAATTAGAAATACCGTGCGAGAGACAGTGTTAAACGTATTTTAAATGTGTAGTAGTACCGTGATACGTGCAGTGGAATGGCAAACGTCACCGCATTCCTTGTTGGGTTGCAAAGCTTAACACATGATAGTACACTGTCCATAAGTTTGCTCCTCTTAGAGACACTTCCTTTGTAGTACACGAAAAGTAACAAAATCGTTATTTTTATTATACGTTATAATTTTTGTTATTACAAGTAACAAAAATATTTTGTAGAAAATAAAATCAACAAAATTATTCTAATTTAGAACAACTTGTGTGTTGTGTTAGATTAGATAAATAAAATTTGCGTAGAGGTTCTCGCAAAATGTAATGAGTTTTTCTAAAAATGCAACAAGTTTTCAGTTGAGTGTAGGGCAAAAATTTTTTAAATTGATAAAAACTGAACTTTTTTCTAATAACTTAAAACATATAAATTCCAACGAGAACGTCTTAAAGTGTTTTATGTAGCTTCTAAAATTATTGTTTTATTTTTTTAACTTAAAAACTGACTGCGTTTTAAAAGTAGGCTCTGGTAAATTCTCTGGAAAAAACTTTATTTTCAAATAAAGTGATCAAGAACGCTTGCTTTGTTAATGTAACTTGTAACTAACAAAGCATTATAATAAAAAAACATTACTTCTTCTTCTTCTTCTTCCTCTTCTCTCAAGGATCTTCTACAAATGGCTTTCCAGTTGAGTGCCACTTTCGGCAGTCGATCTTCTGTCATCCTTTGCGTATGAACTCACAATTGTCTTCTGTAAATTAAAATAATTGCATTTATGTCCTCTACTTTGAGTTCTGCTCTGATATCCTCATTCCTTATTTTATCTTGCAATGCATAGTTTAAAGTACTTCGAATAAACCGGCTTTCAGCACTCCGTATCTTGCGGCATTCTTTTTTTTTTGTCATGACCCATGCCTCACTCGCATATGTCAATGTGGGTATTGCAATTGGCTTATGAAATTTAATTTTTTTGCTGTTACTTGTTTTATTTCTAAGATTTCTATGAATCGTGCTACAAATATTCCTAAATTTATTTATTTTCTCTTTTATATCATATTCAGATTCATAGCTTACTGCACAGCCGAGATATCTGAAACGGTTCACTTGTTCTAAAATGTCATAGTCATCTCTGGATACTTACCTTTAAAGGCCAAAGACGGTTTTTATCTCCATCAAATACCTTAGTGGGGGAATAGTCACTGTGCTTGCATTTCTCGCCTTCTGCTTTAGCCTGTCTAAATTTACACCAACTTTTTGGAAATATGTATATGCACTGAGACAGCATATGCAATATTTCGTTTCTCTTTCACATCATACTCACAGTTTACTGCATATCCAGAAAGCAACTGTTATCAGTCGTAATTAATCTTTTATCTCCCATCAGTGTAATTATGTTGTTGACATGTTTGTGTACATCATTAAACAATGGCTATACTCACAGTTAAATGGTGTCGGCAGAACAGGTCGGCTGAGCTGACGGTGGTAATCTGTGGCCGATGAATAATTATTTTGGCAACGCGGAGGCAACGTGGACTAAAAACGGTAATGTCAACTTAGTAACGGTGCAATCTCATTGGGAGACAGTGCCGGGAATTTCTGCAAAATTAAAACTATATCATCATCTTCTTCTTCTTAAATGTTTTAGGCTTTAGCGGCCTATTCCTATTCCACAGTGCGCGCAGATAAAATCCTATTCCTATTTCCTATTCCTATGACACAGTTGTCAGAAAAAATGCGTTTTTAGCGTTTTTAAAGATTTTTGCCGTACACCCAACTGAAAATTTCCTGCACTTTTAAAAATCTCGTTACGTCGTTTTACGAGAACCTCTACTCAAATTTGATTTATCTAATCTAAACGAAGTTAATCGTCATCATCGTCACCATAACCGTTTTAACTTTTGGCGGCCTGTTCCCACTCCACAGTCCACCTTTTCTTAGGTCTACCAACTTTTCTTCTGCCTCTAGGGTTGTAATCTTTCGCCATCTAGGGTATTTTTCTTTCTTCCATTCTATAGGTGTGTTGAATCCATTTTATTATGTATTCTTTAATCCTTTCATCACCTGTAAAAATATCTAAAGCACTTCTTATGTCTTCATTTCTTTTATGAGCTAGTCTATTATACCTTTTAACTTTCTTTTCGTAGTTCTTCAGTCTTTCGACTGGTTTGTACCCTCCCCGCATACACCCGTGGTGCGTGTGGTACTGAGTCTCTCACAGGTATATGGGACCTACAGTTTAACGCCGGATCGGAACGGCAAATAATTTTTTTTTTTGGGGGGGAGGGTTTCTACTAGGCAGGATGCCTCTCGCTGGGTTGCCATTAACTTGCGAGGGGGAACGGTCGTATCTAAATCAGATGGCCCCTGGCGGGAATTGAACCCGCGCCGACAGCGTAGCAGCGTCACACGCTAGCCACTACGCCACGACCGCTCCACCTTTTAACTGATACCAGAAATTTTATTTCTGCTGTTTGTATCTCCTGTTAATCTTTTCCTTTATGGTCCAAGTGTTAGAACCATACAGTAGTGTAGGTATTGCCATTAAATATTAAGATTACATCATTACATCAAAGGCTTCCGACTATGACTATCACCCTTCTGGTCGTCTCACAGATAATGAGAACATATACGTGTTACGTAAGCTTCCACGGCCGGAATCAATAGTGTTAAAGTTACTTCGCGGCCTGTTTGGCCTTTTCGGCAGAATCATTGACTGCTATCTTCAGTTAAAATCGACTGCCACGTTACTAGTCACTAACGTATACCACCTCACGTTAACGTAGTCGATTTTAACAGAAGACGGGAGCCAAAGGCATTGCCGAAACGTCTGGTTTTGTCGAAAACTTTGGACCACGGGCAAACAGCCCGGGAAATAATTTTAACAACCATTTTTGGTAATATTAATGTGCATATATATGTGCGAGCGAGCGCGTGTATAAGAGAATGAGAGCAGAAGAGAGACAAAGCATAGGGATAGAGCGAGAGAACTTTCAAACGGTCCGGTGTAGTCGTGTTACCTACTTAAGCCAGTCGAGGAGTTATGCCCACTCATCCGTGAAGAGCACCGGTAATCCCAGATCCCGCCGCTGTACGAACCCTAAATTTGTCCCACGGGACTTTGCTGCTTCCACTTTGCCGTGCGCTCATAATGTCTAATAACTATTTGTCTCTCTCCCTCTCTCTCTCTGGCTCTTCTTCGCTTGTTACGGATAAAAGGATAAAGCTGTTTATATATTACCGGCATATGAAGTTATGGCGACAGCTTTGGTTATTATAAAAAATGACTACGAGTAAATTTTTCTCTTACAAAAAATGGAAGAGAATAAAAACGTTTAGCGGAATAGTTATTTATGTAATCTCTCTACAATTCCAGCGATTTAAAAGTTAGTAACTAGAGGATGACATTCTGTAACATTTAACAAGTTATGCAAGTAAGTAAATAATTAAGCTGTAAAATCATAAAAATCAACAAGATATAATGAGTTTGTATGAGTGATGTGTGTCAATGATCGGAAGGTCCCTTCGAGCAGTCACTGAAGTCTTTCTTTCTCTTGAATGTCCCGCAAGGAGGCTGGCTCTCATAATAAACGAAAGCAAGACAAAATACATGGTCACAGGACAGGAAGCTAGAGAAGGAGAGCGCATCGAAATTGGCATCTATTTCTTCGAAAAAGTTAACAACTTTATTTATTTAGGATGCCAAGTTAACTCCGATGGGGAAACAACAGAAGAAATAAAGGAAGAATCACATCAGCTAATAGGCGCTTCTTTGGTCTCAGACTCCTGTTCCAGAGCAGAACAATTGCCAGGTGCTGCTTCTGTATAAAACACTGATCCGCCCAGTTCACTCCTATGGTTCTGAGACCTGGACCATTTCTAGAAAGTCTGAGTCAAGCGTGCTGGTTCATGAACCCAAAATCCACCACAGCATTTTTGGTACAACATGTGTGGGAGGTAAATGGAGGAAAAGGACCAACCAAGAACTGAACACTCTTCTAAATGAACCAGACATTGTGAAAATTATAAAACTTGGTAGACTCAGGTGGGCTGGACATGTGATCAGAAATGGGAAGAATGAAATACCCATAAAGGCACTCACAGAACAGATCTATCCCACCAGGAGAGTTGGTAGACCCAAACTACGTTGGGAAGACGGTGTGAGCTATGATGCGCGCCATATCCTTGAAACCCGAAACTGAAGAGCAGCTACACATGACCGGGACAACTGGCGGAGGCTGTTAAAGGAGGCCTTGACTCAGTAATGGGTTGTTGCGCCGCTGAAGAAGAAGAAGTACGAATGATGTTGTCTGAATCAAGAAACCTTTAAGTTTGGAAATGTAAACATGAGTAGGTGAGGCCCTATGCTGACGTATGATGCAAGACCAAAACCTCAGCAGGCAGAAGCTAAACCCAAGTGGAGGTGAAGACGTTTAGGGGCATGATACGTAAGACACGACGAGGCAGAATAACGAATGTGAATATTCGAGAAATTTCCTCTATTCGGGAACTCCGAGTTCGGAGAAAGAAATCAAAGTGGCTAAAATAGAATGCAGTTGAGTAAATGTTCGTAAAAAAAAAAAAAACATTTTTTAAATTAGTATTTAACGTTTCCTAGACTAGCTGTAGCTTATATCGTGAAAGCAATAACTATTTCAAGATAAAATGTCAGAGTACGTATATTGTTTTATCGATCATTGCCTGTAGGTTGGGTTTGATTTAATAACGGAAGCGTGCTATTTGTTACCAGGTGTTTGTGTGTGTGTTTACGTACCTGTTGTCATTGTCGTCATAACAATACATTAACCGCGCCGCAGGTCGGCGGCGTTAATCATTGACACACCTTCCGTGCACTACGAGCGCCATCAGTCCCATGGACGATTAATAATTTTCAGTCTAAACAAAACACATGCTAGTCAACGGAAATCGCTTTGTTTGTATACACACAGTATTTATGATCCCGACTGGATTTACGCTATACACAATCAAATGTTATGTATTTTGTAGCTAATCCGTTGTGTAATGTATTTATATAACCGATTGCGTTCTCGTTACATAGAGCTTTGCGTTCGCTGTTAGCAGTAATTACCATTCAAAATTAACTAAACAATGAAAAACGTATTTTCCTATATAAAATAGAACAGATGGTTTCATGAATGATTTAATAGAGCTGAAATAATGATTGACAACCAACTAATTGAACACGGCTCTCACTTCAGCTGCCTAGGGTGTGAGATATCATGTGAGCACAATAGAGACATAAACAATAAACTATATAAGTCACCATAAGAAGAACACTACTAAACAATACGCGGAAAGATACTCAGATCACGTTTTACAAAGGTAATGGCTGACCATATGCCTCTTTATGCTTCTTAAAGAGAAAGAGATATAAAATCCGCATACAAGTAGCGGAGATGAAAGTTTTAAGATTGGTCAAAGGTTATTCTAAGCAAGATCGATTTATAAATAAATGAAGAAATTAGAAAAGAGCTGGAAATATACAACTTAAATGAGAAAATAGAGAGACATAGAAGAAATCGGAAGGACCATCTGGAGCGTATGGATGATCATACACTACCAAAAACAGCAAGTAGATACAAACGAGCTGGAAGAAAAAGCGTAAGGAGACCAAAGCAAAGATGGGAATAAATCCTACTAAGACGGAACATGTCACCAAGACCTAATCCTTGTTAGTTGTAGTTCAAGGGACAGTTAAAAATCATGTTTAATTTGCGAGTATGTTTCTTTGAGTGTCCAGAAAACAAAAAACTTACTTCAGACGTTTTATTGGCTTTCCGGTATTCAAAATCAGTATGGTTCGTTTACAATTGTATAGGTTTCAAAGTTTTAAACTTACATTAATGCTTAAAAAGGTTCTTTGAACATACCTTATATACCAGATGTAAGCTGCTCGAGCTCAGATAGATTTTGTAGACATACGCGGTTATTCTAAGGGATCTAGGTAATCTCACATGGACTTGAAAATTTACCTTTTAAAATGTCGGTTATCAAATTTTAATTTCGTCTTTCATAAGATCAAAATTCCAACATAATCCTCTGCTTCCTTAGCTGCAGAACTCGTTTACATTTATAAATTTAGCTGCAGAACAGTACATTTATTATTATACAAATTATAATATTATATAATTTTTAAATTATAAAAAAATTACAAAACTCTTGATTGTTCTAATACTTCATTAGTAATATAACAATAGTAGAGCACACAGCCACACAATAAACAATTAAACGCTATGCAACTCACCGTCTGTGGCTTTAGTAAATGTCTTTTTATACAATTGACGTTTCGGGACGCTTGTCCCATCCTCAGAATTTTTTAAAATATCTCTTCATACCATCATACGATGGCACAGTCGTCAATATATTAAAATATTAAAATCCACATAACACAAAACACAATCACATTACACAAAGTTCGCGCACAACAGTTTTACGGTGTACACCGCACGGTAACCGACAGTGCACTGATTCATATTTGACTCGTGTCGCGACAATATCGCAACGCAGTATCATACAGGACATTAGATTTAAAGTTCAGCTGATCATTTAAAATATGTGGATTTTAATATTTTAATATATTGACGACTGTGCCATCGTATGTTTGGTATGAAGAGACATTTTTAAAAATTCTGAGGATGGGACAAGCGTCCCGAAACATGTCAATTGTATAAAAAGACATTTACTAAAGCCACAGACGATGAATTGCATAGCGTTTAGTTGATTATAAAATACGTGGCTTGGACTATAAGCGGATTTATTCCATTAACAACACACAATGAACATAATTCTTCGAAACATTCAGATTTTGGTTAAAACTTCTTTCAGTCTGACACCCTACTGCATTTTAAGAATATTTTTCTAATTTTTATCTCTTTGTTCTCTTTGTTTGCCTTAGGGTTCCTAAAATTTTGAAATTTTTAAAACTGAATACAGTAATTTGATTTAAGTAACAAATTCTCTTTAATTTGCCACCACACACGAATTTTTGTATTTTTATCAAAATGTTTACCTGTTGTTTGGGCTCTGACGTCAAAATGCTTTGACATTTTCAAAAATAACCACTGTATTCAGATTGTTATTAAATTCCCTATAATTCGATACTCTTGCGATTTGTTCAAAATTTTTAACCCCCACATTTCTGGCTCCCCGCCACTTTCTTTTTGATGAATCAATCTCATAAACAATTGGCTGCTGTAAGGTAAAAGTGTGCCAAATTTTACGAAAATCGGTTAGTGCGGTCAAACGTTGTCAGAAGAGAAATCCCAAATACACGGACAGACATTCAGATAAGTTGCAAAACGGTCGAGTTAAACCTGAGAACTCGTTTCCATCATTTTTCTTTATAATTTTATGAATAAGTTTATAAGATAAATCGACCTATAAGCAAAGTACATATGACTGAGATGTGAATCTCCAGCACTCGGAAGGATAGAAGAACGCATTCTGTAAGCGGTGACGACTACGTTTCCAATTGACGGGAGTGGGGACGTCCAATGTCCACCTCTCTATCAGAAAAGAATACTTTATAGTCGATGCGCTAGAGGGTTGTATACAAGATAGAGGGCTGTTTATGCGAGCCAGTCGCCCGCCTTGACGTCGCGCTCCGAGTTCCTTGTAGGTCTCTCGCCGCGGGTATCACGATGTAGGGGGGGGGTCCTACACTTCGCCTGGTATCGACCGTTAGAGTGCAGTCCGACGTAGTCTAATTCAAGGCAATTGGTCGCCGAGGTTGGGTCCAACGTTCAACTGGCACAGATGGGTGTTACAAGTTGAAGATGGGTATAGGTTTGTTAAATTGAATCTGCAAAGACTGTGTATTACAAAGATCCACACTTAAGACCAAGGTAAATGCTTTTAGTGGATCTGATCCCATACGGTAAAAAATTGTTATAGGTGGTACTGCCCTGGAGCTAGTCAGTAATTTTGAATACTCGGGCTACAGTGTGTCTCATAATATAAAACAACGACGTTGTGAATAAGTTGCATAAGTTCAACCTTACATCATCCAAACTCTTAAATCAGGAACTAGGGAAACACGCCTAAAATCCTACAAGGCCCTTCCCACACTTCTCTAAAGTTTCTGAGAAATGGAATTTAACGAAAGGCCAGGCCAGTCCCATCAAGCGGCTGAAATGAGATTTCTCAGGCACGTGGTAGGGTATACTCTCTATGGTCATAGAAGAAACACAGATATACGGCAGGGACTGAATATTATGAGTATACTCGACAGGATCGCCCAGTATTGGCTAAATTGGTGGGAACATCTTTGTTGAATGGATGACTGCCTCATCCCCGAACGACTATGGAACTATAAGCCGAGGGGACGGAGAGGTGTGGGACGGTCCGAGAGAGCGCTGGAGTTCCAACTTTGTCGCGATTACTTGCTGAACTCTAACTTGTCATTTTCCGGACGAGGGCTTTCAGTGTTTCCATCATTTTCAAGTCCTAAATTAAGACTAAAATGGTGGAAATGGTGGCAACACTGAAAGGCCTCGTCTGGAACATAATAAGTAGCAGTTCAGCAAGTAAACGCAACAAAGTTGAAATTACAGAGACTCCTAATTCAAATAACAAGAGCAAGAGCTGGAATGACCAGCTCTAAACTTTGACTGTTTGAAACCGTAACAAACCATCCCTGGTTTACTCGTTGGAGGCGATGGTGGTGATAGATGGGTGCTGACCAAAGGCGCTAAAGGGGGATTGCCCTAGAAGGGGGTACAGCGACGGTGGACTTGCAAGAAAGTCTCCATATAGTAGCGTTCAAGGAACGGACAAGTAGCGATTCTCGAGTGGTCAAGTTCGAAATCAGCTAGTGGACTTTACAGGCCCAGCGCAACTCTCGTTCCATGAGGGACTGTAGCTTTCACTTATGGGTCTTTTCAAAGTAGTCCCAACCTGGGATCACGTAGGTAACCATAGGCGTCACACACGTGGTAACCATGGCGACGGATCATTGACTGGACCGTAGCGAAGTCAACCGCACAAGCACAGCGCACACTGCCAAAGGTAGGCAGTAAAGTTATGCTGCCAGAGACGCGCATAACTCATTAATTCACGGTTCATTATCTGCATTGTTAGATCTTAGGCTTGTTTTAACCGGCCGTCTCGTAGGACGAGGTAAAACTCCCCGACAACTAATGAACTACAATCCGAAAGGAAGAAGAGATGTGGAATGTTCGAAGAAGCGTTCGAATGACCTGCTCTAAATACAAGAGTCAGTTGAAGCAAAGCGACATCTATAGCTCAACGGTAGAACTAAATCTTTCGTGTGCTGCAAGACGTATATTTCACGTGAACGCCTGTTAATTTCTAGATATATCTGTCAATTTATTCACTATTTACCAGCTGTTTGAAATTTTCCTGTCACGCGTGTTTTTAAAATGCAGAAAATCAAACATCGTGTTGTGATGAATTCTCTATTAAAAACGTTTTAGTGCCAATGGAAAATCAAAACAAAATTGGGAATGTATTAAAGGAGATGCTGCGCTTTCAGAAACAACGGTAAGTAGGGCACACTCGAGTTTAAACGTGGTCGTACAAGCACTGAAGCGCTGCTGTACCAGCAGTGGACGTCCAAAAGTGTAACAAAAAATGACATTGAAAAAATTTTATAGGGTCTTGGAAGACCGCAGATTGAGGAGTGGATGACGCTGATGAAATCATAGGTATCTCATATTAGCGTGTGCGTGTGTGAGGTATCTCACTTTAACTCTAGAACTTGGTGTGATAAAGCGTTGTGGAAGATGGCTGCCGCATCTGGAGTTGTTGCGTTTTTGGCGTCCAGTAGATAGAGTAGTAGCTCTTCTTTAACCTAGACAAACAGGTTTATTGCACAGCATTACGTTTGAAATATGAAATATAGGAAAATCAATTTAGTTAATAAGTATCTTCTAAATAATGTTTCAGTAACGCGTATTCTTATTGTGTTATTACCGTTTACATAGATAGGAACGTTTTCAGCCACTTTAAAGATAGTAATGTTGATTATTGTTAACTTGTTTTTTCTTTTTCATGAAGACGACTCCACCCCGGATCCCAACAAAAGGAACAATTTTTGGTACGCCACTGGTTAAACTTAGACGTTACTGGTGCTATCTCTTCTTATCTTCAATGGCCCTCTCGACATAAGTGTTAACGCGGATCTATTAATACTCTGACGCAAGAATAGTGATTACTATTATATCCGGAGCGATGTCGCATGTCTGAGTCAATAGTCTTTGTCTATCCACCGGCTTCTACATTCGTATTTGTGGCGCCACCCTTTAGCGTGCCCAGTGAGTAGCTGGGTCAGTTAATATTTTACCTCCCCATGTCAAGTTTACAGTCCATCTACCTCTCGTTTCCGCAAGCCAGTGCTCCTGCCTGTGTGTTATACATTAGTTTCTTACATACACAATTAAACAAGTTCCATAATAATTCTATTTGCATTTGTCATTTTACTGTACTATTCGCAATCGGAGAAGTCGGTTGAAGGCACAATTTTATGTGTCCTTTGCTAGCACTAACTATTTTTTTATACTGTTGCCAAGATACTAAACTCATAACTATGCTTCATGTCTCCGATAAAAACATAATTCAGTCGTACAGAAATTCCGTTTTCCTCCAGTGGTCCAGTGGTCCAGTGGTGTACGGAGCGGCAGCTAGTCGTGCTCCGGTGGTCGCAGTGTCCGGGTGATACCCGATGACTGCATGTTGCCTGTTTGTTACCTTGGCTAGCGATCTCGCGCTTTCAAAGGAATGGAACCTCCATCGATTTTATTTTGGAGGGACAGGATGTTACGATTTTTCTTGGACCCTGGAACCTCGAAGAGACCCGTGACGGTTGAATGGGGGAGACCTCGAAGACCTTTCGCTTGAGAAGCAGGAATTACCCTTCCACAACGGGTAGGGCGCCCCTAGACGCTCAGGAAAAGTCTCCGAGGGCTGCCAAGCGGCAATGTCGGCGCACGGGAGAGAGCGTAGGAGGAGGCAGCGTCCACCAGAGGAGGCACTAAGCACACCTAGGGCGAGCGCAGACCCCCCTCTAGTCTGTCACCGAGCGCCAGCACGGACAAGAGAAAGAAGGAAGGAGGAGGAGCGTGAAAATACTCAAGGTCGGGGGGATTGGGCAGATGTTCTGTAACTGCTTATGGGGGGTCGTCGAGCAAAGCTCGGGGGCGTTTGTGTCGTCTAGGTGGTGGGCCGACATCTGTGCTTAGTCGACGGATGTGGGGATGGGTCGAGACATAGGCTCGGGAGAATAGGTTGAGGGCTAGGGACCGAACGAATTCGGTAAGTGAAGGAACCTTCAACCCTCGCCTGATGGCATCATTTCTGGCAAACCAGGGAGAGTTGGAGATGTAGCGGAGGGTTCGGGATTGGAAAGCTTCCAAACGGGCGACAACGGATGGGCTGAGTAGTACCCAAAAGGCGGGGGCTGCGTAAGTCAGGATTGCCCTAAGAAAGAGCAAGTAGATGGTGAGTTTAGTGCGCACAGGCACTGAACCCCGATGAGAGAGAAAGGGAAATAGTTTGGCTAAGGATATACTGTGTAGTAATTAAAATGATTTACTACAAAACCATTAAGTCGCAGAGAAACCAATATGACAAAGAGCTTAACCTGTTTACAGTAATTATGTGAGCGACAAAACAAAATCTAACCAAACACATGGTAGTGTATTGTAAACAGATGTTTATGATTACGGAGGTGCCTACTTTGCTAATTGTTACTGTGTCCTGTCTTTATACTTTCATAACATTCATCAGTTGAATATGCATTCTTCTCCTCCTTGTTTTTCTTTGTGTTCTTCTCCTTTTCCTCCTCCTCCTCCTTCTCCTCCTATTTCTTCTTCTTCTTCTTCTTCTTCTTCTTCTTCTTCTTCTTCTTCTTCTTCTTCTTTTTCTCCTACTTCTCCTCCTCCTCCTTCCCCTCCTCCTCTTTCTTCTTATTGTTCTTTTTCTTCTCCTCTTCCTCCTCCTCCTCCTCCTTCTACTTCTTCTTCTTCTTCTTCTCCTTCTTACAGCTGTTCCTGTGTCAGAACCCTTACATACATTGTAAATTTTAATTACTTTTAGCAGAGTTTGCGTTCACTAGTCAAACTCTTATTACTCGTACTTACAAATATTTTAAGTTGAATTACATATTATTATAGCATCATCTACTGGGCTTTCCTACATTACGAATACCCTGTAGGGCATACAATTACGCGGCTTTTGGTATACATTCATTTTCCATTCGACGAACATTTCTTCATCTCTACTTATATTCATAAACTTTTTCAACCAATGGGGGACACAATAAGCTCACTCAGTAAACACTCTTTGCAAAGCACATCTAATCCTTGTGACCACCCTTTGACATTTCTTAGAAAACCTTATATCTAGCGGGGTGAATGTGCTTATGATCCATGACTCTGCACCATACAGCAGAATAGGTACCGCTTTAAAGTTAAAAAGTTAGTTTTAGTTTCGGAACTACCATTACTTTTAAATATTCTTTCCATCGTCCCGCAGATGGATCTTAGTTATTCAACGAATGGATATTGTATTCAGGATAAATCATTAAAAAACGAAGAAAACGAATACTGAAATCCTCCGTGCTTCTATACAAATTAAAATTTTTTAAAAGGATAAGCAAAACAGATGAGATAAAGTATTGATCTCATAATTGCAACGTTAAGCGGCAGACGCGAAATAAAGTGATAAAAAAATGTTATTTAACAGATAAAGACAGATGGTACACTGACCCCATTAGATCATGCATTTTATTCTTATGTGTTAAATAATTTACTTGCCCTCTTTTGTAATAACTTTATACTTTTAATTAGACAAATTTATGTATTGAGCATTATAATCCAGTTGTAGATTATTATTATGTTTTTGAATTAGGTCAAAACGAATTAACTGTGTTTTGACATTTTCTCTGATTTTACATATCCTCAATCAAATAAATTTAAGGTTGAACATGATTCTCTTGTCACAAAACTTGAAAACAGCATTCACACGCTTTTGATATACAAGTTTACGGTGTCTCATATTCAGTGCCAGCGTATAATTAAAATCCATTGAAATAAATAGTTATGAATCGACAATAATCAGATTTCTATAGGGAAGGACTAATTCTATTCAACGAATCGAATATATTAATATGGCATTGATCTGTACACTGTGGTACGCGTGAACAGAACATAACAATACAACAAGGTCGTACAATCTGAATTATTGGATCGCTGTTTATCATTGTGTGTTTGTTTGACAGAGGACATTAATATTATCACAATAGATTAACAGCGTCACTGGCTTGTAGGTGGTACAGAGCGGACAGTAAATCAAATTGCCACTGGCTCGCCACCTGCCTGTTGTATTGTGCTGATTACGTAGTCGATTTCAATGTGTGACTGGAACAGTCCCATGACCGCCGTGTTAACAATACCCTTTGACGTCGACGCGCGACGTAAAGAAAATACATCTTTGTTAGTACTGTCATATTAAGCTTCAGCATTGTGCTATACGTACATAAGCATGTATACATAGACAAAGTAAGGTACATTCTCAATAACCGTACCTACACTAATTTTCGATATTTCGATTACTCGATATTTGGCATCGATGTGTAGTGAATATCGCGTATAATTTTAGTGAGATAATAGAAATCGTAGAAATATATTTGTGTATGTTATAAGATTGCTTGTTGACGATTGTAATGGTTTTCCACTTTCATATTTTTTACAAAAAATATTTCTAGGTATACCGTAATATAGCTTGGATCCGCGTCTGTGACGCCAATAGTAGACGTTGTTAGGTTAACAGGCAGACTGAAAGTACACATTAAAACCGATATCCCTTTAACATAGTACTCACGCTTTGTGAAAACAACGTAAAAAAAGCCAATACAAAGTAAGTCGTTACTTACAGGTTCCTATACGTGTCTCACATTTTTTGACAGAAATCGCTTTTCGCTTTAATCAATAACTTTTACACATGTACTACACTCGCCAAAATCTATTTGTGGTTGTCGCTTGTCTCAGGTTCTGTTCAACATTTACAGTGTTTTCTGAAATGTTTATGTATACCGTGTATACGGTTGAAATTCACTCCATAAATATATTATACACACATACACACACACACACACACACACACACATATGTATATAATATTTAATATTTATAATCACTTTACCTCAAGATATTTTCTCCTTATTTGAAAATGTTTCGGGAAGCCTCGTGTTCCCAACTTCAGCCTTCCTGATTTTGAGTCTTGTTAAGTGTTTCTGTGTTGATTGGTTGTTGTGGTTTCCTGTTGGCCTCGGTTACTTTAAATTGGTATTATTGTGTGTGATTGTGGTGTGCATGTTAGTATTTTGTGTATTTTCTATGTTTAGTGCTTTGAAAATTGTGTCATGTTTTGTATTGATTTGTATTTGTTCAGGTATTTGTTTTGTGTTTTGTATTTGTATATTTGTAAATTTTCCCAAAGGGTGTTAAAAAGAATATACAATATTATCTACTTGCAGAAGAAACAAATTGAAAACATCACAAATTATATATATATATAGGCGCATTTTGGTCTGTTTTGTTTTTAATTAAAGTCGAATTTTCAAAATTTGTATTTACTTTTAATAGACTTTACACATATCAGTTTCCTCATAATTACATTCTCTACAAAGTTAATTGACAATTTTTATTTGTTTATTGGAAAACTAATGAAGTTATTTTATCCCAAAACTAAAAAAGTGTGTTTTTCGACTCCAGTATTTCGTGTTTTACACAGTTTTTCTTAGAAACTACGTAATATAGGACTCTGTGACCTCCTTTATTTAGTTTTTCAGATCAATAACCGTAAGAAACCACCAAAATTACCCAAGAATTTTAGTATGGCGTTATTTTACCGTGGGAGCAGAAATCAGGGCGAACTGATTCGCTAGCCGTAGCTCGCTAACTAACGATTTTCAGACTTATGTTTATATGAAGTTTTTTCTTATTTTTAGGTATAGAATGAAATCTCGAGAGATTAGCGTACAATTTTTAATCACCCTATATATTCTGCTGTAATCGCAACACGTTTGCAAAGAACGTAATGGTTTCATTCGCAAGATTAGGTTCGATAGGGAAAGTTCAAGTATAAATCACTTAGTAATAGAATATATGTATTACGAGCAACATATTAATTGTACGTACAACGTGTTTATAAATGAAGAAGAAGAAAACGCTTGAATGTCAGAACACTGCTTAATTCAGTTTACGTTTAGTTATTTTTTTCTTAATGAAGAAAAAGAAAACGCTTGAATGTCAGAACACTGCTTAATTCAGTTTACTTTTAGTTATTTTTTTCTTACGTACTGAAATTGTCACGAAATGTCAATCTATTACAACCATTTTATTTACTTATTAAGTATTTACTTATGAAGTGTCAGATTTAGTCAACCACGAGTTTTGTTTACTTTCAACAGAAACTAAAAGACATTCTTACCTAAGCTCACGCATTACCACATTACCTATTTGGGTGTTACATTCACCAATAGAATCATTTACAATCGGTACACTTCTTATTCTTGGCATCGTGGTATATCGATACTATCGCGAATTCGACAGATCGAAAATATAGTGTAGGTACGGTTATTGAAAAAGTACCCAAAGTAAATGTTTTTGTATTTTAATATGAATACCGCGTAAACATTAATTGCTTCAAAGCTGTTTTCATGAGAAAACACTGTGAAGTCTTTGTTTAATTATTTTGTATGTTCGTAACTAATCAAAATGGGTTAAACATTTTTCAGCCTATTTCAAGCAAAACTGGAATACAATGTTATGAAGGTCAGACTGATCGTCAACGGAAACTGAATAACTGATATCAGATGACGTTAATATTTACAACTTTATTTAAATCACTACTTACAACTTTAATTACAATTAAAAATAAACAAAGACACTCAAATACAAATTGTTTTCAACTTAAGACTGACCAGCAGGAACACAGGAATGGAAGATACAAGAATTGTCACCTTATCAACAGTGTTGCACTAAGTGCAACATAATAATTAATAAATCACAACAACAAGCAAGTGAAGAAACACGCCTAAAATTATACAAGGTGTTGGCTTTTCCCATACTTCTTTATGGTTGTGAGAATTGGACTTTAACGAAAGGCCAGGTCTGTCGTATCCAGGCGGCTGAAATGAGATTTCTCAGGCACGTGGCAGGATATATTCTCCATGATCATAGAATAAACACAGTTATACGGCAGGAACTGAATATTATGAGTATACTCGACAGGATCGCCCAGTATCGGCTGAATTAGTGGCAACAGCTTTGCCGAATGGATGATTGCCGCATCCCCAAACAACTATGGAACTATAAGACGAAGAGACGGAGAGGTGTGGGACGTCCGGGGAAGCGCTGGAGTGATCAGCTCTAGACTTTACCTGATTGAGACCGGAACAAACCATCCTTGGTTTAATCCTTGCAGATGATGATTATGATGATGATGATGATGATGGTGTGGTGTTGGTGGTGGTGATGATGACAATATCAATCAGTTCGAAACGCACTCTTAAACTAAAGATTGTCAACCTCTGGATGCTTTTTTATACCGTGCCGAGATTCAAGAAGAGTCTGTCACTTTCCGTATGACGCCTCAAGAAAAACCGCTTAGTTACAGCAGCTCTGTAACGCTCTGAAAACTAAATCAATGTACTATTTTATACACGACGCGCAGACCGAACGCCAGTAGAATAATCGACAAACGTCTGCAACAATCTCGATTTAAATGGAATAACTCCTCTTGTAGTACCAAGCCACGTGTTTGTTAACCAAATACACTGTTACTCACCGTCTATGGCCTTTCCGTAATGTTTTTCCGTGTTTACGTGTTTCGAGGCACTTGCCTCATCATCAGAACTTATAAAACTAATCTATGTCATAAATGATGACATTTGTCAAAATATTAAAAACACAATACGGCAATTAAACTATGTACATAACTTGCTTTAAAATGTTAGGTGTGCCTTGCAAGACAACACGCGCCGTACTGACGAAATCTAAGCCTTATCTCGACCATATCGCATAGCGGTATCGTACAGTATATTTGATTTATATTGTAATTAGTCGTTCAACACGTGTGGCTTGGTACTGGCGTCGTTGTATGCTTTCTAAATTTCATATTCTTCAAGGGCGTTCAAATAACCCCCTTTACTGCAGAAATGAAGGGGTATTAAATTTGAGCTAAAATCCGTGTAACTGTGACTGTTGTCTATGAGGTGGTTGGCGAAATTTGACTTGATATTGTCGAAGTTGTAAACTCGTGTAGGGGGTCTATGTTCAGAAAATCTTTTCAAAAAACCTCGACCCGTCTGGCCCACATAAAAAGCCTCACAGTCGTTGTAGACTAGATGATGATGATGATGATGATGATGATGGTGGTGGTGGTGGTGGTGGTGGTGGTGGTGATGACAACATCAATCAGTTCGAAATGCACTCTTAAACTAAAGATGGCCAGCCTCTGGATGCTTTTTTATACCGTGCCGAGATTCAAGAAGAGTCTGTCACTTTCCGCATGACGCCTCAAGAAAAACCGCTTAGTTACAGCCGCTCTGAAGACTAAATCAATGTACTATTTTGTACACGACGCGCAGACCGAACGCCAGTAGAATAATCGACAAACGTCTGCAACAATCTCGAGCGTTACTACCGCCAGTGAAGTGTCACGTAGCAACATCGCTAATTGTCAGTTCAACGTAGCGATAGGATTAACTTGCTACAATTACGTTAAAACTCACGTACTTTGAACGTACTCATTCAGCAGCAATCCTTTGGCCAATATCTTTAAGTTTCTTGAAAATTCTGAAGTTCTCTTAGAAATAACTGAATATTTCACACGGTTTCTGGTGAAAAACAATAAAAGCATTTTTCAAATCAACGAATTCTAGAAACTGGAACATTTTTTTCTGAACTCTGTAAGCATTACCTGACCAATTTTTATTGAACGGGGATATGAAACGTCATATTTAGAACGCGTAATATAAGGATTTAACTTTTATAAGCATTTTTGAAGTAGGACTCTTAATTTTATAGCAAGTTGTAAAAATCTATATAATAAAATCAATTTTTGGAGCACAAAAAGTTATTTTTAAGAACTGTGTATTCGAATTGACTGTTATAAAATTATCGTTGTTCCTTTACTAATATCAAATAATTCTTAAGAACACTTACATTTTTATTGTTTATAAATTTAGCAATAATTTCTATTTTTAGAAATGTCTTACAGACTTTTATTTTGGCGACTTTTACTGAGTATTCGAACACTTCTTCTTTTTGTTTACTATACTAGAGTAGAAAGAGTCACCGTTTCTAGAAGCCATATAAACTTTGCGAATTTAATTTGTCATTGTTTACAAATATCTCAATTGAATTAAAAATTAAGTCATTGTTTTCTGTGCTCTCCTAGCACTGTAAAACATAGAAACATGCACCTTTTGGTATATTAGAAGATATAATGATCAATGTATTCCAGCAATAAAGTCTTGTATGCTATAATATTGGTTTAGAATCAATCTCAGCTTTATCTCTGATAGTGTTAATCAAATGTAACTACCACGAAAACAGTGAATTGCAAAATGGAATTGAGTTTTGTTGTCTTACAACTTGTTAGAAATTTAAAATATGTAGATAAGGAGACATCAATACTTTATTACGGGATAACAAAAATATGATTTTATAAATGGAATTGCTTATTCAATTCTCTGGTGTAAGTACTGGTTGTGTCTTGGAAATTATGTAGAAGCTTAGAAGAAGCTGCTCAATTAAATAAACAATTACGAGTAAATATTTACTGCAAGATAAATTCACTGCGTGTGGAAGATTGAGAGAGAGAGGTAGACAGATATACGACATTTAACCAAGAGATCTGGAAATTGATTTTGAAAATATTAGGAGGGAAAGAATATCCAAGGTATCTTGTATTGGTTTTACAACAAATAATAATAAGGATAAACGAATAATAATACTGTTCAATATGTGCAGGAAACTTTGAGTCTGTTTACAATATTCAAATCTTATTACTTTTGAGGTAAGAAAATTGATTCTGATATTTATATCACTCATTTAACGATCATTTTTCTGAGAAAAACAGCTGTTTCCTTTATGAATTAGTGAAATTTTATACACTTGTAAATGAATATTTAGAAAAATTAGGATAAAAAAAAGTTAAAAAATTCGGTTGGCAACACTGATAGCTACACAAATGTTGAACCGCTTCTTGAATGTGAAGTCTATCAACAGAAGACATATGACGATTTGAAGTCTACTGACTTTTGACTGAAAATGCAGTTCCTTAACCAAAATACACCGAAATAGTAAAATTCTATGATTTTGGTTTTAGCATAGTTTTGATGTTTTGGTTTAGTTTTATACCAAAATATTTCAGCTTTCTCTGCAGGCGGTATAAACGTGAGAGGTGTTTACACTACATAAAGACAAATTTGGTCTAACTGGAGACTGTTAGAGTCTGGAAACAAGAAATTCAGTATACTCCGTTAGCTGCCCCCGATAAAATTATACTGCCACTTTCACATATTATACTCGGGTTGATGAACAATTTTCTGGAGACTATGAATCAAGACGGAAAGGAAAATATTTCAAGTATTTAAAAAGGAAATTCTTACAGCTGATTACTGCTAAGGTCAAGGAGAAAATATTTGTTAGTCAGCAGATTCTTGACTTGAAATCTTTAATTGTAAGGAATGAGGAAAGAATTATTTAAATTATTATCCAGGCTGTAAGGCCGTTAACTAATCAGTACTGTGGTTGACTGTCGTATATCTTGTCAGTTTTAAAGTTGTTTCACTAAAGATGGCCTCCGCAGGTGTGGTCAAAATGTCTGACCACGCGAATAACATCTATCAGCGTGACGATTGTCGAAGACCATGGCATAATACAGCCCGGGTAATAATGACGGCGACCGTTAAAGCCTAAGAAATGAGAAAACTGTTTGTAATGCCTTCGAATCTGTTGTATGCAACGTCCTGGGTAATTTGTATGCAGTACAACATCTAAAATCTTTTTCTTGATTCAAATCTTACTTCTTCCTAAGCAATTGTCATATACTACGAGTCATGAGTATGCAGATCACTTCCACCAAGACATTTCAGTGATTGAAAGAAGGTTTCACGGCAAGTGCAACATTGCTGACTATTGTTGGAATTTGACTACAGATGTTCTAAAAGTACTTCAAGTAAGAAAAACACAGACAAAAAAAATTATAAAATAGTAGGTAAGACTTCAAAATGTGTATATAAAATGTAACCTTGGAAGTAAAATTTACATAAGTTTTCATATCTTAAGAAACAATACAGTTATTCCGATTTCGTATTTTGGTTTCTCGCTAAATTTTGATTGGAACTGACTATTCCGGTAAAGGAAAGGAACAATTATTATATTTTCGTAAACCAGTGTAGTAAACAAAGCATGCCAAATTTATACAAAAAGAGAACCAAGTGATTAGGCAAGATCTAAGAAAAGTGACATATTATCTGGTTGACACTCCGTCATGATAACATTAAACGTCTTATCGCACATTCTGTGAAAAATTATGTAGTCAAAAAGGCCAGATTATGTTTCCTCTCCTGGTACAGCAGATCTTAGTCGATGTGATTATTTTGTGCTCTAAAAAATCAAAGGCCAACTCAGAACCTGCTGTTTTGAAAGTATGACAAACGTCCGGCTTAATGCACTGACAATTTAAACGTCCACCCAGTGTTTCACTCAATTGGGATCAACGTTTCCCTATAAGTATATGTTTCTTCAACGCAACTACTTTGAAATTATAACATTTTTCTAAAGTCAATTTGTCAACAATTATTTTTGTACAAACACCATTTGTTTCATACAAACCTTCTAAACATTCGATTTAGTTATTTGTTCTCGATGAGAGCTAATTATTGTTGGCCGTGGGTCTGGCGACACAATACAGTTGCAGGTGTGGCGCGCTCTAACTGTGTCAAAGTGATTTACATGGTCTACCCCCCGGGTGGCCGATGCATTTACACTATTATGATAATATTAATGTCTGTATCTGTGTCTGCCTGAACGCCAGACAATTAACAGCTGTATTCAGCAGTAGAAATTGTTAGATAATCACGATATTGCTCTACACCCAGTCGTAATATCTATATTAAACGAGCATCATAAAATTAATTCATATTAAAGCCAATTATAATTTTTAAACTGTAAACTATTTAACAGAAACGACTGGTATCTTGCTTTTGTTGTTTATCGTATATTTGAAAAAGAACACTAACGAATTTAAATTTTCAGTGACTCTAGTAATAGAATTATACAGACACATAATTATGCAATACTAAGGATAATTAGTGCAAAATGTGTATCCGCTAAGTGCTGCATTATATGTAATTAATTTTTTCATTTATATTTGAAATTAGTTTAGACAAAAACCAAAAAAATTAGTGGTAGACGACTACTGTTTGGAGCAGTTATTGGGGATTTTCGGTGTTTAGGATGTAACATCCTAAATATTACACCGTATCCTGGTCGATTGCTGTAAATTCTCGACACCGTCGGCAACGCTTCGTATCCCTCTCTCGCGGATCTTTTTCAGGTTGCTTTTACACGAAAAAAGTGTTGGGTACCGTTCGGCATGAGATCTGGCGTAGCTGTATTCGTAACACACTGTGGTTTTTGCGACCTGAATATATGGGGATCTACGGTATTTAGGATGTAATATCCCGTGGGGTCCCGGCAGAGATGTACAGAACAAGATGAGTAAATTTAAATCCATCTGTGGGACAATTCAAAGAACATTAGAATGTATACCCAGACCATAAACCAAAATATTATGGCGGTGTGTATTATGCTGCATTGTGCAGAGTAATGAACTCTCCGAAACGTCGATGTAAATAAAGTCACCGCGACAGAAAAGAGGTTTTAGCAAATGGTGAACGAATAGAGACGATTAGATATGCTTCTCAACGAGGATATACGGAGTTAGCATAAGGTGTCTCCATTGTTTGTGAAAGTTGATGAAAAATAGAGTAGGTGGATAGTCGATGTTCTCCGTATGGAAAAGGACTGTATACCAAAGGTCGCATATTTTATAATTCACAAGGTATTCGTAATACAGGAAGGCCCAGCAGGAAACGATAGTGTGATTTTTTAATTCAACTCAAAGTATTGTCTAAAGCTTACTCGGCCGGTGTCAATATTTTTAAAATTATTAAATACCAGGCTATTAGGCCGTGGTCGGTTGCTGTTAATTCTCGGCATAGTCGGCAACGTTTCGTATCCCACCCACGGGGAATGTTTTTCAGGTCGCTTTCACCCGAAAAAAGTGTCGGGTACCGTTCGGCTTAAGATCTGCCGTAGCTGTTTTCGTAAAACTTTGTGGTTTTTGCGGCCTGAAAAAGATCCCCGAGCGTGGGATACGAAACGTAGCCGATGATGTCGAAACTTTAGGGCAACCGGACACGGTATAACAGCCCGGTATTTAATAATTTTGAGAATATCAACTTAAAGTATTTGTAATAAAAATCTGAATGTATAATAACTTAATGCTTCTGAAAGCGGAAAAGTGTCTACACTTACTCCACGATGGAAGAAGAAGAAGGAGAAGAAGAAGAAGAAGAAGAAGAAGAAGAAGAAGAAGAAGAAGAAGAAGAAGAAGAAGAAGAAGAAGAAGAAGAAGAAATACGATTACTGCCCGTGAAAAGTTGACCAGTGGTAACTAGATCGCAAGCGACATGCCTTCATTGTGCTCGCCGTTGCATCGTCGTCGGGTTAAACGAAGCGTTTACAAACGGCTCAGAGAATACGGACGAAGAAAACTTTAAATTACAGTCTCACTGCTACATTGAATTAAGTGCCGTTTCTCTTTTCTTAAAAAGCGCTGGAATGTTTCTTAAAAGGAACGCTTAAAATGAATGCTTTTAAATTGAGAGCACAGTCAGTGTTTAACGAAACCCGTATTCTTTACTTAATTAACACCAGTAATGGAAAATATTTACCTGTAACTGTTCACCGTAGTTGGTCAATAATTCTATAAATCCATTTATTTACATCACGAGATCATTACCAAATAAGCACCAGTGATAAAATGCAAGTGTTCATTTATAGTTATTCTCGTCCGTTTTTTCTTTTTACTTCTTCTTCTCATCATCTACCACCTTCACATTCTTTTTCTTGCTGGAAAGCCTACCGATCCTTAGAGGAGGGTGGCTCCGAACACCTCACTGTCAACTATTCCACTGAGTTCGTTGACGCACGCACCGGCGCTCACACAAACACCATCGAACGCCGCTGGCGAGAGGTGCGCAGTCGTATACCTCGGTTCGAGTGCGAAAGCACCATTTCGAAGGGTACTTGCCTGAATATTTATTTAAGGCCAAGTACTCGGCCTTCGAACGTCTCCATCATTTTTTTACTGCGGCCTCACATCTTACCCCCCCCCTTAACCAATAAGGTGAGTACACATTACATTATCTCTTGCAGTAATTTGAGACCGTCCCCTATTCTACTAAACCTTTATTAAATTAGCTTAAGTTAGTTTAGTGTTGTGTAGTATAATTTGGCAACTTATAAGATCTAACGGTCGGGAAAATTTCGCATGTGACATGCGGTGTCGATTAGGTTAGGTTAGGATGGTGTAGTATATTTTAATTTAGGCTACTTACAAGATCTAACAACTCACTATTCTATAATACCTTCATCAAACGCCGTTTCGAGAGCACCAATCTGGAAAAAATTTGCGTTTAACTTGCAAATTGCAATCCCCCCCCCCCGGGGAAATGGGATTCAATTTCTCCCATCCCAGTGTTTTCCCAAAAGTTTTTTCGCTTTTACTATGTTACGGATGTGTGTCTGCAACGTTTTCAACAGTAATTTATACAAAAGGCATGGTTCGTAGATATCAAATAATCACCCTTTCTTCTTCTTCTTCTTCTTCTTCTTCTTCTTCTTCTTCTTCTTCTTCTTCTTCTTCTTCTTCTTCTTCTTCTTCTTCTTTATTCTTTTTATTCTCCTCTTTTTTCATCTTCTTCTATTTTCTTCTTTTCTTCTTCTTATTCTTCTTTGTTTTCCCTACTTTAGGGTTTGGCAGTTTGTCTGTTTCTGTGTTTACAATGCCACACACTATATTGGAATTTTTATGCCTCTGGCTGTATATATCAATTAATTATATTATTGTTAAGTAGAAGAAAGAGGAGAAAAGCACTATAAAACTATTTAACTGAAGTTGCTAATGGATTTGCCTGTACAAACAGAACTACAGGTACTAAGATTGGCAGGCTGGTAATAAGATAGTCTTTCACACATTATTATTAATAGCAAACGTTTAGCTGATTCTACAATATGGCATTCTCGGCAGAAAAACTGAAACTAAAGTTGGTTCTACAAAAGGTTTTTTTCTTTATACTGGACAAGTTACAGCTAGCAGTCCAAAAGTTGCATGTCATCAGTAAAATATATAAATTAAAAATTTCTGTAAATCAGAAGTTACGCTATTAGAAGGCATCCATCTAGTAAGATCTGAGATTGTTACTGATAAAATGTTGCATTAGAACAGGTATCAGACTTTAGTTTCTAGAGTGTGTTTTCACATACGAAGATGAGAAGCACACGACCATTAAGATAAACGGATTTCAAAATATCTGCAGCACATTTTCAACAACATTAAGGATTAGCTGGTAATTGCGTCTAGTGAAGTTGAGCTACAGAGAATTAAACTATGCAGAGTCAACTATGCCTGATGTAGCCGAATTAAGGCTTTTACCGAAGCCAAAAATCTCCCCCCGCCCACACACTCATACACAATTTATTGTTTTTGAAATATAATACTCGTGTTTGTAGGTTACTCGGTTCATGTGGCACAGAGATTTACTTGAGAGTTCTTGTAGAATGGGTTCATGAACCGAGTAACCTAGAAGCACAAGTAGTAAGTTTCAGGAACAGTATATTTTGTGAGTGTGTGTGAGGGGGGGGAGTAGTAAAAGCCATAATTCCGCCTGATCCCGGCTGCACTCTACTATATACGGAAGCGGTGGCGTTTCACCCACTTCACAAAGATAACACCGCCAAACATATGAGTGTCGTCGGTCCCACATTATCTTGCCTCGCTTTCAGCTAGCACACTTTATGTCAACGTATGCTCCACACCATTTGTAGCGTTGTTCACGTTATCCGGTTAAAGAACTCTAAAGTATGAGCAACAGTGCATGCTTATAGAAAGCGTGCATGCGTACTGGGGTTCGTCGACTGCGCCGGGAACAGCCCTCTACCCTTCTAAAGATACCCAACCAGGAATGTCAGCATATTCGTAATACCACCATTCACCATTTTTATAATTTTACCACATGATTTGTCCATTTACTTTCAGTTTTGTGTCAGATTTCTCTATTTCATTTAGTACGCAATGAAAATGTGTGCAGTGAAGTCTTAAAATCAAATAAAATAGTGAAGTCTTTATACTCGGAAAATAAAGTGTGTTTAATGTAGTCATTAAATAATTATAGTAACGAAAAATAAAATGATGGCAGCATATCAAGAGAATTGTAGGTATGAGACTACCTAAATAAGTAATAAGATACAGACCTCAAGGAAGGCGGGACACAGGTTGACCAATGAAGAGAAGGTGAAGGCAGAAAAGGCTGTGATCGTATACCTTGATGTGGAGAAGAAGAAGATGTTTATTCGGGACAGGGATCATGGTTACGAATTCTTGATCCACGAAGGTCATCGCTTAGAGTGACAAGGTATATTTTTACCGTACATTGGAGCAGTTAGTTTTACCGGTGGAGAGCAGTTGGTAGAGAAGGACAAGATAGATAGCAAGATAAGAAGACTGGTGGGGTCTGAGAAAACTGCAGATTGGTTCCAATACAGTGTAGCTATTATCCTTAGGTCCTTTTCATCTAATCCAAAAATTTGCAGGATATCCATCATTTTCTGATGTTGGACTCGGCCAGAGGCCTTCTGGTAATCGATCAAAGATGCAAAAACATCAAAGTTTACATCTCTACATCGTTGGAATAGCACCTGAATACTGAATAGAGCCCCTCGTGTACCTACTGCATCTCTGGAACCAAACCGTGCGGCTGATACTTGTTCTTTACAGATTCTGAATATTCTCTTGTGGATGATCTTGTGGAAGAGTTTGAGAAGATGACTCATTAAGCTAATAGTTCTATATTCATCACATTGTTTTGTTCCTGATTTTTTGGGTAATGTAATGAATTCAGATTTAAGCCAATTAAGTTGGATTCCTCCTGTGTCATACATACTAAGAGAATAGTAAGAAGAATGGAGAATGGAAGATGCCTAAGGCAGCGCGGAACTGCGACATTACAGGAAGGAATATCAGACGACAATCTTTGACTACTTAAACGGGACCGTAATGCAGAACGCACGGTAGAGAAATTTAAACTGACAGATAGGGATGCGGTGAACGGAAGCAGATGGAGTTCTCAAATCAGAAGGTTCATCTAAAGTAGGGCAATAGATCCGTGTTAAAGTATTGTTACGACGATCTCACTGATCGTCGTATGGCACAATGGAAAACAAAATACAAGACACCAATGAAACCACTAATAACAACCAGCTTTAATTATCACAGTTAATAATTTGTAATCAACAAGATAGTCTCTTACAACAATTCAAGTAAAAACTGTCAACACGCAATAATAATGGCAACTATAAAAAATTCCGTACTAATTATAACACAACACTTCGCTACAAACACTCGATCCGCGCTAAAGAAATCGCTCAACACCATTTACTGACAAGCCGCCTGTTATGGCTTTTATAGGCAGCGCTCGCCTTCTAGAAATTTTCCATCCTCACTTCATGCCACTTAATGCGTTTCTCAAATGTTCTTGAATACACTGGAACCTACTTGTGAGCGGCCTTGACTAAGGCAACACTTGCCACACTGGAAGAGGGGGTGGAGAATTTATAGGCTCTTCGATATTATTCTCGTTTCAATAGTGTGTGTATTGTTTAAATTGTGAAAATCTTTAAGCATTTTTGAAATTTTTTATTGGTCTGGAGAAAAGCCTCAGGACTGACCATTATTCTCAATGAAACAAAAAATATTGTTACGCAGTTAGGAATATTCTCGAAGAATGGAGCGAGTAATTCCACGCGTTTCTCGGCTACCTCAGCAGAGCCCAGCTGTAATGTATATGTGCGTACATATTGCTGCTACTTTGAGATGAAAGATTAAAGACCACTTATCATGCATTAACAATCGAGGGTATTCCAGACCGCGTCAGTCGGCGCACTGTGTTCAAGGTCAAACATTTTGCACTGTTTCTATTGGGTTAGAAAACGCCTGTAATAGTGACATATAAAAGTGACACATTATTGTCGCATTTTAGCGGGGCATAAATATAAGCAGCCAGCGACGGTCACTTCAGTCAGATTACGTCGGGCGATTACTCAGTGCGTCGAAGTGGTTATTAGTGAAACGTGATTATTGTGCGGGAATCAATTAGTTGACATTATTATTGGTGTGGACAAATTGAGTTAAATTATTGTACGAGTACAATATTGTTGATTACAAACTGTTATTTGTGATAAATTAAAGCTGCTGATTAGTGACTTCATTGGTGTCTGTATTTTGTTTTCCACTGTACCATACGACGATCACGTAGACCGTCGTAACAGTGGTGTCAGAAGTGGGACAGAACCGTTAACAGTAGAAACAGTGAGGCGCGTCGTAACAATATATTGAGAGTTTTGTTTTATGGTAGTGTCGTCTAAGTTACAGTTTGGGGGGATTACGAATTACAGCCTTTAGTTAGCTACGCGTGTGGCATGGTAGTTGTGATTACTGACGGGTAGGGTGGTTTACAAACTAAGTAAGTTTAGACAAGACTTCATAACGCAATTAAACAAACTAAGTAATGAAGTTAGATTAGTTACCGGTTAAATAAGTCATCCTATGAATTGTAAATGAGGAAACGTCTTGCTGTTCGTCTCACGTATTGACTACAACGGCCCGTCTGATTTGGATTAACTATGCACATCCTCAAGCATGGGCGTACACATCTGATTGCAATTACCTATCGGCCTACTGGCGAATAATTCTAATTGCTAAGGCTCTACACTTTACGTCCACATCTGTCACTATCCACTATTAAAACTGCACGTCTATAACCATATACATTATTTGTTAAATCGAACATCCAAAGACTCTGGATTGCAGATATCCACACGTAACACCAAGGTGGTGGCTTTCCGTGGAACTAATCCCGTACAGGCACAACATTTTATAGATGGTACTGTCCTGGAATAAGTTAGCAATTTCGAATACCTGGGCTACAGAGTGTCTTAGAATGCATGAAACGACGTTGTGAATAAGTTGCATAAGTTTAACCTTATGTGTGGGACGATCAGGCGAACCCTTAAGTCAGCAAATCATATACGCTTAAAATTCTACAAGGTGATGGCTCTTCCCAAACTTCTTTATGGGTCTGAGAATTGGACTTTAACGAAAGGCCAGGCCAGTTGCATCCGAGCGGTTGCAATGGGATTTCTCAGGCACGTGGCAGGGTATACTCTCCATGATCGTAGAAGAAATAAGGATACACGGCAGGAACTGAATATTATGAGTAGGGCCTATACTCGACAGGATCGCCGAGTATGGGCTGAATTGGTGGGAACATCTTTGCTGAAAAGATGAATGCCGGATTCCCGAACAACTCTTGAACTATAAGCCGAGGGGACGGAGAGGCATGGGACGTCCGAAGAAGTGCTGCAGTGACCAGCTGTAATCTTTGTCTATTTGAGAACGGAACAATCCATCCTTTGTTTAATCCGTGAAGATGATGATGATGATGATGACGTCTATAACCCAAATGTACTGACCGAAACTGTGACGATTTCATTAATAAAAAGATGTTAATTAATTAAATTGATAATATATAATCGGAGAAATTTTAAATTCTTAATAAAATCTCACATTGTAAACTAAATCTTATGGCAATCATTTAATAATAATAATATTTAATATAAGTCTAATAATAAAATTAAAAGGGAATGGAATTGTACAGAAAGGGTAAAGCTTATTAATTTATCCTGTATAAACAAGAACTGACCAGAAGTAACTTGTTTTCTGACCCCTAAATAAACTAAGTATTATTGTAAATTTGTTATTATTTAAATAATTAATTAAGACCATTGTTACGTACTTTGATAACTTCTGCAACTAAAAATATCACGATTTAATTATTTAATCAACCGTAGTCCTTTAATTAAAATTAGAAAAACGGAACTACTTTTATGTTGCCTAGTAATTGTCTTGAGATTACTACGCTCCCCTTAACTATTTTCTGCTACTTGTAATGGAGCGCTCACGCCGTAAGCAGCGTAAAGCGTTGTTTCGCTACGTGTATATATAAAAATGTGAAAGGGTTGATACAATGACTATTTAAATAAGTAATTTGTGTGGTGATGACATCTCTCTATATTATAAAATAACGGACTATGTAAATAATACAGTATTACAACCTAGAAGGTGATAGTCAACTAATCTATCATCATGTGAAGTGTATAACAGTGAAACCAACTTTCTATCAATGTATTCTAACTACAAGAATTACTAAGAATAACTACAGTCGCCTGAGATGAATGTACCACACCAGGAATGATTTCACATACTTCTAGAACTTCACCATCACAGTATGATAAGGTAACGACTGAACTTCAAGAAACATCAGGAGGACCGAAGGACGAATTCTGCAGCAACTTCAGGAAACACACAGGTGACATGGAGGCTTGTCTTCCATGGTTAAGAGTTACAAAATTATAAACCCAAAAAGACAATTTAAATTATAACATTAAAGACTTTAGAAACCTGACATTTTAGGTAACATGTAGTATAAAATCTAATAACGCTAGTTATAGCAAAAAGGTAAAGTTTAAACTAAAAGTTTTGTTGTTTTAGAAGATTAGTAAAAAAAAAACATTCTTCAAATGGTTAGAGTTTCAATATTGTACATGGCAAGGTGACCATAATTCATTTAATATATTTAATCCCGGATCCGTGGAATTAATCAATAAGATGTACATCATATTTTGAGGCCCCTTTGTAAAGTAGTAATTTATATATTTAATCATATAGTAAACTATATTGTTTGAGAACTTTCAATAGAGAACTTAATCACCAAATGTAATAAAGAGATGTCATCTAAGTATCGAGTAAAATGAGTGCATAAATCAACAGTCTCCCCTACCTAATATCCTGCTATATAAATTGTTTATTTGTTGTGATTATTTTCAGTGCTTCACAACGAAGGCAGCCGGTATAATTGGCACATCCAATTATCACTGGTTCCCTAAGTTATAACTCAAGAGATGAGGTTATAAAACATCGCCAGGAGCCTGGTCGGCGTTTAGAACAACAGACCTGCAGTTCCATGGAGAGCCGGAGATGGTATAAACAGAGGCTTGAAACATCTCCGTCTTCTTTTGTGTTTATGTTTCTATCCACAGTTAAAGCTGCATGTCTATAACCCAAGGGTACCGACCGAAACATCGCCAGGAGCCTGGTCGGCGTTCAGAACTGCAGTTCGATGGTATAAGCACAGGCTTGAAACATCTCCGTTACAATGTATGGCTTACACGTCCGGAGTTGTTAATGTTGGTATAAAATTTCCTGATTCCAAGCTGTTCGGCCATGGTCCAGTGTTATATACGTTAGCAGATGTTTCGGCCGCGGTCCAGTGTTATATACGTTAGGAGATGTTTCGGCCGTGGTCCAGTGTTATATACGTTAGCAGATGTTTCGGCCGTGGTCCAGTGTTATATACGTTAGCAGATGTTTCGGCCGTGGTCCAGTGTTATATACGTTAGCAGATGTTTCGGCCGTGGTCCAGTGTTATATACGTTAGCAGATGTTTCGGCCGCGGTCCAGTGTTATATACGTTAGCAGATGTTTCGGCCGCGGTCCAGTGTTATATACGTTAGCAGATGTTTCGGCCGCGGTCCAGTGTTATATACGTTAGCAGATGTTTCGGCCGTGATCCAGTGTTATATACGTTAGCAGATGTTTCGGCCGAGGTCCAGTGTTATATACGTTAGGAGATGTTTCGGCCGCGGTCCAGTGTTATATACGTTAGCAGATGTTTCGGCCGCGGTCCAGTGTTATATACGTTAGCAGATGTTTCGGCCGCGGTCCAGTGTTATATACGTTAGCAGATGTTTCGGCCGCGGTCCAGTGTTATATACGTTAGCAGATGTTTCGGCCGCGGTCCAGTGTTATATACGTTAGCAGATGTTTCGGCCGCGGTCCAGTGTTATATACGTTAGGAGATGTTTCGGCCGCGGTCCAGTGTTATATACGTTAGCAGATGTTTCGGCCGCGGTCCAGTGTTATATACGTTAGGAGATGTTTCGGCCGCGGTCCAGTGTTATATACGTTAGCAGATGTTTCGGCCGCGGTCCAGTGTTATATACGTTAGGAGATGTTTCGGCCGCGGTCCAGTGTTATATACGTTAGCAGATGTTTCGGCCGCGGTCCAGTGTTATATACGTTAGCAGATGTTAAGGCCGTGCCACTTACGGCCACCATCAGTGCAAATCCAGCTTCTTCTAACGTAGATGTCACACGTTAGTGACCACAGTACTGTGGTAATAGCTTAAACACTACAGCCACATAATTTTGAACTTATGCAACTTATTCACAACGTCGTTGCATGTATTATAAGACACACTGTAGATCAAGAACAGTTCTACAAAAAGCCATTATATTGGTCTTAAGTGTGGATATTAGTAACCCAGCTTATATTCATTGAAACAAATAATTGAGCTTCTTTTAAGTAAACCAAACTTATGTAAAACACACTAACGAAATCTTATAAATTATTAACCTTCAAACGTACTTACTGAGGGAAAAAATGACGATTTACCAATTCGCGTATCTGTTGTCTACCGTCGACTGTCGTTTTTAACGGCTAACACGCGGACATCGTAGAATTTAGTCCAAGTCCAAGTCCAAGTTGTACGGAGCAGCAGCTAGTCGTGCTCCGGTGGTCGCAGTGTCCGGGCGAACGCGATGACTGCATGTTGCCTGCCTGTTACCATGACTAGCGATCTCGCGCTATCATAGAAATGGAATCTCCATCGATTTTATTTTGGAGGGACAGGTGATGTGATTTTTCTTAGACCCCCGGACCTCGAAGGGGCCCACGACGGCAGAATGGGGGAAACCTTGGAGACGTTTCGTTTGAGAAATAGGAATTGCCCCCCCCCCCACAGCGGGCAGGTCGCTTCTAACCGCTCAGGAAAAGTCGCCGAGGGCTGCCAAGCGGCAATGTCGGGTCACGGGAGAGAGCGTAGGAGGAGGTAGCGTCCACCAGAGGTGGCACTAAGCACGCCTAAGGCAAGCGCAGTCCCCCCCCTAGTCTGTCGCCGAACGTCAGCACGGACAAGATAAAGAAGGAAAAGAGGAGGAGAGTGAAAAATACTAAAGATCTGGGGATGGGCCAGAAGTTCTGTAATCGGCTTATGGGGGGTCATCGAGCAATGCTCGGGGGCGTTTGTGTCGTCTAGGTGGTGGGCAGACGTCTGTACTTAGTCGACGGACGGATGTGGGGATGGGTCGAGACAGAGGCCCGGGTAAATAGGTTGAGAGCTAGGGACCGAACGAATTCGGTGAGAGAAAGAACCTTCAACCCTCGTCTGATAGCATCATTTCTGACAAACCAGGGAGAGTTGGAGATGTAGCGGAGGGTTCGGGATTGGAACGCTTCAAAACGAGAGACAACGGAGGGACTGAGTAGTACCCAAAAGGCGGGAGCTGCATAAGTGAGAATTGCCCTAAGAAACAGCAAGTAAATGATGAGTTTAGTGCGCACAGGCACTGAACCCCGATGAGACAGAAAGGGGTAGAGTTTGGCTCTGACGCCTCGGGCGCGCTGGAGACTCAGAGGGACGTGGTTTGCGATGCTTAGGCGCCGGTCAATAGTGACGCCCAAGTATTTTACATACAGTTTCAATTCGATGGGGCTCCCTTCAAGGGAGCGGGACTGGCATCGGGAAGTATATTTACAAGAAAAGGCGATCGCCTCGGATTTCTCCGCATTGACAGCCAACTTCCACTTCCGTAGCCAGTCCGTAAGTACAGGGAGCTGACATTGCACACGGCCAGCTGCGAAATCAAGACTCGCTGAGCTGGCGTGATACATGGCGTCATCCGCATAGAGCGAGAGAGTAACTCCAGGCTGTACAGTCAGGTCGTTCGTGTACACTAGGTACAGAACGGGGCCAAGGACAGATCCTCGAGGTACGCTTGCGCCGACCGGTCGAACGGATGAGTACGCTAAAGACGCGATCGCACAAGTACGATCGGAGAAAATGAACGAAAGAGGCAGGGAGAGGGGAGTGGGCCAGTTTGTACAGAAGGCCTTCGTGCCAGACTCGATCGAAGGGCTTACTCACGTCGAGCAAAACAGCGATGGAGGACAGATTCTTGTTGTAGGCGTCCGTCAGTTGGGTAACAACCCTGACGAGTTGAAGGGTCGTCGAGTGCTCTATGCGGAAGCCGATCTCTGCTCCTGCGGAATGAAACCATCCAACAGGGGCGCGTAACGACCGTGCAGGAGCCGCTCGAGTACCTTCGATATGACTGGCAGCAGTGAGATCTACATTGACGCTTCTACAGTAAGCAGAGCAGACACTGAAAATGCGTGGCGATGTTATGGGCAGGGAGTGCTTTGCTAACAGACAGAAAGCTTTATGTGATGTGTCGATGTGTTTTCATATGATTTTAATACACAACGACGGCCAGCGGGACTGATTTCTGATGGAAGAACGGTAAACGCGTCGAAGCCACACAAAGAACCAGGTAATTTTATACTGTTACTCAATTGCGTGATTTGGATACCAAATAATGAGGTTTAAAAGAAAAAAGAACTCTAAACATGAAACACTTTTTCTTCTCACAGGTATTTATAATACATATAAGTTCTTACTGATTTAGCATAAGACTTATGCTACTGACCACATAGTCGCGAGGTGGTTGCGCTTGAAAAGTAGCATAATCGAAAACAAAACGGATGACCAGATGGCGGCTGGTTGGGGTCCCCTACAGTCGTAAGAGTAGACAAACACAGGCGTAACGAATCGAAGAGATATGGTGTCTGTTGTGCACTAGAGAGCCCGCAACCCACATTCAAAGTAACATTATAAATATTTTATAATATATTAAGTGATATCGTTATTGGTATTCTTAAAGTTCCTTGTCATTATTAAAACTATTATTATAATACGTAGTTTAAATGCAGAGTTTATGTTAGTCACGTGTATTTATATCATCCACAATTGATATATAACTTATGTAATTAATGAACACTATTTATAGAGACACTATTTATCGAATACACTAAAATGTTCTGTATCAATGTACTACTCATCGACAAGTAAACACAGTTTGTTTTACAATATTCTAGAATATACGCTTGAACAGCGACTATACTTGTAAGTGACGCATGCTGGTGAGTGACGTCATTACCAACTATATGTTGTAACGTCTTTTCTCCGCGTTACAAATCCAGGGAACCCATCGTAATTAAACTCCGTTAATTAGATGGGCTGCCTACGTTGTAACAGAATGTATCACAAATAATTAATATAACAAATTACTTACTAACTGTGTAAGGAAACAATGGCAAGGTATACAATTGATTTAAGCACTCCTCATATGTGTGTAACAAGAAGACTTCTCTTTATTTAACATTTAAAAACATTTACTGACAGATCCCATGACATTACTAATTCAATTATTAAGTTATTTGAAAGGTTTCTTTAAACTTTGGGATCAAAATTGATTCTATATAGCTATACCTCGGATCCGGGTAACCTTCCGTATTTATTCATTAAAACTTTTAGTCATAATCAATTCATGATATTAGCTTGCAAGACTTTCTTTTATTCAACCATTGGAAGAATGGTATTATTGCTTGAATTATATTACTCTACATTAGCATATAAACTGTTACAACGTATGAAGTTAGAATAGTTACATGAAATTCTTAGATTTAATTTATAAGTCTTTACAAAGTTAATAGTTTCTGAAAAGTCTCTTTCAAGATGTGTTGTGTAACAAATATTAGTAACCCTCGATAGACAGGCTATCGAGTCACCTTTTAATTGGTATGCAGAAGACTCGTCCTGGGGTATCCGTCTTGGGAAACAGGAACAGCTTCGTCGTCATCTCGGTCTGATCTTCGTCAGAAAAGGGCTCCAAAGTTCGCAGGTTGAACCTTCTACGATGATCTTGTAGATTCTCGGATGTCCTGATCTGCATATTCTGTCGCGTGTACTAGAGTTTGTGGCTTCTGATAGTTCACATCTCCAGGTATGACGTTGGAAGTGTTGTTATTTCTTGAAGTTCGAAGTCATCTTGTGGTACACCTTTTTTACGTTTCGAGTTTTACACTTTAAATCTCTTGTCTATTTACATAACTATATTAGTTAACACATCCAGATGCTTTAAGCAGCTATTTCTGGTATACCATTTTAAGGTAAAACAAAGTATAGGTAACATATTTTAAGAGCACAGCTCTTACGTCTATACTGTACGAAGTCACCATTGCGAGAGAGCGAAATTCTGCTCCCTTCGCCTGGTACTGGACAAAATGGTAGTGGGGCAATTACCGCGCGAGAATATAGTCCCTGTCTCTCTTTATGTTAACATTTTTATTTATACAAACTATCCCTAAACAAATATACATAATTTAAATCAGTTGTTTTAGCGACTATCTGTGTCTTCAGATTTTTAATTATTAACATTAGGTTTTTTTATCTTATTCTAACTTACACAAGACTCAGAAAACATGTCGAGTCTGGAATCAACAGGTCAGCGCCTGCTCACAAGCAAAGGGTTAAATACGATATTAATAACTCTTTACAATTTATCTTTTTATTAGAGTATCTTCTAACTAACTAATTACTGCTTCCTCTCATACTGAGTACATACAGGTATTTTATATTAATACAGTGAGATTTAAATGGTTTAATAGCTCGCAACCTTAATTTTTAAATATTTTTATTATTTTGATTATTGGTACAATTTAAATCGTCACAATGTACGACAGTAAGAGATGGAATTGTTTAATTCTGATTCAGAATCCAATTAGTGAGTTACGGAGTCAGTGCGTGTGTTTGATAACACAATTGTGGATCAAAAATATTATATTTGTGTGTGATATGTTTTTGCTTGTATCAATTACGGCTGTGTTGATAATCGATATCATAGTGAGGATCGAAATTGTATTTTCAGTGCTATATCTTTATTGGTGAAAAATTAGTTGTGATATCGGTAAATAATAAGCTGTCGACAGTAATACGAGTGTTTTATTTCAGTCGCTGCCTAGAAGACGACACGCCTTTTCACAATTTGATGTTACTTAATCTTCCCAGATTACCCCTCCCAAAATACCTCTCTGGATTCGCCAAATTTTATATTATTAATCGAAAGTACAGGATAATAAGAGAACACTGTGGTAGCTATGTTTTCCTAACGCCATGGATTCAAGCCTACATAACACGCACCTAACCTTCCCCAGTAGAATAACAGCGTTTATGACAAATTATGTACAAATGGGTCGATACAATTTAGTTTGAAGTCTGCCCGTTTTACCAAACCAGGAATTATTATGTGTGGTACGTTGACTGAGAATTGGTTTGGTTCGTAACTATAAGGGCAGTGAGAGATTTTCAAACGATACACACACAATCACGTGTGGATAGTAACATAGAGGTACACATAAACTGAACACGGCGTGTTTGATTAGTGTGACAAAGCCATGGCTTCACTGCACTACAACAGACGGTCTGAGTTGACGCTACATTGTTAGCAGTACATTGTTAGCTGTTTGCTAAGATAACACACAGCCACTAAACAAATGAGCCGTTTCACGTTCTCTTTTTCTCGCGTGCCACAACACTGCAGATATGGCTTTGCTCACCATTACAGTAATCAAAAGAACGAGGTACTCTGTTTGTGTTGTGCAGGGAGACGATACTATCATGCCACGTCTCGCAAAGACCGCAAAGAGAAATCTTTATCTCTTTTGTACAAACGTACGTACGTAAATACACACACACACACATACACAGAGGTACCTTATTTTATTCTGGAAAGAAAATTTGCCAGACTGACGACTTCTTCTCCTTCTTGAAACGTTGAGTCGGTATATTTTGGTTTTGACGATTTAATTTGGGATCCACCAATACGATCGAATTAACAGATTCTTCATTATCGGCGCAACAACCCATTACTGAGTCAAGGCCTCCTTTAACAGCGTCCGTCAGTTGTCGCGGTGGAGTGTAGTTGCTCTCCACTTCCGGGTCCCAAGGATATGGCGCGCATCATAGTTCACACCATCTTCCAAACGTAGTTTGGGTCTACCAACTCTCCTGGTGCCATAGATCAGTTCTGTGAGTGCCTTTCTGAATATTTCATTCTCAACCATTCTGATCACATGTCCAGCCCACCTGAGTCTACCAAGTTTTATAATTTTCACAATATCTGGTTCATTCACAAGAGTTTTGAGTTCTTGGTTGGTCCTTTTCCTCCACCTCCCACACATATTGGACCGAAAATGCTGCGGAGGGTTTGGCGTTTATGAACCAGCAGGCTTGACTCAGACTTTCTAGAAACGGTCCAGGTCTCAGAACCATAGGTGAGAACTGGACGGATCAGTGTTTTATACAGAAGCAGCTTGTTGCTCCTGGTAATTGTTCGACTCTGGAACAGGGTCGTGAGACCAAAGAAGCACACCTATTAAGGGAGGTGATTCTTCGCTTTTTTTATTCTGTTGTTTCTAAATCGGAGTTAATTTGACATCCTAAATAAACAACGGCCTAACTGACAACAATCCGTCCAATCTGTACGGATTCAGAATTCAGGAAGGGTTCTGCGCCCAACATCATAAGAAGTGAAACTTTGACGTTGGGGAAGGCCTAACTGGGGATGTGGAATTGATACGTTTTCCATGGCAATGGGTGCGGATTATGCTATAAATTTTTCTTTATATTATTTCATAATGTGAGCGAACAGACAATAAAGATTTTTATTGAAGTCCTGACTTTTTTCTTTCGGGTAATATATTAATCATCATCATCATCATCAAATCACGGCCTTCAAAGATCTTCCAAACAACTCTTTCTGGGTCTACCACATACCTGTATCTTATAGGTTCACTAGCTGTTACCCGCGGCTTCGCACGCGAATATTTGACTTTTAATAAGTCAAATTTTAATAATTTTAATTTAATTAATTATATTATTTTAGTATTTTAATATAATTTTTATTATTTATGTCTATATGGCGTTCTGTCAGCTCGTATAATAATTTTGCACTCATTAGTCGAATCCTCTCCAAAGCTGTTTTCAACACTTGTACTATTTTAACTTGTACTAAATTATTATGTTGGTGCAACAGCCTTTGGAGATTTAAAAGTACCCGTTTGTAAAGCCTTTGGAGATATTTATAAAGTACCTGTTAAATCAGAAACGCCAAATTCTTTAAGTGTTTACTGTGTTAGAAGCACTGTATGACACATTAAACGTTATGTTTTCCTGAACCATGGCTTTTATTTATTTCAGCAGTAAACTAAAAACCGTTGTCACCTAACATCACAAATGAAAACAACACGTATTTTCGCTTTGCATTAAGTAATAAGACAATTTACAATTAGTATACTTCTTCTTTTCCACATCATAATATATCGATGCAATCGCATATTACATAAGACATCTAAAATGTACTGCAGGAATGGATAAATATACAGTTCCGATCCCGATAAACAGCTTTTGTTTATTTACTTATTACTATGTTAATTAATCCTGGTCTTCATGGTCTTGTTGGCATCTTCAGTAGTAGTATTTATTATATTTCATTACTTATTCATTGCATCATCAGAAATGCGTATAAACATTAAACATTAATGTCGTTTAAGACAATTACAAAATATATAGACGTATCTGTATACAAAATTACAAAATATATCGATACAATCACATATTAAAAACATTAAAACTGCAGGAACGGATAAAGGTACAGTTCCGATGCCGCTAAATATCATTTGTTTATTTACTTGTTAGTATGGTAATTAATTCTGGTCTCCATGGTGTTGTTGACATCTTTATACGCATCAACAAAAAGGCATAATTAAAAGGGCCTAAATCGTGCGTACGGGGCAAAATATCAAATTACAAGTCTGACAGTGTTTTTTTGCCTTGTGTCAAAGGTTACCTATGCAAAATTTGGTGGCTATCGGTGTAACTGTGTGTATTTGTATTCAGTACACATAAATCCTCAGACTTGTGAGTTTTATATATATATATGAATAGATAATTCCAGACTTGTTTGGCCAGTTTTAATCTGACATTCTTTCTAATTGTTCTTTCCCTTGTTGTTTATAATTTTATTTTTTCATTCAATTTGAAAATTTTTAATCCTTCTGTTATACCTGCATTCTTTACACGATGAAGTTCAGAACATCTTTAACCATCTTGAAAGCGCCATTTTCGAGAACTGTATATTGCTTTGTTTTTTCTTGCCTGCCGTCCATAATTCAAAACCATGGGACAGTACAAGGGACTGCCATAACTTTGTAAAAGTTTAATTTTGTCTCTCGAGTACGTTTTTATATTAAGTTTTTATGTTTTTATATTTGCTTTTTATACGTGTTTACAAACGATAAGTCAATATTTATCGTTATATAGGCCTTTCCTTTTAAGTCCATGTTATGAATAACAGTGGGCCTATTAGCCTTATTGGTCTACAAAATAATTACATGCTCTATAAATCAATGTCTTCAATTTAATATTATGTTTCACACCTTACTTTTCTACCTTAGATTTTTTACTTTGGTCTATTACATTATGTTATCTCTCTCTAAATATTCGCTGGGTTTTTCCGGGATGATTGCATGCATTTTACTTCCATGTTCCTTATGGAAATGGAAGTATGGTGATGGCAAAAAAAATCGTGTTCGAGATTATTGCAGATTCTGATTGTACTACACTCAAAACATGAAAAAAAGTCATTTTTCGAAAAGCGTCTGTGTGTGTGTCTGGTGTCTGTGTGTCTGTCTGTCTATAGATTTTTTTTTCTATGGGAAGCGATAACAGCCGCAAATTCAAACAGAATCAACTACTCTTTTGCATACAGCCCTGAATTGTAGAGTTCTCAGGATCTGTTGTTTTAGGTGAAGATCGGTTAAGGGAAAGGGATAGTTTACCCGCAACATTTTATGTTTTAACAAGGGTATTTTATATGGCAAACGATAACAGCCGCAAATTCAAACAGAATCAAATGATTATTTGTATACAGCCCTAAATTGTAGAGTTCTCAAGACCTATTGATTTTGGTGAAGATCGGTTAAGGGAAAGGGGTAGTTTACCGGCTACGTTTTATGTTTTAAAAGGGTATTTTCTATGGCAAACGATAAGAGACGCAAATTCAAACAGAATCAAATAAAGTTTTGGATACAGCCCTGATCTGTAGAGTACTCAAGACTTATTGTTTTAGGTGAAGATCGGTTAAGGGAAAGGGGTAGTTTACCAGCAACATTTTATGTTTTAAAAGGGTATTTTTTATGGCAAACGATAAGAGTCGCAAATTCAAAGAGAATCAAATAATTTTTTGCATGTAGCCCTGATTTGTAGAGTACTCAAGACCTATTGATTTTGGTGAAGATCGGTTAAGGGAAAGGGGTAGTTTACCAACAACGGTTTTTTTTTAAACAAGTGTAATTTTACTTCCATGTTCCTTAAGGAAATGGAAGTATGGTGATGGCAAAAAAAATCGTGTTCGAGATTATTGCAGAATATGATTGTACTACACTCAAAACATGAAAAAAAGTCATTTTTCGAAAAGTGTCTGTGTGTGTGTCTGTGTGTCTGTGTGTCTGTCTGTGTGTCTGTCTGTAGATTTTTTTCTATGGCAAACGATAACAGCCGCAAATTCAAACATAATCAAATACGTTTTTGCATACAGCCCTGATTTCTTGAGTACTAAAGACCTATTGTTTTTAGTGAAGATCGGTTAAGGGAAAGGGGTAGTTTACCTGCAACGTCTTATTTTAACAAGGTTATTTTCTATGGCAAACGATAACAGCCGCAAATTCTAACAGAATCAAATGATTATTTGCATACAGCCCTAAATTGTAGAGTTCTCAAGTCCTATTGTTTTTGGTGAAGATCGGTTAACGGAAAGGGGTAGTTTACCTGCAACGTTTTATGTTTTAACAAGGGTATTTTCTATGGCAAACTATAACAGCCGCAAATTCTAACAGAATCAAATGATTATTTGCATACAGCCCTAAATTGTAGAGATCTAAAGACCTATTGTTTTTGGTGAAGATCGGTTAACGGAAAGGGGTAGTTTACCGGCAACGTTTTATGTTTTAACAAGGGTATTTTTTCTGTGACGAACGATAACTGCCGTAAATTCAAAGAGAATCAACTAATGTTTTGCATACAGCCCTGAATTGTAGAGTTCTCAAGACCTATTGTTATTGGTGAAGATCGGTTAATGGAATAGGGTAGTTTACCAGCAACGTTTTATGTTTTATCAAGGGTGTTTTCTATGGCAAACGATAACAGCCGCAAATTCAAACAGAATCAAATAATTGTTTGCATACAAGCCTGAATTGTAGAGTACCCAAGACCTGTCGTTTTTGGTGAAGATCGGTTAAGGGAAAGGGGTAGTTTACCAGCAACGGTTTTTTTTTCAAGGGTAATTTTTTTCCATAGTAAACGATAACAGCCGCAAATTCAAACAGAATCAAATGATGTTTTGCATACAGCTTTGTATTGTAGAGTTCTCAGTACCTATTGGTGTTGGTGAAGATCGGTTAAGGGAAAGGGGTAGTTTACCAGCAACATTTTATGTTTTAACAAGGGTAATTTTTTATATGACGAACAATAACTGCCGTAAATTCAAACAGAATCAACTAGGTTTTTGCATACCTTTTTGAACTAAAGAGAACTCAAGGTCTGTTGATTTTGTTGAAGATCGGTTAAGGGAAGGGGTAGTTTATCAGCAACGTTTTATGTTTTAAAAAGGGTAATTTTTTTATGACGAACGATAACTGCCGAAAATGAAATGAGAATAAAATAATTTTTTGCACTCTTTCCTGAGTTACAGAGAGCTCAAGGTCTATTGATTTTGGTGAAGATCAGTTAAGGGAGAGCGGTAGTTTACCTTGCAATATTTTATGTTGTAACAAGAGAAATGTTTCCATGACGAACGATAACTGCCGCACATTCAAACAGAATCAAATATTTTTTTGCATGCTTCCCTGAATTGTAGAGGACGGAAGGTCTGTTGATTTTGGAGAAGATCGGTTAAGAGAAAGGGGTAGTTTACCAGAAACATTTTATGATTTAACAAGAGTAAAGTACTTAATTTTTATAAATAAAGTATCCTGATAAGAAGCTCATAGTAATCCACTGTAGGAAACATAGATGAAATATCTATAAATGAAGAGGTTAGGTGAACGGGGTGGGGGTAATTTTCTATTATTAAAAATTATAGTTGAAGGTGGAGGGCAGAATTTTTTATATGTGTACTACGTTATCGGCACCAAAGAAGTAGTTCTTTGTTAAAATTCCTTCCCGGGCTGTTTAGCCGTAGTCCAATGTTTTCTGCAAAACCAGACTTTTCGGCAGTCCATCGACTGCCATCATCAGTGAAAATCGAGTGCGAAAACGTCAGGTGGTATACGTTAGTGACCACAGTACCGTGGTTAATGCTGAACCAATAAGTAGAAAGACGTAGTTTCTATGGAAATATTTCATTTCGAATATGATTTTAAATATAAATCTTAGAACATGGAAGTCATGTATGGTTCTCCATACCGATATTTTTATTTTGGCAAACGATAACAGCCGCAAATTCAAACAGAATCAACTACTCTTTTGCATACACCCCTGAATTATAGAGTTATCAAGACCTGTTGGTTTTGGTGAAGATCGATTAAGGGGAAGGGGTAGTTTACGAGCAACGTTTTTTTATCGGGGGTAATTTTTTCTATGGCAAACGATAACAGCCGCAAATTCAAACAGAATATAATAATGTTTTGCATACAGCCCTGAATTGTAGAGTTCTCAAGTCCTATTGGTGTTGGTGAAGATCGGTTAAGAGAAAGGGGTAGTTTACCGGCAACATTGTATGTTTTAACAAGGGTAATTTTTTATATGACAAACGATAACTGCCGCAAATTCAAACAGAATCGACTACGTTTGTGCATACCTTTTTGAATTAAAGAGAACTCAAGGTCTGTTGATTTTGTTGAAGATCGGTTAAGGGAAAGGGGTAGTTTACCAGCAACATTTTATGTTTTAAGAAGGGTAATTTTTATTTTGCGAAAGATAACTGCCGCAAATTCAAACAGAGTCAAATAATGTTCTGCATACACCCCTGAATTGTAGAGTTCGCAAGATCTGTTGTTTTTGGTGAAGATCGGTTAAGGGAGAGGGGTAGTTTACCCGCAACATTTTATGTTTTAACAAGGGTAATTGTTTATATGACGAACGATAACTGTCGCACATTCAAACAGAATCAAATATTTTTTTGCATGCATTCCTGAATTGTAGAGGACTGAAGGTTATTGACTTTGGTGAAGATCGGTTAAGAGGAAGGGGTAGTTTACCTGCAACGTTTTATGTTTTAACAAGAGTAAAGTACTTAATTTTGATAAATAATGTATCCTAATAAGAAGCTCAAAATAATCCACTATAGAAACGTAGATGAAATATCTATAAATGAAGAGGTTAGGTGAACGGGGTGGGGGTAATTTTCTATTAATGAAAATTATAGTTGATTGGGGAGGAGAGAATTTTTTGTGTACTACGTTATCGGCACCAAAGAAGTAGTTCTTTGTTAAAATTCCTTCCCGGGCTGTTTAGCCGTAGTCCAATGTTTTCTGCAAAACCAGACTTTTCGGCAGTCCATCGACTGCCATCATCAGTGAAAATCGAGTGCGAAAACGTCAGGTGGTATACGTTAGTGACCACAGTACCGTGGTTAAGGCTGAAGCAATAAGTAGAAAGAAGTAGTTTCTATGGTAATATTTCATTTCGAATATGATTTTAAATATAAATCTTAGAACATGGAAGTCATGTATTTTTCTCCATACCGATATTTTATTTTAGCCAAGAAAAGATAAAATTATAGCTGAATAAGTCAAAATAGGTTAAGAAAACTGCAAACTGCAGATCTATTGAAAGAAGGTGTAGAATATGTCAAAGAGAGAATGGAAAAATGAGACTACACTAAATATTTTTTGCTTCCAATACTGAAGAAAAGATTACACTGAAAATTGATTCAAGAGTTCGGAAACTTGGTCGGCAAATATATTTCCGGCAGACGAAGAAAACGCTTATACATTCCTCTCATATTAAAACACACCGTATTGAGTTATTATTTAATGAGCTTATTGTTTAAGCATAGCAAAACTAGTGATGATAAGAAAAAAGGTTAAGCCATTCCCTCAAAAGACACCCTGAGTTCCCAACAGGAAGAGTGTGAGTATAGACCCCGGTCCACATTTAAAATTTAACTTACTCATAGTGAACAACACTTTTAATAGATCTAAGGAATCCTGCTATAAAACTAGTGATGAGAAGAAAAAAGGTTAAGCCCTTCCCTCAAAAGACACCCTGAGTTCCCAACAGGAGGAGTGTGAGGATAGACCTCGGTCGAGATTTAAAATTAAACACACTCATAGTGAACAACACTTTTAATAGATCTAAGGAATCCTGCTAAAAAACTGTTTAATTGATACACTGAAACGAATCTATTATATAAATGAAAAACAAAGTCAGACTAGTGACCAGCTACCTGTTTCGGGCTCACAGAGATTCAATAAATGTACTTTCTTAAATTCGAAACTGGGGAAACACATTATGTTTTAATTTCTATCCAATATACAAGGTCGCTAGAATAAGTAGTCGACATTACTGTAGACAATGGAGTGTTTCGGATTTTATTAAAGATTTCCTTAATTTTTTATTCCATGTTCTTTTTAAATTGGACAGTATTTACTACAGTTTATGGTAACACAAAAAAATCATAGACTGTTTCTAATACAAAATAAAAAAAATTAATCGTTGTGTTAAAATAAAATAAATTACTACTTCTGTTGCAAATAAAATTAATTAACACTTTCTTCTGCAAAATAAAATGAATTGACAGTTTCTGTTAACCTTCTCTTTATACTTAAAATAATTCTTTCCTACACTCTAATTACATAAATCTTAATTCCTACACGTTGTTCTGTGTCTTTTAGTTTATTAATGTTTTATTAATTGATTTAGTTTGTATAAATGGTTTCACATTCCTTGCTTGGTGATTGATGGGGTGTTACTCCTCTTGTTCCTGCTAATCGTCGACAGATTTTCTTCCAGATACACGTCAGCATACCCCCGCTCCTCCTGTTGTTCCTCTTCAAGATCTCCTCCTGCTTTCCAGCTCTCAGGGTTGTTTCCGGGTTGGGTATTTCTAAAAACAGTGTTGAAGTATTGATTATTACTGATTTATATAGCTCCGGCTGACTTGATGTGTTCATAAATGCCTAAGCAGATAATCTAGAACTTTACCGAACTAGCACTCGAGATATTCAGTCGCGCACTTTACTATTAGTGTTCGTAACTCCTGACATACCTATCGTACTAAATCAGAGTTAACGATTACACGTTATAGAGAGTAACGAGACTGCTTCTTTTGAGTTCTAAGCTAGCCTGACTTACATGCCGACACGGATCAAATTAATTAATGTATTAGCCAATTTCATTGGTCAAAACGTTCCATCGCCCCTACGGCTCAAGTCTAGATGACATTCTACTTGAAGAAATTGTCTATTCACAATATAAAACGTCCAAATAAAACCGGTATAATTTTATTTTTTTTTTTTTGTGAATCATAAAAGCTTTTTCATAAAAAACTCATATATTTGGTTATTTAAATTATTAGCAAATTATTAGCCTTTATTTTATGCACATTCTGGTGTAAGTCGTATGTCAGACATTTGATTTACACAAAAGTTGTTTTTTATTGTTATTTCGTAACACAGTTATTCACACGCGCGCTTGCGCACTCGCCATACGCCAATGCAAATGTCTGCACTACTTCACAACAGTCATATTTTTTATACAGTCAAAAATCAACTTCATCTAACAATTTTGACATGATTCTTACTGTCTATATTTCAATGTTCCAACGCACAACTTTTACTTCAACCAATTCTCATTGTAACATGCTATCACATGTCAAGAGTAAAATTATTATTTTATATGCAAATCTCACTTATTGCAATATATTACATTATAAATTATGTACAGAGGAATACGGCTGTAGAACACGGTGGCTTCCCTATCAGTCTGTATATCTGTTTTTTCTTAAAAAAGTAATAATTACTACCGAACAAAACAAAATGTAGACTTGACATCTGATATAGGTACACAGTTTGTATTATCTCAAATGTTTTCAAACTTGCGGCCGAAAAAAATTTTTAATTTTAAATTTTACAAAAAAGCAGTAATTACAACAAAAAATGTCTTAGTATATAAAAAATAAAAAAGGGCGAGTTCTGCAGCTTTGTGTGTTTATTAGTAATATAAACTTGTTAGTTTTCAGGTATTTAACTTCTGCATTAGTGAGTATTACTTATTCATAACGGCCAAGACGTTGCTTAATGCAATTGGTTTCCAAGGTGTTGCTAATAAATTAACTGGATATTTCTGTGAGTTTAAAACAAATATAGAGCTTACTTCTCTTTCTGTCTCAATCGTCTGTCTGTCTCTTTCTCTCTCTGTCTCACACACACACACGCGCTCACTTAGATCAAAGTGACTCAAAGAAACAACAATTTCTAGATCAACTGTTTGGATACAATAAATTAGTTCTGAATTTACTTAAAGATGCTAAAAGCGTACTGCTCACAGAATCACCAAGCAGAATATAATGAAAGAAATAAGAGCAGAATGTACATAATAAGGTACATTTTACTGTGAAAGTGTACAGTTTCTACCTGCCCATTAGTTGGTATTACTTATTCATAAAGTCTGCATAATCCAGGCGCTATAAGAGATCGTACTGTATATGACAATACCTTGAGTGGATATTTTTGTACTAGTTTAAAACAACTGTAGAGTTTACTTCTCCCCCTTCACATTCTGTCCATTTACATTCGACGTTAACATTTGTTTCAATTTAGTTTTGAATTGAACAATACTTATCTGTTGTGTTTCATTCGTTCGTTTGTTTATGGAATCTTTCGCTTATACTCTTTGCTTGTTTCTCGACTTTTTCATAATTACCTTATGTCGAAACTAAACGTATACTGAGGCTATTACATACACGCGCGCGCACGCGAACACCTCAATCCTCTTCCTCCTTCTCCTTCTCCTCCTCCTCCCTCTACTCCTTCTCCTTCTCCTCTTTATCTTCATTCTTCTTGCACTTCTTGTTCTTGTCCAAAGCATTGGACATCTGGGTAAAATTTCCCTGCGGCTTGGGTGCCAAACGGACAGCAAGTATGGGAGACTACCTGACTCGAGGCTTCACGTCCTAACCCGGACATTAGATACGGTAGTTTTACTTAACTCTCTACCTACTGTCTGGGATTTTCGTCAAAAATGGTACGGGTGTTGGATCTTTTACACTTAACCCCCACCCCCGAATTTTGTTCACCTTCTACTCTACAATACAACAAGTCCACTCAGCTTATTATTGTCAAGTATCTTATCACTAAGCATTTCCAATAAACATCCCGTCTATTAATACTCTCTTTCTCTCTGTCTCTCTCTTTCTCTTTTCCTTCCTTATTAATTGGTTTTTAGAAAGTCTACAAATAATCTAATTGGAAACGTAACTAGTAGAGTTGGTTGCCTTAAATGTGAAACCGGCTATTAGTGCATACCATAATAGAGATGATGGAAAAGATTGTTGACTACCGCGTGATAATGGCGCGAGAAATAGAGAAATCGATATGAGGTTTAGGCAGGTCGTTTGTCTGGATAATATTTAGGAGAAAATAAGATGGAAGCATATGATAATAAACGGGATAATTATGGTTAAGTGGACGAAAACAAATATAAAAATGCATTGAGAAGAGGATAGCCAACATAATAGGCACACACTTGTATCTAAGTTGAACGTAAATAATAATTAAAAAATTCATTTAATTTAATTGAGATTTAAATAAATCATATATTAGTTGTTTATAACTAATATCTAAACATTTGTCACTGTCACCAGAATCCCATTTGGCTCCTTATATCTGTATAGTTTTGTAGATGCGAACGATAAACAAGTATTGAACACAGAGAGAAGAATAAAGAGGCTAAATAAAATAGGAAATAAAGCTTACAACAGTTGAGTAAAAAGCAATGATTATCCTGCTAGAACGTATATTCAGTTATAATAGAATTATATATCGTCTTGTAACGTACTATGTTAGGCCATAGCTATGTTATAGAATAATTCTGGTCACACTGTAGCCTATTCTAAATAATATCAATTACAAACACAAAAATAATCCATATGGAGAACCATATATGACTTCCATGTTCTAATATTTATATTTAAAATCATTTTCAAAATGAAATATTTCCATAGGAAATACTTCTTTCTACTTCTTGCTTCAGCCTTAACCACAGTACTGTGGTCACTAACGTATACCACCTCACGTTAGCGCACTCGATTTTTACTGATGATGGCAGTCGATGGCACTTCAGAAACGTCTGGTTTTGGAGAAAAGATTGGACCACGTCCAAACAGCCCGGGAAAAGATTTTAACAACAAACAAAATCTTTGTTGCCGATAACGTAGTACACATATAAATAAACATGAGTGAGGCCAGAAATAACGCGAATTGTGTGTGTGTGTGTGTGTGTGTGTGTGTGTGTGTGTGTGTGTGTGTGTGTGTGTGTGCGCTGCCTGCTTTTTATTGCGGTAATCACAATAATAAAACTTTGGAAACGTAAATATTACATAATTGAGATATGCTTGCCTGCCATGAACAATATATTTTCAGTCATACATGATTTAAATTAAAATGAAAAAATTATAATTTTATTGCCTGGCAACAAAATTATTTTATTTTTAACAATTACCATTGTTTGAAAAAGTTTAAATGAATTTTCAAGCACTTTACTCTTCTTAAAACGTAAAACGTTGCAGGTAAACTACCTCTTCCCCTTAACCGATCTTCACCAAAATCAATACCCTTAGTCCTATCGAACTCAGGCATGATTCTGCTTCAATTCTCGGCAGTTATCTTTTCCCGTAGAAAAAATTCTACACACAGACACTTTTCGAAAAATGACTTTTCTTCATGTTTTGAGGGTAGTACAATCAGAATCAGCCCTTATCTCGAAGACGATTTTTTCGCCATCACTATAGACCTACTTCCATTTCCTTATGGAACATGGAAGTGAAATACACAAATATTGGAAGCGACCGAGATGAAGACCTTAAGAAGAATACTAAGGACCTAACCTAACCCAACCGCTCATGAAGACGTCTCGGCAGTCGTTTATGACATCCTTTCCCCACTCCCACCAGTTGAGCTCCCTTCCCGGAGGGACGGACTCGTTTCGTCTATATGTCGAATTAATCGCTACTCAGATTCTGGTCCTAACTGGATCGGGGCCGCTGCGCTCTGACATATCCCGGTCTCAGGCGTTGACTTCATTTTAGAGCTGTTTAACTCATGTCTCCGGCTACCGTATGTTCGCCGCCTATGAAAATCTGCCAACATTGGTATGATTCCTAACCCCAGAGAGCCGCGAATGCTTCCCGAAAGTTATCGCACTATTTCTCTCTTGTCAGTCATCTCCGAGGTGTTTAAGCGTCTACTGCCGGCCCGTGTCTAGCCGCTGTTGGATGATTTCATCTGCGGCGAACAACTAAGGTTCCGCGGAAAGGACTCGACCACCCTTCGGTTAGTCCCCGCTATTACGCATTTGTCTGACGCCATCAACATGAAAGGGTCTACGACCGCTGTCTTACTGGATCCAAAGGACGCCTTTGATAAAGTCTGGCACGAAGGCTTTCTCTTTAATCTAACGCATTCTCCAATTCTTCCGTCCATTGTGCTTAGCGACCAAACCTTCAAGGTAGCGTCAATGTGTCCTGTTTTACAGTTCGTCCTGTCGCCTGCGGCGTCCCGCTGGGTTCTCTACCTTTTGTTCACGAACAAGCTGCCAATTGTGTCCGGAATTTGGTGTTCGCCGACTACCCTATGTATCATTGCAGCTTCTTTTCGCCGCGGTTTGCGAGTACAAAACTGCAGCGTCAGTTGGACCTGCTTCCGGACTGGCTGAGGAAGTGTCGGGAGACTATCAACACTGAGAAGTTCGAGGCGATTTGCTTCACAGATAAGCCCATTTCCCTATGCTAATCCTCTCCTTAGAAGGTAGAGCTGTCGCGTGGAAAGAGTCGGTGAAGTATTTAGGCTTTCAGCTTGACTGGTGCTCATTCTTAAACGCCAAAGTGACAGAAACCTCGCAGCCACCTGGCTCTGCGCACAAAAGTCACCATTCATCTGTTGTTTATTCGTTCAGTACTGACATATGCGGCTCTTCAATGGTGGTCGCTTTTATCGATCACTAACAACAGTAGACTGGAAAGTTCCTTATCTAAAACCCTCCGTTTCTTGAAGGGATTTCCTTGGTTTATCCGAAATTACGTAATCCGCGTAGGTCTTCGTGTTCAAACGCTGTCTCCCTTTGTCCGGTCGCTGGCTGTAACTATCTTTGCTGATGGCTCGACCTCCTTTAACCTAAGAGACATCAGCGCCTCCCGATCAGGGTCAAACGTATTCCTATAATTCTCAATGCCCCGCCATAAGGAAACTCCCGGCTATAACCTCCGTTATTCCCCTAAGCAGCTTACCTCCTCCACTCCGTTTTCCTAATTCTCCTCAGGGACACGTCCTAGAAAGCAGAAAACGCTTCCTTCGCCACCGGCACGGGGACTCTGCCTCGCGGAGAGCGACCGACGCGACGCCTCAAGGCGTCTGCTCACTGTGCTCGAGACTGGTGACACCTGTCGTCTGTATCGACGCTGCCACAGTGTCATGACACAAAGCCTTCTTACCCCCCACCCCTATCTAGAGAAAACTCGCGTTGGCATTCACCTTTTCTAGTTTTAGGAACCCGTCGAAGTACCAGCCCAGATATCTTCTAGTAGCCAATGGGCTCGTCCCAGATGCTGCAATCCAGTCACGGGTACAAAACCACCCCGCTCCATCAATGCAATGCAATGGTAAAGCTTAGGTTTTACTGTACGGTTTGGAGTCATTGTTATTGTGACGTGAGGGTCTAGGATTATTGTGTCCAGTAGCACGAAACTGTAGGAAGGTGACATTTACTGTTGTGTATTTGACAAATTTAACTTGGACTGTTGTATAAAAATGCCGTTGTTGGTATCTAACTGTTGTTTGGGTCTAATTATATTTCATTTAATTGTGATTTGTGATTTCATTGGTGTCAAAACGTCGATCCGTGCTTCCGGATCAATTCTGAAACAATGGAAACCTCTCGTTCCTAAGTGGTCTGCAGACCACTTGAAATACACATTATGCGACACGCCGCAGTAAGGATGGAAAATTATTCTGGAACAATTCTCTACCTATAAAAGGGCAGAGAATGGCTTTGTCAGTCAGTCACGTTGAGCGATTTTCTTAGTGTGGATCGCGTTATTGTTGAATATTAGTGGAAGAAAGTGTTTACTGTGTTATAATTAGTGTGGAACTCTTTATTTGACATTATTATTGCGTGTGGACAAATTTGCCTTCAATTATTGTACGAGTTGATTGCAAATAATTAATTGTGGTTAACTAAAGCTGGTATTAGTGACTCCATTGGTGTCTGTATTTTGTTTCCACTGCACCACACGACGATCAGCGAGCCCGTCGTAACAATACAATATTTGTGGGACACATTATTGTACCAAGGGAGGAACGAATCATGATGGAATGCAGAGGGATGTGGGAGACACGTGGTTTGGATGCGACTTGTCGCAAGACAGGAGACATTGATTGATTAATAAATGTGCGCGCATGCGCGTGTGTTAAATTTCAGTGGGACATATGTTGGTAAAGGCAAAAGAAAATATTCATCTTTATTCAGAGAGTACATTAATAAAGTGTTAATTATAAGTGTAATTGAGAGGAGCTACAGCACTTTTCTTTAACAACCTTCAGCAAAACATGTTTTACAAAAGAGAATCAACACTTTTAAACGGAATTTATAACGATTCAGATTGAAAGACAACAATAGCAGGACGTGCTTAAAGCTCTTGGAAAATAGTTTCGTACGGCGCTGCTAGTTCTAGGAACTCATACATTGCTGACACAGTTTCTTGCTACTGTTAAGTGCAGATGGTGCGCGCTGGTCTGCATCAAAATAAAGTAAGAAATTACATCGTACACGCGTACGCTACAAATAGTTATACTGAGACACGTGTCGTACGCTCACACAATTTATAAAGTCATTTAAGTGACTGAAACTTTACAGTGTTGACTACAGAGCACGTGGTTGAAGAAATTGACTGGAAAATTAAAATAAAATAAATACTGTATCACCATAGCTCTTGCGCGCGTGTCTATGTTGCTTTATTTAGCATCTGTAGGAAAATTTTATTTCATGTTTAAACAAATTTGTGCTTACACAAATTTATAGAAAAGTCTATTAGAATACATTTAGATTCTAAATTAAAGTACAATATTTATGTTAAAATCAACGCAATACAAGCAATACGTACCGACTAATTCGTAGGAATGTAGACATTAATTATTACGTTTTCTTTTTTAATAAATGATCAAAGCTAAGCAGATAATAAAAATTATATCAAAAGTTTTCAAAATCTTAAGGAAACTGTATTGCAAGTTTGAGTTGGATTATCACTCTATCTTCTTGATCACCCTTCCTGTCACCCATTGGCGGAGCGAGAGGGGTTTTTGGGTTAATAATAATATTAATGATATTCGTAATAATAATAATAATAATATCTTTATTCCCATTATTGAAATTTACAATATTCATTACATGCACAGTACTAGGAATTACCTGCTCACCACATACTGTGAGCAGTGACAAGTTAAGGTTTTGTTAGGCCTCTATTACACTGGGCAACAGATTGCAGAAAAAGTTGTGAGGCATTGACTTAAATGAGACCTATTACACTTACTGCAATCAGTTGCACGGTCTGGAATAGAATGCAAGATAATTGCAAGCCATGCAACTGCTCGTGCAACTATTAGTTTTACGCGCTCGATGTGGAGCACTGTTTCAAAGGTAGTGTATTACACTATGCAACCGATTGCATCCAACTCGCCTGCGCACACGTTCTGCAAACAAGGAAGAAATTTCATGACTTTGAAACCGACACAACATATAAAATTTAAAAATAAAACGCCAATATGTCGAAAACAAAAAGAAAGATTTTATTGAAACAAAAACCAATCTAAAATTTGTAATATTTTCTAAATTTGACTCGCTGACACCATATAGCTATCTTTTACATAACGAAAGTTTTTTTATAAAGTCATAGAATATACGCAAATTAACAAAGGAATTTCATGACATGGAACCGTTTTAAGGCTCTGTTCTTGAAAATTACTAAAGTTATGGCTTCAAATTTATGTCTAAAACTATCAAGTCTCAAACTTTAAGGAACACGGTGGTGAAAGAATGTTTTTATCGGATCAGTAGTTTTAACTTAACTTGTTTGTTAGCCCAGACAACGATACAAACAAACTTTACCTCTTTATAATAATAGTACAGACGACATGCTTCCTCTGTAACTGATTGCAGAGCAGTTGCAGCCTGTTTTTACTACTCTGCAACTAGTTTCACGTAGCCTTGAAATCAGTTTCATGCAATCAGTTGCGTAGTGTAATAGAGGCCTTAGGCCCCTTTGTGACGATTTCATTAATAAAAATATATTAATTAATTAAATTGTTAATGTATAAGCTGAGAAATCTCACATTTTAAACTAAATCTTATTGCTATCCTTAAATAATAATAATATTTAATAAAAAGTCTAATAATAAATTAAAAGGGAATACAATTGTACAGAAAGGGTAAAGCTTGTTAATTAATCCTGCATATACAGGCACTGACCAGAATTAACTTGTTTTCTGACCCCTAAACAAACTAAATATAATTGTAAATTTGTTATTATTTAAATAATTAAATAAGACCACTGTAATGTACTTTGATAACGTCTGTAACTAAGAATATCTCTATTTAATTATTTAATCAAACTTTAGTCCTTTAATTAAATTAGAAACATGGAACTACTTTTATGTTGACTAGTAATTGTCGCGAGATTACTACTCTCCCCCTTACTATTTTGCCCACTTGCAATGGAGCGCTCACGCCGTAAGCTGCGTACAGCGTTGTTTCGCGACGCGTGTATAATTATGTGAATGGTTGGTTCAATGAGTATTTAAATAACTAAATTTGTGCGGCGATGACATCTCTCTCTCAATGAATAAATAACAAACTATGTAATTCATACATTACTACAAACATGACGGTGATATTCAACTAATAAATAATCATGTGAAGTGTATAACTGTGAAACAAACTTCTATTTATTTATTATAACTACAAGAATTACAACAGTCGTCTAAGATGAGAGTATCCTACAAGAATTACTACAGTCGTCTAAGATGAGAGTATCCTACAAGAATTACTACAGTCGCCTAAGATGAGAGTACTTCACCCCGAATGATATAACAGACTTCAGGAACTTCACCGTCACCGGATACTAAGGCAACGACAGACCTTCAGGAAACACACCAAGGACCGAAGAACCAATTCTGCAGCAAATACTGAAAACCAGGTGACATGGAGGCTTGTCTTCCATGGTTATGAGTTACTAAAATTATTACCCACAAAAGACAATTTAACTCACCACTTTTAAGACTTTAAAAGACAGACATTATATGTAACATGTAGGCTGTAATCTAATAACACTGGTTATAGCAAAAGAGTAAATGTTTAAACTAAAAGTTTTCTTGTTTTGAAAGATTAATAAAGTCCATTCTTCAAATGGCTCAATTTTCAATATTGTATATGGCAAGGTGACCATTATTAACTTAATATATATTCAATCCCGGATCCGTGGAATAAATTAAATAGATGTACATCATATTTTGAGGGCCCTTATGAAAGAGTAATATATATAATTATACTGTAAACTATATATGCTGAGAACTTTAAATAGAGAACTTTATCTCATAATGTAATAAAGAGATGTCATCTGAGTACCGAGTAAACTGAGTGCACAAATCAACAGTCTCCCCTTCCCAATATCCTGATATAAGAATTGTTTTATTTGTTGTGATTAATTTTCAGCTCGTCACAACGAAAGGCAGCCTGTATAATTGGCATAACCAATTAACGCGGGTTCCCTACGTTATAACACAAGTCAAGATGTTATAAATTGCGCCACTCTGCTAATTAATTTGCTAATTTGCTTAAGAGAAAAGAAAGAAGTAATTGAGTCCCAATATCCCACACACACAAGCTATTGATCTATTCACTCATGTATTTTAATATGTGTCAGAATTTTAAATAAGATAAAAATAATAATTATTATTATAGTAATATAGTATAGGTAACTTTATTTGTAAATATAATATGTGTAAAGTAATATTAACATATTGTCCCATGTAAACAAACCATGTAGGTGCTTGTCTAAAAGTTTCATTCATCAACGTGTCAATTTGACGACAAACTCGGACATGTAAATTTCCTGTTGCCGATTGTTTAAAACTGTCATAGTTGCTCTCCCTCAAGTTAAGTTAGACAATGCATTCACCCTCTAGTTGAGTCCCCCTTTGTAAGCAAAACAATGCCATTGTTTAAAACTAGTCTGACCTACATTCCAGCGTAACAGCTGATCGTGTAAATAGAAACTAATGCAAATGTTTAATAATAACTGTTAATAAATGTTTACCATGTACTAAAGTGTAGGAAATAATTGTGTATAGTATAGTAGAGCAAGTATTTTCACCGTGACAACTATTAAATTATATTGTGACTTAAATTTCAAATAAATAAACGACTCAGTTAACCCTCCCTTATTAGAGAAAGTATTAAACCCCATGCCCCGAAACAGTAAACTTGTAAACTGAGCCAAATAACAAAAAATCAAAGTAAATAAAGTGTCCTAAATAAATATGGTAAGTCGATAGGAAATAATTCTAGGTAAGTTTTTTAAACCCCCCAAAATAATAATAAGTGAATAATAATTGCTTGAATAATAAGGCTGAATAAATCTTAAGTTAAACAAATTTGTGTAACGTGTAGCAGTAAATAGAAAGTATAATAATAATACAAGTAACTTTGCATAGTGTAAACACCACGGTGGTGGCAAGTTAGAGGAAATAATGCGTGTTAGGAATTGTACTAAGCAGCCACGCACCCTCCCTATTGTGATAGACCGGTGCTAGTGTAAACAATTGGAAACCACCCCTGTGTGAAATATAATGAATTGTGTAAAGTGTCTCCCCTTCCGCATAGTTTGTTTGGTTATTGTTAAAGAGATAAAGAGAATTATCTTCGTGAGATTCCGCTTCTCTCAAGTAACTATAATCTAGAGTGGAGTATGGGATCCTCTTTAGATTATATTAGAGGTAAGTCTATGGTATATAATCAAGAAAGAATTATATACATGTAATGTAACAAGTCACAACGGCGCCGGCTGAAAAGGATAATGATGAGGCAGAAAGGTGCCAAGAGATCATTAAAAGAGTGCGTGCTGAAAGCTAACTTGTGTTGTTAGAGTAAGCCTATGTCAGTCGGGCCACGATATTGTGAGTTACTGAAATTAGGGAAATTATTATTAAGGATTAAAATATAAATTAGCATTGTAAGTAATGAGATAAAGGGAATTTCACGAAGGAGAACATTTAAATGAGAACAAGATCATTTAAAGAGAAATAGAAAAAAAACAAACCGTGTACTAATAATAAATAATAATAATAATAAATAATTACACACGTTGACACCAAGCATACTCCAAGTCCCCAATTTTAATTAGTCCCCAATACTCACTAAAATTCTTAATGTGGATCTTGAACGGCGGAGTATGTGACGATTTCATTAATAAAAATATATTAATTAATTAAATTGTTAATGTATAAGCTGAGAAATTTTAAATTTTTAATAAAATCTCACATTTTAAACTAAATCTTATTGCTATCATTAAATAATAATAATATTTAATAAAAAGTCTAATAATAAATTAAAAGGGAATACAATTGTACAGAAAGGGTAAAGCTTGTTAATTAATCCTGCATATACAGGCACTGACCAGAATTAACTTGTTTTCTGACCCCTAAACAAACTAAATATAATTGTAAATTTGTTATTATTTAAATAATTAAATAAGACCACTGTAATGTACTTTGATAACGTCTGTAACTAAGAATATCTCTATTTAATTATTTAATCAAACTTTAGTCCTTTAATTAAATTAGAAACATGGAACTACTTTTATGTTGACTAGTAATTGTCGCGAGATTACTACTCTCCCCCTTACTATTTTGCCCACTTGCAATGGAGCGCTCACGCCGTAAGCTGCGTACAGCGTTGTTTCGCGACGCGTGTATAATTATGTGAATGGTTGGTTCAATGAGTATTTAAATAACTAAATTTGTGCGGCGATGACATCTCTCTCTCAATGAATAAATAACAAACTATGTAATTCATACATTACTACAAACATGAAGGTGATATTCAACTAATAAATAATCATGTGAAGTGTATAACTGTGAAACAAACTTCTATTTATTTATTATAACTACAAGAATTACAACAGTCGTCTAAGATGAGAGTATCCTACAAGAATTACTACAGTCTTCTAAGATGAGAGTATCCTACAAGAATTACTACAGTCGCCTAAGATGAGAGTACTTCACCCCGAATGATATAACAGACTTCAGGAACTTCACCGTCACCGGATACTAAGGTAACGACAGACCTTCAGGAAACACACCAAGGACCGAAGAACCAATTCTGCAGCAAATACTGAAAACCAGGTGACATGGAGGCTTGTCTTCCATGGTTATGAGTTACTAAAATTGTTACCCACAAAAGACAATTTAACTCACCACTTTTAAGACTTTAAAAGACAGACATTATATGTAACATGTAGTCTGTAATCTAATAACACTGGTTATAGCAAAAGAGTAAATGTTTAAACTAAAAGTTTTCTTGTTTTGAAAGATTAATAAAGTCCATTCTTCAAATGGCTCAATTTTCAATATTGTATATGGCAAGGTGACCATTATTAACTTAATATATATTCAATCCCGGATCCGTGGAATAAATTAAATAGATGTACATCATATTTTGAGGGCCCTTATGAAAGAGTAATATATATAATTATACTGTAAACTATATATGCTGAGAACTTTAAATAGAGAACTTTATCTCATAATGTAATAAAGAGATGTCATCTGAGTACCGAGTAAACTGAGTGCATAAATCAACAGTCTCCCCTTCCCAATATCCTGATATAAGAATTGTTTTATTTGTTGTGATTAATTTTCAGCTCGTCACAACGAAAGGCAGCCTGTATAATTGGCATAACCAATTAACGCGGGTTCCCTACGTTATAACACAAGTCAAGATGTTATACCTTGTTATATGGTTAGTTCAACAAAAGACAATAATTCATAAGTCCAAAGAAACTCTTATCGCAAACAATTTTGTCACATATTCATTGTCCAGCACTGAAACCTCACATAGACTACACTAAATACTACCGTATACCAGAAATCAGATCCTTAACATTTCAAAATTAACCCCAACTTAAATAATCCTTTCTAATATAATTCATAAATACAAATGCTTACAACTAAGATATAATATTGACAATTATTATTAATAATATAAAATAATTAACCCAATATTTGGGAGTTATAACATAAAATATGTTTGTGAATTTTCAACATAAAATTAAAACTTTTATATTCAACTGAATTTGATATACCCTTTGTAAGTAAAATGAAATTACTTTGATAACTGTTAAACATTTTTTAGTGGTAAACAAATCATTAATATTTTTATATCACAACTGAATCTAGCTATAGTCTTTACAAAGGCAATAATTAAAAAATCCGTTTCTAACATGGATTTGTACAAAGAAGATTAAAAACCAGATTCACACTTGGGAAATGAAGTGTCTGAGAAGAACAAAGAGTTACACGAGACGGGATCGTTTGCGCAATGAGGATATTAGGGAAAAGCTCCAGGTATTCTCCATAAATGATAAAATCCAGACATATCGGAGGGAATGGTTACAGGATCTGGACAGAATGGAGGATGCACGACTACGTAAGGTTGCGTTTCGATATAGACCCTTTCGTACAGGAGATGTAGGAAGACGACCGAGATTGAAATAAAGACCACTAACAAGTGTAAACTGGAACGTTTCCAATCTACAACCCTTCGTTCCTTGACAGGATTTCCTTGGTTTGTCAGAAATGACGTAATCGGCCGAGGTCTTCGAGTTCACACTCTGTCTGCCATTGATCGGTCGCTGGCTGTAGCCGGTGCACCGGTGTGACCGGTGCTATCTTTGCTGCTGGCTCGACCTTTCTTACCTAAAGGCCATCAGCGCCTCAGAAGCACAACCCCCGATCCGAGTCAAACGCATTCGGACAATTCTCAATGCCCCGCCATAAGGGAACTCCCGGGTTTAACCTCTGTTATTCCCCTTAGCAGCAGCTTACCTTCCTTCACACCCTTTCGCCTCCTAGCATGCAGAGCACACTTCCTTCGCCACTGTGTAGACGGAACAGGCAAAGTGCATACTCCATGAGGCGCAGAAGAAAAAGAATTAATAAATAAACTACACAAACGAATCCTCAACACAAAAAGTAAAACACATCTGACCAACAGCACACAACCCAGTAAATACATAACACTTACATACTACAATTTCAATACACATAAAATTGCAAACACATTTAGGAAACAAAATTATAAAGTAGCCTACAGAACCAACAACACCATTAGAAAACACATAAACAATACTAACAAAGATATTGACACATACAGCAAAAAAGGGTTTATAAATTAAATTGTAATGATTGCCAACAATTCTACATCGGCCAGACGGGAAGATCTTTTTCTTCCAGGTTTTCTGAACATTTAAAAACCCTGACCACAAACTACATACATTCCACATTTGCCACACATTTACATAACGAAAACCACAGTTACACAAACATAGAACACAACATGGAAATATTACACTACTTACCTAAAAGTAGATAACTAAACACAGCTGAACAATTTTAAATATACAGATATCACACACTACAACCAAACAACATATTAACCCTGCTGAGGTGTTCGGGTCCTTTTTGACCCAAAAGATTTTGTTTTACGCTGCTGTTTGTTAAAAAATTATTAGATCAACTTTCCGTTTTGTGACTTTGTCAAATACCTATAAATAAGTATCATTCTCTAATATAAATTTTTTAAACGCTTATAAAATTTTATGACACGTTTTTATACAAAAAAGTTGTTCGGGTCCTTTTGGACCCATAGGTGAAGTAATTATTTTATTAATATTATAAGCTGTACTTTGGATTCAAAAGCTTCATTACTTTGTCTCGTTTGATTATTCAATGCATAGTCTCATAGTACAAGGTCACACTGGTTGCTACATTCTCTCTCACTTACTCCACTTAGCAACAGTGCCTGCCCACCTACAAGAATGTTTTCCCTCTCCATCTGTCAGTCAGTGCTCCTTGAGCAGAGTATGAGTGAGGTTGTTGTTACGTTATGCAGTGAAACATTCTTTTTTCAATTGCAGTAATTTTTAGTGCTCTTTCTTTGGTTTTATTACCATACTTGTGTTTGACCTGAAGTGGCTTTTGTATGAACAATGATGGACGTTGAAGAAGTGTTATCGGAAATCTCCGACGAAGGAGAAGTTGCTTCAGAAATTGAAGATAATATTTCTGAATGTGTGTCTTCAGATTCAGAAGATGAAGAAGTACATCATGAACCAGGAAATAACACTTTATTATCTAAAAACGGTGATATTCAGTGGAAGACCAAGCCTGAGCTCCAGATAGGAAGACGTCCTTCTCATGATGTAATGACACTTATGCCAGGACCAACCAGGTATGCAACTGCACGTGTTACTGATGAACATTCGGAATTCAAAGTATTTTTTCCTCCTCCAATTGAAAATATAATCCTGACCCAAACAAATGAAGAAGGCAACCGTATTTATGGGGAGAATTGGAAAAAAATTGACTCAACAGAACTAGACGCTTATATTGGACTTTTGTTACTGGCAGGTGTTTATAAATCACATAATGACTTAACTGAGAGTTTGTGGGATGAAACAAAAGGAAAGCCAATATTTCGGGCAACAATGTCACTGGAAAGATATAAATTACTTCTCGTATTTTCCGTTTTGATGATCGTCAAACTCGACCAAGTAGGTGCGCTAGTAATAAATTCGCACCTATTAGAGAGCTGTGGGAGAAATGGGTTGAAATTTTGACAAAACATTTCAATCCTACCAAATATGTCACAGTGGATGAAAGGTTAGTTGGTTTTAGAGGAAAATGCCCTTTCCGTCAATACATGCCTAAAAAACTAGCTAAATATGGCATAAAGTTTTGGGTTGTATGTAATAATGCCACTAGTTATGTCTGGAATATCCAGCCATATTTAGGAAAGCCACATGGTGCACTACCAGAGAAAAACCAGGGTCTTAGGGTAGTTCTGGATTTGACAGTTGGTCTAAAAGGCCACAATGTTACTTGTGACAACTTTTTTACATCGTATGGATTAGGCCAAACGCTTCTCAGAAGAGGTATTACAATGGTAGGAACTATCAAGAAAAATAAGCCTACACTTCCTCCCCAACTTCTAGAAACAAAAAATGCACCTGCACTGACCTCAAAGTTTGCATTTACGAAGGATACTACACTGGTCTCTTACTTTCCAAAAAAGAATAAGTGTGTTGTACTACAGAGTACTTTACACCACGATGACAAAATAAGTTGTATTGATGATAAAAACCACTGATTATTTTAGATTACAACAAAACTAAAGGGGCTGTTGATACTCTCGATAAGATGTGTGCAAACTATACTTCAAAAAGGAAAACAAATCGTTGGCCTATAGTTGTCTTTGCAAATATACTTGATTTTTCGGGTGTCAATTCTGTTGTTTTATTTACTTCCATCAACCTTCAATGGAAGCCAAAATGCAATGACCGGAGAAGAATATTTTTAGAAAACCTTGGAGAATCTTTGATCAAAAAACACATTGACAGACGACAGTATATGCCAAGAGGAAAAGCTGCAAGAGATGTAGTTGAACGCGTACAAGCTGAACGTGCAGTACCAACTCAGTCTATTATGAAGAATCCAGATACAATGCAGAGAAAAAGAGGGAGGTGCCAGTTGTGCCCAAAAACTGACAACAAGTCTTCTGTGAAGTGCTCAACATGTGACAAGTTTACTTGCAAGAATCACCTCACCCATATATGTAATAAATGTTTCAGTGAAATTGTGTAAGTTTACGTAACAGAAACAGTTTACCTGACAGATAGTCTCGTAACATACAAATATAAGATTTTCCATTTTGTTTGTGCCTGTGTTATATAATAATTTAGAAATGAATTTAATCTTTGTCGTATAGAATAGTATTTCATAAAAATTATGTTCATGAAATAATGTACATTTTTTTAATAATACAGATTTTTAAATTTCCAATAAACAGAATTTTAATAGCTAGATTACCAATAAAGTTTTTTGTTTCAGAATATAATAATGTGTTCTTTTTGTGCTTAGAAATCTTTACTGTATTCATAACAAATAAAAATACAGAATTATGTTAGTTTTAGTACACAAATAAATATATACTTACATATATAAAAATAAAATATGATGAAATGTGCAAGGCAACATATATGATAAAAATGCTGATATACTGCATTGTTAGGTGATTATTTTGGCCATTCATTATCAGAGCTTAGGTCTAATGTATAAAACATAAATATCCATAGCCTACCAAGAAACTTTTTTGTAGAAAAAAATAATTTTTCCCGTATGGGTCATTTTGGACCCGAACGTCTTAAGTGTTGCTAAAATTTGAACACCCCAGTAAGGTTAAATGAACAAATACATTACAAATCACATACACTATTTGACACACTGATCCACACACATAATTCGAACCTTAACGCCAATCCCTTCCCGCCATCAACCCCCACCACACACACCATTTTTCCGTAACGGTTATTCTGTAATCGACATCCGTATTAAACCCACTGAAGAAGAGAAACAACATCTCGAAACGTTTGGGAAGTGAAAACAGTAAGTTCATAGTGAAAGTATTATATATATTATTAAAAAGAAGAAGTACCTAAATATCGTCGTTTAGAATTCTGCACCTTCGTGTACGCGTCTTAACTCTTTTCAGAAACATTACTTAATTGTAAAATATAAATAAGAAATGAATTGCGCGCTAAACGACACAACAAGTTTAATACTCAGCAAACGGTTTACATGCAGTTACGTCACGACAAATTCTGATGTAATTATATACTTGTTTTACTGTTTTACAACGTGAGACGAGACGTTCTTTGCTTCATTACCCTAAGTAATTATGTATACATTGATTCAATTACTACACGTGTCGCCATATGGGGTCGCGCACGTGCAGATTTTAATTTGCACGTGTACCCGTTGCAAAAAAGAAGTGTGTCAGTTTGGACCGAGTATGTAATAACAACGTAAGACAAATTCTTTGAACTTACAGCGCCGGGTCGAAAAGTAAAAAAGTCTCCTTCTTCTTTTTCTTCTTATACACTCCAGGGATTATGCAATGCGCCTGCTCCGACTTCACATTATCAGATCCATTTCTTTCTTGGCCTTCCTACATCCCTTTTTCCAGAAGGCATGTACTTGTTTACAATGAATGGTATCCTATCTTCATCCAAGCGACTTAAACGCTGTCTCCATTTGCCCCAGTATTCTTCAATTTTCTTATATAAATTTCCGTATTTAATTCTTTCCGTATATCTTCATTTGTTATATGATCCCTTCTTGTGCATCTTTAACCATTCTTAAAAGTCTCAACTCTGCTGATTGTATTTTGCTTTTATCTCTTTTTTTTTGTACTTCACGATTTACTTCAGTATAATAGCACTGTAACAACCATAGTTTTTTAGAATTTTAATTGTAAAATATCGGTATGAAGAACCATACATGACTTCCATGTTCTAAGATTCTTATTTAAAATCATTTTCGAAAGGAAATATTTCCTTAGAAACTATGTGCTTTCTTCAGCCTTAACCACAGTACTGTGGTCACTAACGTGTACCACCTCACGTTAGCCCACTTGATTGTCACTGATGATGGCAGTCTATGGCACTGCCGAAACGTCTGGTTTTACAGACAACATTGGACCACGGCCAAACAGCCCGGGAAGGAATGTTAACAACAAACTACTTCTTTGTTGCCGATAACGTAGTACACATAAAAAATTATCCCCTCCCCCTTCAACTATCATTTTCATTTATAGAAAATTACACCCTCCCCCTTCAGGTACCCTTTTCATTTATAGATATTTCATCTACCTTTCTACGTCGATTATTATGACCTTCTTTTCAGATACTTAATTTATCAAAATTAAGTATTTTACTCTTGTTAAAACATAAAACGTTACTAGTAAACTACCGCTTCCCCTTAACCGATCTTCACCAATATCAATAGACCTTGAGTCCTCTACAACTGAGGCACATATGCAAAAAATTATTTGATTCTGTTTGAACTTGCGGCAATTATCGCTCGCCATAGAAAAAATTCGACACAGACACAGACACACACACTTTCCGGAAAATTACTTATTTTCATGTTTTGAAGGTAGTACAATCACAATCAGCCCTTATCTCGAACACGATTTGTTTCACCATCACCATACTTTCATTTCCTTACGTAACATGGAAGTAAAAAAGTAAAAACCAATTTTTAAATGAACGCTGCCGTCCTTGAGTCACATTAGTCGTTAACTGCATTTAACATTAATTGTCACTATCTTTCACTGTCGGCTTTACACTAACAGTAGTGACTGTGTTGCTGGTCACATCTATATTTTACTTCTGTTAACTAACACGATTAGGGGGCCACAAACCTCGACGTGTCCTAGCTGGATTCTAGCTTTGCTTCAACTTTTTCCTGATATCTTCCATTTCTATTTGTCTTCTTTCTTCAAGGAGTAGATGGGACTTTTTTGACATTGTCGAATATACGCGGTCAAGTATATATACCGTCATACCTGATGATAGATGTTGAATAGTTACTTTCAATTATGCAGTAGACAAACGAAATTTGTACTCATAACGCACTTACGTTGATCCGATTTGTACAGTGTTTCAAAGTGTCTAGGTCATGTCACCGAGACAACAACAACCATGGCAACAAGGCTGGCCAGAACACTATTCAGGTTCGTCGTGAAGCGACAGTATGTGTGTGGTTGCGACACGAAACTGTATCCTCACTAGTCGTCTTCTGATACACTTAGAAGTGGGGGTAATATTATTCTTTCCTTGGTTCTGCGCATGCCATCGCTCTAGAAAGACTGTCAGATTAAAACTTTCTTGCTTATCGGCCGTGGTCTGCTTACGTTCTAACGTTTCGGTGGATCCTGCAGCAGCCATTGTCACAGTAGGGGGGGACGGAAAGATGGAATGAATGTCCCAAAAGACGGATAAGAAAGAACCAACCTTTTTGTTTCCAGACTCTCGGATGTTACGTTGGTATGAATCTTGCTATTGATAGTTTCCAGGTCAGTTTGTTATCCAGTGCATGAGTGCTCCTGGTTTTAATACCTGGGATCGTATTCTTTATATTCAATTCCGTTTTCAACGACTCTTGTGATCTGTACGTCAATATGGGGAGTTCAGATGTTCTTTTGCTAATTTGATATGACAAATTCTTTCCCTTCTTCTTCTTCTTCTTCTTCTTCTTCTTCTTCTTCTTCTTCTTCTTCTTCTTCTTCTTCTTCTTCTCTTCTTCTTCTTCTTCTTCTTCTTCTTCTTCTTCTTCTTCTTCTTATTCTTATTCTTCTTCTTCTTCTTCTTCTTCTTCTTCCTCTCTTCTTCCTCTTCTTCCTCTTCCTCCTCTTCTTCCTCTTCCTCCTCTTCCTCCTCTTCCTACACTTCCTCCTCTTCCTCCTCCTCCTCCTCCTCCTCCTCCTCCTCCTCCTCCTCCTCCTCCTCCTCCTCCTCCTCCTCCTCCTCCTCCTTCTTCTTCTTTCTCCTCCCTCTCCTTCTCCTCCTCATCCTTCTTCATATTATTATTATTATTATTATTATTATTCTCTCCGTGAAATTGCCTTGCACACGTTTTTCAAGTGCTGCAGATTTGCAAGACAGAAGATGGTAGGCCTAGTGTAAATGGAGCTCGGGGAGTTCACGCCCGAGAGCGTAGTGGTTCCACGCTAAGGAGTTCCAGGATCGATATGAATGCCTCAATTAGAGGTGGGTTCTTTAGTGGGTGAGGGTTCCACACATCAGAGGTAGCATAGCCTTCCTGTTATTATTATCATTATTGTTATTATTACTTGTTGTCGTTGTTCTTATTTATATTACCATTGAGTCTTTAAGGCTTTCTGTAAACCTGTTGTCTATCCAACAATATTGTGTTGTATATCGTAAATAGTAAATTTTAAATTACCAAAATAAGTCGTTCAGTAGTTAACTCTGCAGGGTTTACTTAAATATTTGTTCCGTTTCAAATGAAAGCGAAAGTGCGTCACAGTCAAATACACTGCCCTTAGAAACTGTAAACAAGTTTTCACATCTGAAAAGTCTACGAGAACAAACGAAATAAAATGACTATCAGACCATGGCACCAATCCGAGAGTGCTGCAATGAATAGAAGAACATCGTCAGTACGTAAGCAGAAGAAGAAGGCATATTGGTAAATAAGAAATTATACTTTGTTTCCGTATAATAATAATAATTGAGAGTAGAATTCAATACAGGCAACTGTTAGCAAAGATGTAAACAAGATTTATTAATTAGACATAAGTATTGTTTGATTAGTTGATTAGAATGGTTACATTGAAGATAAAGTTTTGTAAAAATTGTTATAAAAGAATTGAGATTAAAGTAGCTTGTAAATCAGTCAGACTTGCATATAGCCCTAGTATTTTGATCAGTGTAACTCTATGATATAGATTTATATTTATAATACAATTATATATATTTTTTTAAATTTTCATTTATATTTATATTAATATTTATAACATCTGAAGATATTGAATCAATCAGTGAAATGTCAGGGTATTAAAATAATACGATATTAATTAATGACTCGTTGGGCACTTGGCGAAACATATTAATACAGAGGTTTTTAAATATATATAAAACATTTGGTACGTTTGACAGTTTTTATTTAACTCTAACAGCTGTTTCAGCTTATCAAGCTATTGTCAAAAAGATCAGTGAACAACTAAACAAAGGATGTTAGTTAAGGTGGTGAACATATGTTTAGAGCGTGTAGCCGGACATGTGTTGGGTGTAATGAACGAGGAGGGGGTGTGGAAAAGCTAAGGGAAAGTCAAGCGTTTGTAAAAACTAAACATAATCTAAATGCAATTATAAATGCAATCTAAATTTATTGCTTTTTATTTATTAGAATTTTTAGAAATTACAACAGCAATAAAAAGTAACAAAAATTATACAAATGAACAAACTGAATGCTGGGTATCCCCTTTATTAAAAGTTGTTATTTAGTTTAGTTAATTTTTATATTTTGCATTCAGATTATATTTAGTTTTCACGGACACTTGACCTTTCGTTAGCTTCTCCAACCCGCCCTCCATCATCACACCCCACACATGTCCGGTTACACGCACTAAACATATGTTCACCACCCTAACATCCTTTGTTTAGTTGTTCACTGATCTCTTTGACAATAGCTTGATAAGCTGAAACAGCTGTGACTGTCCTGAAAAAACTGTGAAACGTAACAAGTGTTTTATATATATATATATATATATATATATATATATATATATATATATAAAATCTTTGTACAAAATAATAACTTGCTGAAGTAATATAATTCGATAATATATAATAATATTAACTCTGTAAGAGAATACAGAAGAAACGTTTTTAAATAAAACGTTATTCCTGGTATTTTTGTATTTCTTAGTTTTTAATCTGGCAACGTACTCAACACTTTCAATTATACGCGATTAACCACTCAAGCTATAGTCTAGTATCCTTTACACTACCTTTGGGACAGTAGTAACTATTGTAAATGACCAAAGTTCTCTCTCTCTCTCTCTCACACACGCACACGCACGCACGCACACATAGGCCCTCACGTTGAAACTAAGTTCGCAACAATAGTACGATACAGAATTGTACTAAAGTAAAATGTGAAGCGTGCAACTGGGTCAGTCGCCTCAGGGGACGACACTGTTCACTGCTCACTGTAACAATATTAGCATATCGTTGGCCGTGAACTTGCAGTAACTTCCAATAATATGTATCTGCTCCGTGTGTATTGTTGCTACTTAGTTTATCCCCCAGGAGGACGGCTCACTTGATTACAACGCCGCTGTGCACTTCAAACGGTGATGAAATGAAATAGTTTCCAGAATAAACGTTGTTACGAGTACAGCATGTATAGTGACGCTTGAACATAGGGACTATTTATTGAATTATAAGAATAGATCAGTCGCATTCAGAGGCTTTCTGTGAAGCTTATACAGTTCACTACGTTTTATAGGGACGGTTTAACAATCTGTCACAAAACTTTTTAATCTTTCCAATCTGAGAACAAGGAACAATTCGACAATTTCTAAATCCCACCAACCTGGAGGACCAGAGATACTTCTGTAGTAGAGATCCCTATAGTTAATCGAGAGGCTCTTGGTTTTCGTCTCTGACAAATTTCCGGATTCTACAGATAAGGAAAGTCTACTTTGGAATAATTGAAAATGGCATGCTGTTTATGAAAATTCAGGATACGCTCCTCACTAGTACGTGCACATTAAAAGATCATTATAAGGGAAAGTATTAGAAAAACAGACACGGAAAGGCATGAATAATTTTTACTAAAAAAACAAAAGGGAAACCAAGTAATAGATATATGAAGGGATACGGATTTAAGACGTACAAAAGGTGATTCCAAGATTTATCAATAAACGTCCAAAAATAGGACTACAAATTCAATGTATGCAAGACATTTTATGGAAACAGGACCTACATTTATAAATCCTAGGGAAAATGTTGAAATATTAAAAATAGAAAATAACGTAAACAAACGAAAATTATTAGAAGAGTTAGAAATATTAAAGGTGAAAAATAAAAATAAAAACGCATTAATGAATATAAAGACAGAGTTTAATAATGAAGAAGCGTTTTACCATATGTAGGGAGAGTCATAAGAATAAGTAGATATTAAGAAAACAGGTTGACAAGAGTATTTCTCGATACCCGGAAGGACTAGAGGGGGGGAGAATGGGCAGTGCCGAAGCTCGGTTAAGGGCGGACCAAGGAAAGTAGTACCTAACTAGGAAAGTAGGTAGTGACGATGCTCAGTAAGGGACGTGGCCTAGTTAGAACAGGGAATATGGGGTTGGTTGCTTCCAAACGAATTCAAACAATTAGGGGGGTTCTAGGTATATATATGGTTTTGGGGTCTTTTCAAGAAAGTGTCAACAAACAACTCTTGCAGCGTTCACGAGCCCGCCAAGCTCCCCCACCAACGTTCCCGCCAGTCCCTTCTCCTACAGTAGTGGTGTGAAGGAGAAGTGTTTAGCATACATTACACACATTCATATAACGCACGCACGCGCGCGTGCCTTTAATTCCGCACGTACACACGCTTCAATTCTATTCTTTTTATTTTGTTTCAGCTTTATGTTTTTTATATTTTTTTTATATTTTATTAACGCACGCACGCCTTCAAATTTTTTTTTTTTTTTTACGATTATATGTATATTACATTACTTACATAATCTAGGATTGTGAATTAATCATTTGTTTTGAAAAAAAAACGAACGTCATTTTCCTAATTTCAGGCTACCGTTAGCAACTCTATCAGATTCATTTTGAATAAAGCAATATAAACAATAAAAGTATATAGTAATAACGTAAATAATAAACACAAAAGGACTGTAAAGAATTAAAAAAAAGAACACAAAATAAACATATGTAAGAATGAGCGTACGTAAGAAGAAACAAATGTAAATAACTAACGAAAGAGTAATTTTGTCACACGGACAAGGGACACGATTTCTTCGTCTAGCTGTGGACTGCTTAACATCGAAGCTCAGAAGCTGTTCCAAGGCTACGAAGCGGACTCTCTTGCAAAGAACGTTGTTGGAGGTAGGAACTCCCGCCCTAGCTTGGGCCGGCAGTAAGGTCTTCAGCGACTGAAGGTGTTAATCAACTGGGATCACCTGCAGTGCCGGTAGGCTACAGTAACAACTGAAGAGCGAAGCCAAGCTAGCTGCGGCCACGTATTAGTGGGTCGTGCGACCGCCATCGACGCTCCTTGTTAAGGCCGCGTGGCAGCAGACGACAACACTAGGCCGGGTGGATCGGTTGCTTGGACTTCTGTGCGCGGTAGTGTTCGTGTGCGAGTCTCTTGGCGGCAGTAGCCGTTCGCGGTCTGGTGTAGGTTGGTGTATGCCCAGTGTAGTGTGCCTCCCGAAGCCAAAACAGGCGGCAAGTGCTGTGTGGTGCTCCGGCTTTCGCGACACTCCGGACCAGTGGACCTGTAATTGGGATTACGTCGGGGGACCACTTCGAGGTAAGCATTTGTACTGTTTTTCCGCTGCTTTTGGTGGCATCGCCCGCTTAGCTTGCCGTAGGCTAAGTTAGGTCCCTGCCGGTAGCGGTCGGTGCTTCGCTTAGCGTGGTGCGGCCTCCAATACCGGCGCTGAGCGGGTTTACAATTACCGTATGAGGGCTTCGGCCCGAGTATCTTTGCCAAAACGCGATGGGCGACCGTCGCGTTGCGACCGGGCGGCGGACTGGTCCTGCTAAGGGCCAGGACAATGCCCCATCAGTAGGCCTCAACCCTGTCCCTGACTCGGTTGAATCGTGCGACGGTCCTTCTCAGGGCCGACAAGCGGTTTTGACCGAGCCAATCACTGATGCTGGGGATGCTCCCGGCTCGTCATGTACTGTTTCCCAGCCCTCGCCTGAGTCAGAAATTACTTTGGTCCAATCATCAAAATCCAAGAAACGGTAAGCGACGGAAACGCCGCTCCCCGATAACTTCATCTGGATGCTCCATCCCGCCGGAGCCGCCCTCCGCCCTTGTTCGTCAACGGCGTCAAGAACGTCGTTGACTTCTCCCCACGCCTCCGGCTCGGGGTTCGTCTCTGCGGACGTGCAGATGTCTCTTCGTGGGAGAGACAGTCTTCGCGTCTGCTACGCGACTGACGACGAGTACAGGGCAGTTTATCTCTTTTTGCAGGCCAATGGACTTCAGTTCCATACTTTTACGAACGAGAAGGCGCCTCACGTCCGGCTAATCATCCGCGGCCTGGACGAAAACACGGACCCCGACGAGGTGGCGGACGAGCCCCGCCAACTCGGCTACCCGATAAAAGAGTGAATTACCCCTACTCCGGGTGATTATCATCAAGGGGGAACGGGCGGACAGACTGCAGGGCTTGACCAGTTTGCGGTTTGAGAATCAAGGTTGAAAGGAGCCGCAATGCTGGCCATGTCCCACAGTTCCATCGGTGCCAAAGCTACGGCCACGGCTCTGATAGCTGCCACAACCAAGTGGCCTGCGTCAGGTGCGGTAACCCGCATACAACTAAACGATGCCAGTTGCCGGCTCTGGGTCCCGCTATTGCATAAATTGCGCAGAACCACACTCGCCAAACTATCGCGGATGCTGGGTTTTCCAGGATCAGCTGAAGCAAGGCGCGGCCAGGAATAACCCTCCTGCCCGCTAGCAGTGTCAGGTCGTGCCGGAGTGTGCCGCCTTTCCCCGTCTGCCGGAGAAAGTAGGTTCCTCAAGCCAACGGGAACCACCCGCCCGACCTCGGCCACGTGCAAAGCCACGTGCATCGACCACCTCTGCTCCTACAGAGCAGCATGCTACAGAGACATTGCCCCAGGATATCCAGCCTGTTCCCATGGACGAAGAACCGGTCCCTGTGGTAGATGAGCCAGTCCCCGGGAGGTCTGAATACCCTCACCCCAAGGCTCGCTACACCCGCAAAAGTAGGAAACAGAGGGAGAGGAAACAGAAAACCGCTGCTCCCGTTGCCCCTCCCAAGGTAACCCAGAGCAAGAAATCGCAGCGCCCTGGCGCTGGAGTTGCTCGGCAGGTCCAAAAGGACTCCCGGCCTGCAGCTACAACGGCCGAGAACCCGACCTACGTCCCTGCATCTCGGGTAAATTCCGCCCGCACCTATGCTGCCGCCGCCCGCAGCGACCCTGCTCCCACATCTGCCTCGTCGTCCACATCCCCCTCAGCTCTCGCCGAGGTGAGAACCTTCCTCGAGGAATACGACCTCGTTGAAATGGCCCGATTTTATCAGTCCATTCGGGGGCGCCTCCGCACGGCGAACCCGACCGAGAAATTCCTCCTCCTTGCGGAAGTTGCAGCCGCCACAGGTCTTCTGTAATGCTCCACGCTAACAGAATTACCTTCATCCAACGCGACCTACCCATCATAGCGTGGAACGCCGACAGCCTTCGACCCAAACTCGAGGAACTTAGAGAGTTCTAAGCCCGTTACAAGCCCGATGTGCTTCTCCTCTCTGAGACCTGGCTTAGGGCCCGAGACACAGTGAGATTCCCCAACTATGCGCTATACAGGGAAGATAGACCTGGGCGGCGCGTGGGGGGAGGCACGGGTATCGCGGTGAAATATTGCATTGCGCATCACCGCGTGGCCCTGCCTCCTCGCCAAAATATCGAGGCCACCGCCGTTGAACTCCCCGGAGTTCTCGGAGGCGTCCTCCTGGTTTCGGGTTATAAACCGTCAACCGCTCCAGTTCTAGACGCCGACCTGTATGCTCTTTTCGGGACGCATAGGAAGGTTATTCTTGCAGGTGACCTGAACTGCAAACACCCCGACTGGGGTAGTCGTCTGACTACACCATCCGGGAGGGCGTTTAGCAGGTACCTTCACGACAACCACCTTCGAGCCTACGGACCCGGACTACCGAAGCATTATCCCCGCCGACCTGGATCCCGACCTGACATACTTAACATTACTGTTGTCAAGGGCGTTGTCAACCAGATTGAGGTTTCCGTGTTAACGGAGCTGTCCTCTGACCATTGTCCCATTGTGGTGCACGTACCAACCTGTCACACGATTGGGAGACCAGCACGAGGGGTGGTCGAGTGGGACCGAGTCGGACGAGAAATCTGAGTTCCTGGCCAGGCACCTGGAGCTTCAATTCGCTCCTAACTCGTCCGGGGACCCAGACTCCGATGAGGAGATAGAAGCCGAAATTGAGGCTTATCTCGGCAGCCCGATCACCTCCGGACCCGCACCCACTTCGGTGGGAGAGATAACGGACAGGCTTTTAGCGCTTCGGCTCCGGAAGAGCCCTGGACCGGACGGTGTTACTAACACCGCCCTACAGAGACTTCCGGACCGGGGAGTTAGCTTCCTGGTCGATTTGTTCAATGCCTGCTTTCGATTCGCCTATTTTCCTAAGAAATGGCGTTCGGCTACGGTCACGATGATCCCGAAGTCGGTGAAAGACCGCAAGTCCGCCAAGAACCTCCGGCCTATCAGCCTGCTGTTGTCCACTTCGAAAGTCTTCGAACGACTATTCCAGCGGCGGCTAGCGGATCACCTTCAACTGTTCGACATTCTGGTCCTCGAGCAATTCGGTTTTCGTGCTGGGCACTCCTCGACGCATCAACTGATGCGCTTCGTAGAGACGGTGGCCGAGGCCGGTTGCTCGCGAGAGCAGACCGTTGCGTTTTCCTTGATGTCGAGAAGGCTTTCGATCGTGTTTGGCATCCAGGCCTTCTATACAAACTCACGAAGGTTCTGCTTCCGAATTGCTAAATTCATTTGATTGCTAGCTTTCTTCGGAACAGAACCTTTCGCGTGAGAGTAGATAACACCCTTTCTTCGCTAAGGGCTATTATTGCTGGTGTACCTCAGGGAAGTGTCTTGGGCCCCCTGCTTTTCTCTGTGTACGTCAATGACGTGCCCATGTTGCCTGGCACCAGTTTGGCCATGTTCGTTGACGACACGGCGGTGTATGCCGTCGATCGTCGAGCTGAAACGGCAGATATTCTCCAGGAATTACTCCAGGAACAATTGGACGAGTACTTTGAGTGGGCAGAGAAAAGGAGGGTTGCCAACAACGCAGCCAAGAGCAGAGCAGTAGTCTTCTCCAGACGCTTAAGTCTCTCTGACAGAATCTACGTAGGCGATACTCTGTTGCCCTGGTCTTGAGAGGTCAAGTACCTCGGTGTTCACCTCGACCGGCGTCTCACCTGCCGGACACACTCTGCACAAGTAGCCCGAAAGACCGTCTATCGTCTCTATCAAATCCCCCCCGTTTTATGCAGCAATGCCACTACCCGCCGCCTAGGGAAGCTTATCGTCTCCACCTATGTGGTGCCGATGGTTACCTACGCGATACCCGTTTGGGCCTACTTGGCCAAGACCCACAAGCGAAAGCTTCAGTCTCTCCTTGACCGAGGATTGCGCTGGGCGTGTAAAGCCCATTATCTGACCTCAAACAAAACGATCCGTGACTCCCTGCGTGTCCGTTCCCTGGACGCCACTATACGGACACTGTCCCGTAAATTTTATTATCTCTCCGCCCGATTCCAGGGCAACCACCTCATTAGAGCCCTCGGTCGCTACCAATCTGTGCCAGGAGAATCTTGGACCCGGCCTCGGCGAACCCTCACCGTCAATTAATTAATTAACTGAAAACCGGTAGCAGGCCACACCCTAAATCCAGACCCTGCGGCAGGAGCTCTATCTGAAGCTCGGAACGCAGTACATAAGCGGGCGACGGGCATGTCCCTCGTCTCGCGCAGCCCACTGGTCCACATAACTTTGAAAAATAAAACAAAGGTAAAAATAAAACAAAATAAAAGCACAGCGTAAAGGTAGAATCGTAGACTCCAAACAGAAACGATAAATGTGTTATAGTAGTAGTGGTATGGTAATCACCCCTCCTTCACACCGCTGCTGTAGGAGTAGGGACTGGCGGGCGTGTTGGTGGGGGAGCTTGGCGGGCTCGTGACGCTGCGAGAGTTGTTTATAGACACTTTCTTGAAAAGACCCTGGCTTTGTAAATGTAAAAATTGTCGTTTAAGACCTGAAGGTGGTGGAGACACCGAAAGGCATCGTCAAGAACGAAGTATTTAGCAGTGTGGCAATAAGTAGTGACAAAGTTGGCGTCCAAAAATATTCAGGCTCAACCTGGTGAAGTTTTGCTGGCGGGACTTCTGCGTCTTGTTTTACAAAACGGTAAGCTGTAGTGACAATGACAGGATAAGTCCAAAAAAGCAGAGCTTCGTTTCTGCTTTGTAACTGGCACAAGTAATTAAACTGAGGTACCTGAGAATTTAGGTGATTCGTTTTCTTGTGGGTTGTTTGAGGCTCGTCCGAGGAGTAGCCAGTGGTCATGTCAGTTTAGCGGGTAACGGATGCCATGCAGAGCGGACGGTAGAGGTGCCAAGAAGAAGAACATGTCGTAGTGTATGTTAGTGTAGATGTGTGTGTGTGTTTTGTAGTCGGTTGCCTATGAGGTTAAGAACTACAATTGGGATTCTTTGGCAAATGCGTTTGTGCAGTAGACGTGGAGTAGACCAGCTGGAGACGCAAAAGATAGGAATGTGTCCCTAACGTGGCGTTAAGGGAACGGTGAAACTATCAGAGCAGGGAATTGAAGATGGAGTTACTAGACTGCGTGAAACGGATTTATAAATTGAGTCGACTACTCATTGTGACCATGCGGAGTGTCATCAGTGAGTGCCAGCAAGCGGTTGACAGGTTTGGGATATTTATAGTCTGCAGGGTTCCATAACATGCGTCCTTAAGAAGCACTCGAAAATTCGAGAGGACACTTCAGCGCGGCCTTGGCAGAAACACACAGCGGTAGGGCTAGTCGAGAAGGTTGTAGAACAACATCATCGAACGCATGGGAACGTCCGCATTTCGTAACAATATGTTACACGTACGATCTAATACAGTCTACCTACAGCCAAGTAACGAGGTTATGTGAATTACACTGTGGAAAACATGTAAATTTACAAACGAGGAACAGTGTGTGTGTGTGTGTGTGTGTTGTGTTATCGTTACGGAAGAAAGCTCCGGGAAGGTTATAAGTTTAGCACAGTCGCCCCACGTTGATCCTGCACTTAACCAAGCTACAGGCTACATTTGGTGGGGCAACGGATCCACAGAGATAACGCCAGCGTTACAAATGGCCGTCCCACATTCTCTCACGTCTAACTTGCTTCTTCAACATACGTCCTGATCAGATAAAAGAATCGTCAGAGTCGTTATGCTATCGTTAAAGGAGCTTTTTAACGATTATATCTGTTGATCCGTTTGACCGTTACATAATGTCGCGTGCAACGCAATCCAACGTGCACGAGAGGAAATAACTTGATACATAAGTCATAATGTATTCGCAGTTTTACTAAATACTGTCTTTAAACTGAGACGTTGTCAGTCACTGATTTAATTTGCAATAAAGCTATATTTTTTCTTTCTTCTTTTTCTTCTATGGACCTTACGATCCGTTGCGCACTCCTTGGTCTTTCCATTGGTCTTCCAATATTCCGCCGTCTTTTCGGATCATAAACCAAAATTTGTTTAGGTATCCTGTTCTTATGCATCCTTTTAACATGGTCTGTCCAATCCCGTCTGTATTGCTTTATCCTTTCGTTTAGGTTGTGTATTCAAAGGATGTTCTTTATATCGTAATTTCTTAGCCGGTCCCTCTGTGATACTCCTAGTACTGATCGTAAGAATCCGATTTCATTAGCCTGTATCCGGCTTTGGGTCTTTGCGTTCAGTGTCCAAACCTCACTGCCATAAAGGCTGCATGGAACTGCCATCACTTTATAAAATTTCAAAAGACTACCTCTTATGAACTTTCCATTCAGTGTTCTTATCGTTCCACACAAGTCATTAAACTTCTCATTTTTTTGACCACGTCTAAATTGCCAACATAACAAGTCACATAAAAAAGAGCTTAAATGAATGCAGTTGGTCAATTAGCTGATCATTTAGTATTAGTTTACACCTTACAGGAAAGAAACTTTTACAAGCCATGGACTTAGTCTTGATAACAGAAATTTCCAGACAACACATCCTGCCTATCTGCTACTATGAATTGTAGCAGATAATCAGGACGTGTGGTCTGGAGATTTTTGTTTGTCTCTATTTTTTGTCTCCTATTATGACGTGATCGTCAGCAAACATCAGAGATTTTACGAAATTACGTTCACTGAAACCGTCACTGAAGTTCAGTATTTCTAGCCACTGTCTAACAGCATCGTCCAAATATAAATTAAAAAGTGTGATAGATTAATATCACTTGATTAAGGACTTCACCAGATTTAGCTTTCACAATAATCTCTGTGTTCTTGTACATGCTCCTAATGACATAAAGCTAAACTTCAATTTGAAACTAATGGTGAGTTCACAGAGGGCAAAATCGCTAATCTACCAGTCCCGTGATAAAGAGTGAACATCGGCTAGTGTTGATCCAGCCCGATTTTCTGTGTTCGTTGTCACTCACAAACTGGCTGACTTACCAGACTAAAGAGACCAGTTCGCCCTGTTCGAGATACCCTTAAGGATCATTAATGTGGTGGTTTCTCCTTGCATACGACCAAATCAATGTTGTTGCTGACCAACAGAGTGTCATCCGGCTTTAGAGCCAATTTCTTACACCAAGTGCAAGAGGGTGCCGTAAGTTGTTCGTGTTGGCAAGTAAAGGAGCTTGCAGCTTACACCGGCCGTCCAGCCCGTCCCCCACCACCTGCACGTGCGACTGGATATTTCCCTTCATCGTGGAATGAGACAATAAGACATTACGTAGCCTTTCCAGAACTTTAGGGGATTTGGTATCTTAGTAAAACTTTAATTTTCGAATCATCAGGTGATCCGCAAACTGTGAAAGCTGTGAAAATGGTTTTCAAAATAATATTGTAGATCATAGAGCTTATTGATGATTGTTAGATGAAATTTTCTTCTTAACATCAAGTAGCAATCATCTAAAAATTACTGTTGAAAGGGAACGTACTAAAACAAAGGTTTTGTAAAATATATAAAATCACTTGGTAAGTTTCACAATTTTTTTTTAATTAACTCTGACAGCTGTTTCGACTAACTAAGCCATTGTCAAAGAGCGAGTGAATGAAATTACTGAACACAGGATGTTACTGGAGTGTAGGTGGTGAACACCTGTTTAGGGCGTATCTGGAACATCTGTGTTGTGATGGCGAGGGGGGAGTGTGTGCATGAGACAAGGGAAGGTCAGGTGTCTTTAAAAACTAAATACAACCATGAATGCAAAATATAAAATTAACTGAACTAAATATAAACTGAATGCAAAATTTAAAATAATGATGAACATTCAAAATAATATAAAATAAACTAAACTAAACAACAGATTTTAATAAAGGGGATACAGAAAATTCAGTCTGTTCATTGGTTAAATTTTTGTTATTTTTTATTGCTTTTTTAATTTCTAAAATTTCTAACAAATCCATTTTTTTACCTATTTGTATGTTTAATGAAGAAATTTGTGTTAGTGGTTGAACTCACAATCCGAATGATCACAGTTGCACACCACTATATAAAAATTATCCCGATTAGCGCTTTCAAGCCTCACAGCCCATCGTCAGATCGGAATAGGCAGAAATTATTTTAAAACAAACCCTTCACCCATCTCCCCCACCCTGCTCACACACAACAAGCTATAATATAAATGACCCTTCCTCACCCCCTAAACCCTGTCCCACAATATCTGTACAGTTACATATTTTTCTAGCAAATTCCTTGTGTTTCAGTGTGTGTGTGTGTGTGTGTGTGTGTGTGTGTGTGTGTGTGTGTGTGTGTGTGTGTGTGTGTGTGTGTGTGTGTGCATCCTTTTAAACTTACCCTCTTCCTCTCCACACACGTGGGTCAGTCACACACCCTTATTTTAAACCATCCAATTAGTACTATGCAATATATTTCTTAATCTTATCTATCTGTCCTCTATCATTTACTTCTTAATCATGTTATAAAATATTTCTTCATTAACAAATTTAATTTTAATATTAATTAAATTGTTAGAAATATTGAAAGAAAGAGAAAAAGGGTTAGACAATTTAATTAATATTAAAATTAAATTTGATAATGAAGAAATATTTTATAACATGATTAAGAAGTAAATGATAGAGAACAGATAGATAAGATTAAGAATTATATTGCATAGTACTAATTGGATGGTTTAAAATAAGGGTGTGTGACTGACCCACGTGTGTGGAGAGGAAGAGGGTAAGTTTAAAAGGATGCACACACACACACACACACACACACACACACACACACACACACACAACACTGAAACACAAGGAATTTGCTAGAAAAATATGTAACTGTACATATGGTGTGGGAAAGAGTTTAGGGGGTGGGGAGGGTCATTTATATTATAGCTTGTTGTGTGTGAGCAGGGTGGTGGAGAGGGGTGAAGGGTTTATTTTAAAATAATTTCTGCCTATTCCGATCTGACGATGGGCTGTGAGGCTTGAAAGCGCTAATCGGGATAATTTTTATATAGTGGTGTGCAACTGTGATCATTCTGATTGTTATTTGTATGTTGTGGAGTAGTGTTATGTTTTTTGTGTCTATGAAGTGATTGTGTTAAATGGATAAGGTAATAAAAATGGATTTGTTAGGCAATTAAATGGATAATGGTATGTAAAAAAAAGGATTTGTTAGAAATTTTAGAAATTAAAAAAGCAATAAAAAATAACAAAAATTTAACCAACGAACAGACTGAATTTTCTGTATCCCCTTTATTAAAATCTGTTATTTAGTTTAATTTATTTTATATTATTTTGAATGTTCATCATTATTTTAAATTTTGCATTCAGTTTATATTTAGTTCAGTTAATTTTATATTTTGCATTCATGATTGTATTTAGTTTTTAAAGACACCTGACCTTCCCTTGTCTCATACACACACTCCCCCCCTCGCCATCACAACACTGATGTTCCAGATACGCCCTAAACAGATGTTCACCACCTACACTCCACTAACATCCTGTGTTCAGTAATTTCATTCACTCGCTCTTTGACAATGGCTTAGTTAGTCGAAACAGCTGTCAGAGTTAATTAAAAAAAAAATTGTGAAACTTACCAAGTGTTTTTATATATTTTAAAAAAATCTTTGTATTAATATGTTTCACCAAGTGCCCAACGAGTCATCAATTAATATCGTGAACGTACTAAAGTTAAAAAAAAAGCTATTCGTTATATTTGTATTTCCATGCTTGTGTTAACGGTAGCAAAGGCCATCCGGCCGAAATTCTGCGATTACTCAAATCATTATACTCACATGTGCTATAACACTACTATTTTAAACATTAGACATAGCGGATAATCGTTGTGAAACATACATAAGGATGTGAAAGTGTGTAAACAACTCTTCATTATACCTCTCTGAAAACAAAATGTTTTCGTGTGCGTTTAGCGCACTGAAAAATGCTTTTTTCGGTGCAGCCGCGCCAAAAAATTTTTTCTGTGCGCTAAGTTTGAACCCCAAAATAGTACTTAATCTAGTTAAAAATAATTATAACAGTTAATAAATTAGAATAAGCTCGTCCAATATCGCACTATGTTACATTCGGAATTATGAAAGTTTTAAATTTCAGCTTACATTTTATAATTATTTATTATTTATTTTTTGGCTTTACCTGTGATTAATATAATGACGCCGCCTATCAACATTCGTAATAAAATACGCTACTGAAAGTTCATTAGCAACGCTAAACAACGCTTGTGTGTTGTGACTGTTTTTGAATTGTTATTCAAAATAATTTTAAAATGGTTTCTCGAGAAGAAGAAATGTTATTACTTGAAGCAGCAAAATTAAGTTCAGAATTACTGTTTTTAGAGAGATGTAATGAACAATTTTGTTCAATACACGCCCATAAATGTTTTCCTGTACGTGCATTACTTCCCTGGCTCGGTTTCGCCTCTCACGCGAATTTGTCACGTGCGCACGGGAAAAACCTACCTTCTGGAGTCCCAATGGAATATACTATTTCTGGAAGGTATGTAAACATTGCAAAGGTCTACAGTTGTCATGACTGATGTTTGATTTACGTTACACTGCAACACATGTTGGTTCGATATATACAGTAGTAGTAATAATAAAAATAATAAAAAAAGATAAATAATAATGGCTTCATTTTTACCGCCTAAGCAATGTGCAGGTTATGCAGGGTGGGCTGCGTGAGGCAGCTGCATAGGTTAAGGATTCATCCGCAGGAGTTTAGAGTAGCACTGGCGTGGTCGGTAGCCCCAGCGACTGCCGCATCCAGACGAACAGATCATGGAGGCACTTGCAGACGCCGAAGTTTCACCTAGGTACCTAGCACGACACTTTACAGAGGCTACAGGATCAGATTCTGTTCAGTCTAAATCTAAAACTTCTGGCAGACGCTGGACTGGTATGCCAAGCGTTCGACACACAAGGAAGGCAGTGTGGTCAGCACTACGTCTCAGCCGTCCATTACTACCATAGAATGCTATCCTACGTCCACATCAGTTTATGGTGACCACGAGAAATGAATCCTCCTCGATCTTTATGTTAGTAGCCAGCCGGAATATCCATTGGTCTACTAAGTTTGAATAAATTAGACAGTAAAGGACGCTCGTGTATGGACTCGCTGCCTGTCTGTCCGTCTTACCTGGTTGTCTATTTGTCATTCTCTCTCTCTCTCTCTCTCTCTCTCTCTCTCTCTCTCTCTCTCTCTCTCTCTCTCTCTCTCTCTCTCTCTCTCTCTCTATTAATCCGTCTATCTGTCTGTCTCCTTCACCTTGCTCCGCCTGTCTGTCTATCTGTCTCTGTCTGTCTGTCTCTCACTCTCTCGCTCTCTCCCCTCAATGTTTCTCCTCTGTCCTGTCTCTCTCTCTCTCTCTCTCTCTCTCTCTCTCTCTCTCTCTCTCTCTCTCTCTCTCTCTCTCTCTCTATTCATCTGTCTGTCTTCTTTACTATAATGTCTGTCTGTCTATCCGATTTGTCTATCTGTCTCTTTCTGCCTCCATGTTTCTCATCCTCTCTCTCACTCTATTTATCTGTCTATCTGTCTACCTCCTTCACCTGGTCTGCTTTCTAACTCTCACTCTCTCTCCTCTTCCATTTTTCCCTCTCTCTCTCTCTCACCCTCTCTCTCACCCTCTCTCACTCTCTCCTGCTCTCTCTCTATTTGTGTCTATATCTGTCTGTCTCCTCCACTTTCTCTGTCTGTCTGTCCTTACGGTTTTCTGTCTGTCTCTCTCTTCCACACATACACACACTGCACAGTTTTTTGTTCTCTCGGATGCAGTACATGTTGTAACAGTAGGCAACCAATTTCCTAACAATCCGAGTCGTCAAATCCGTCGGGAACACTTCGCTCTCCCCCTTCTCACTCTTGTCCGGATTACATTCCTGTTGTACAACTGTGTGCACTATCCGCGTTAAATAGTTTTAGCGCAGTTTCATTATAATTTAATTCTGCGTTCCTCTAAGGACACTCGCGCGCGCGCCGCGACCTTGGTAAAGTTCCCCAGTACGACATTACGATAAGTCTAGAAACACCTCTTGTAACTTAACATTCTAAATCGTTTGATATTTAGCATCTTGTCCTCAACTGTAATTCCAGACTCCATCACACAGTAACATATGGACTGAACGCGATGTGTGTGTGGAAGCCATAATTTTACTGCACTTGAACAGACGGGACGGTCTCAGCGGATCCTCCTTATTTACCCAGAGTACTACATGTGAACAAACCGACACAATTCAAGCGAGCGCGATACATTCTCTTTTTCTCTTCCTTTACCTGCTCCGCTCTCCATTACAGCACTCAGAAAAACAACATACTAGCTTTAGTTTGTGTAGAAATGGATTTATCGTTCATTCTGTTGCGCTGCTTTAACGTTTAGACACACACATGCGCACGCATCCACATTCATTGTTACAGCGTTCGAACTATTAGTCGTCTTTAAACAGTGGGATAAAATAATTGGACAACAATGAATATATGCGTTACTTATATTTTAATAGTAGTTTCAAAAACGTAGGCACTCGTGTACACCGACAATGTCACAATAAGTGAATACAAGTCAATGTCTGCAAACAGTAAATCACAGTTAGGCTATATTACTTTACGCTAAGTCGATGTCAAAAGACGCGCATCGAATATCGCGAGCCAGAGTGAATAATAACACTGGCTCCGCGGTGTGGTTGCTGTTGGCCTATTTATAGTTGGCAGGAAGTAGGAAAATTGTGTATCACAGTAGTTCGGTTCCAGGGATGTAATCGGGAAACGTAAATACATTAGACTTGAAGGTAAAGTGGAGATATACAAGATGATGGTACGGCCAGTGCTGACTTACGGAGCTGACACGCGGGTTAACACTAACAGAACAAAACAATAGTTGAGGACGATTGAAGTTAGTTTACTCAGGACAGTTATAAAAAGAGACTGGGGTACCCGGTAGGCAAAAAATCAAAAAAATTCACATTTTCTGTTTTTTTATGTTAAATTATAGAGTGTTTCTTTCTGAACATTTTGATATATAATATGTGGTATTTTGTTTGCTATAAAGTAGTGAAAAAAATTATTTATACGGGAATGTACATGAAAACTTAGAATGAGACGCGGAGTTGATGCAGTGAACGTTATTGTTACTATTAGTTCGTATAGTACTCAGCTTATAAACTTATATTTTGGTTTCTGTAGTTGGCTATAGAATTTTTGATTTGGCTAACCTGATAACACAATCAGCTGTGACTTCATTGTTGTGATTTGTGAATAAACAAAAACCATCATAATTTTGTGTTTTTGTGAGTTTTATTTTAATGTTTGTGATATTTAGTATTTGTGAAATGCAAAGAATACCAAGAAAACCACGCACTGTCTTCAAAAAAAGAAGAAATGTAGATATTCCTCTGAATAATGAAAGTAGAAATAATAATTGAAGAAAGTAGGCCATAAACAAACAATTTCAATTGGTGAATATTCACTTGAGCCTAGGCTTAGATCTAGTCAACCAAAACCAAAAAGTTCTGACAGTGCCTCCAAGAAAAAACTTGGTAATATTGATGACAATTATGAAAAATACAATACAGACCTAAATAAAGAAAACGTAATTGTAGACCTAGATTTGTTGAAACAGGCATTATCGCAATCAGTGATGTGTTCTAAATGTCATTCACTTGGTATCGAAGTGCAGAATGTTTCAAACATAGGTTTAGCTTCAAAACTTGAAATTTATTGTAATAACTGTAATTATTGCCATGACTTTTCTACCTCTGATAAAATAAAATCAACAAAATTATTTGAAAACAATGTTCGGCTGGTATATGGCCTTCGTGCCATTGGTAAAGGGCAAAGACACTTTGCGGCATTATGAATTTACCAAGCCCTCCTTCAAGGTTTTCACCTTATGTTAAGGTTTTGGGGTCTGCAGCAGAAGAGATATGTTTCGAAACAATGAAAGATGCTGTGGAGGAGGCAGTGGGAGTGAATGAGGGAGTACGGGACATCCCAGTCGCCATCGATGGCACATGGCAGAAACGTGGCCATACATCATTGAACGGAGTTGTGACGGCCACCAGTTTTGATACAGCCAAGGTTGTTGATGTGTCTATCATGTCAAAACATTGTATTTGTCCTGATAAAGCAAAACATCTTACCACTTGCATAGCTAACTACAGAAGATCCAGTGGGGGAATGGAAATTCAGGGGCTGTTGAAATTTTCAAAAACTCGGTGTCTTCATACAATGTCCGGTATACAGAATATTAGGGTGACGGCGACTCAAAAGGATTTCAAGCTGTACAAGACATAAAGCCATATGGAAATGAAACGCCTGTTAGTAAGTTAGAATGCATTGGCCACATTCAGAAAAGGATGGGCACTAGGCTAAGAAAGCTAAAAGCAGAAAATAAGGGCCTCAAATTGTCACGTGTTAAAACGTTAGGTAGGAAAAACCGATTATCATCCAGTGTGATTGATTAAATTCAAATATATTATGGTCTTGCCATAAGAAGACGTTCAACAGTAAATGACATGAGACAGGCTATTTGGGGCCTATATTTTCACAAGATATCGACAGACACTAACCCCCAGCATGGCTTGTGTCCAAAAGGGAAAGAAAGTTGGTGTAAGTATCAAAAAGCCATGAGGCAGGTGAAACTTACAACTACAAAAACAGTATTCCAGAAGCTATTATGGAATTCATCAAGCCAGTTTTCAAAAGTCTATCTGATACAGAGCTGCTAAAAAAATGTTTGCATAAACAAACACAGAATCCACATGAAAGTGTGAATAGTGTGATTTGGGCAAGACTGCCAAAGGTTGGCTTTGTTAGAATCAAAACCCTACACTTTGGAGTGTATGAAGCTGTATCTACATTCAATTGTGGACAGATTACTAAGTGTAAAGTTTTAAGTAAGTTAGGAATAGATGTGGGAAAGAATACAATTGAATCGATGAAAGCGACTGACAAGGAAAGGCTGGGAAACTCCCTACGAGCCACTGCGGAGATGAAAAAAAAGCAAGGCAAGCAAAGAGGCAGGCCAAAAGAAGGTTAGAAGATGAAGACGAAGATCCAGACAGTCCAATCTATGGAGCTGGGATGTTTTAAAATAAAAAAGTAAGTGGTTATTCCATGTTTTATGCTATTATTAGCTTCCTAATTTTCTATTGTGGTTTGCCGAAACCTGTGTTTTTTCAACTTGGTGCACACTTTTTTCAAAAATGAATTAAGATAACAGGATTCAATTTTCACCATGTTTTCCTTACCACCTGATGCACACTTTAACGCAAGTATTTTTTGATCAACCTATAAATTTTGTTTTAGAAATTTTTAATCAATAAATTTTATAAACATAAAAGTTACACTAAAAAAAATATATATATATTTTAGAAAAAAAAGGTATATAACGAAATACCTATGTTTACGTGTACTATAAGATGCAAAGAATACATGGTAAAAATTTCATTCAGTTATCTCTAGTAGGTTTTGAGAAAAGTGTGCACCAAATTTAACAATTTTACATGTAAAAGATAGTCGTTACTGGGTACCCTTGATAGAATACGAAATAGTGAAGTAAGACGGCAGAGTCAAATGGATAGTAGCCAAAATTAGAATAAGGCAAACAATCGAATAGAATCAGGAAAAGCAACTATAGATTAATAAAAAATAGTGCAAGAATCTAGGGTGTTGGGAAAACAGAATCCTGGCCGACCATAGAATAGGTGATTGGTCGCCTTAGAATAGACCTTTACAGAATCCCTTTGTTACGTGTTGAGAAACTGGCGAATAACCGTATATAAAAGAAGAAAAGTGAGAAGAAGAGATAATTCTATTGTTCACTAGCTCACGTGGGAGAATAAATGATCGCTACAGCACCAGAACCTGCTACAACTTTCCTCATAATACGTCGTAGAGCTACTACGCTGATTGTAGAATTCTAGTCGTAGCATATAGTCTACGTATTTATGAGTGCGCGTCGGGTGATATATTTAAGAGTGATGCTGTTTCCTGGTTTTCGGCTTCAATCCTATCTTGAAATTTGCTTTATACCTCCAAAGGATTTTCTTTGACAGACAGTTGTCTGCTATCTTCAGGTTGATTTGTCCATTCTTTGCTGTCACATTGAAGAGGTATTCACTCTACTTTGCGAGCATTCTTAGCATACGTTCTTACTACATACCACATATTTCGTGTTAATACTATGCCACAAAGTCACACAACGAATTGATGCCCTAATATTTTATCGACGGTAATCAGGTGTCTTCAACATTTACCAAAAGGATCTTCGACAGAATTTCGTCATTGTGTTGTCTCCTCAGTTGTGGGACCCGGCTCAGGAGTCGGCGACCTTATGGCAGTGTTCTCATGACATAACGTACACGTTCCACCAGCGTGTTCTGGTACTGAAACACCAGTTAGCTTTTGTTCGATTTTCCTTAGCACTGGCATTTCAGCTGAGTACATGCGGTTTGCTGTTTGTGGATGTTCACCTCCCCGGGGGACAACGTTTGTACATGAAGCGGCTAACGAACACAGAGACCGAATACCACCCATGATAAGGTGATCCCCTCTATCAAGTCCCAATGGCCTCATTGGAGGGCAGATGAGCGGATAGAGGACAGGTCATCCTACTGTCTTAGGGGTGAGAAATCACTCCTAAGGAGAAAGAACGTACATGTGTCAACGGCATGGGGTGCAAAAGGCAAGAGGAACCACTGCATTAAAGATCTGTTTAAGATATCCCTAGTATCAGCATGTGACATGAAAATACTCCAAGCATTTGAGACTTGGTGCTACAGAAGAATATTCAAGATAAGCTAGAGGGAGAAGATAACGAATTAGGAAGTCTTTAGAAGAGCTCAGGAGGTGAAGGGCTTTCTACGAAATTTTGAAGGGAGAAGAGATAGGTTTATAGGGCATATACTACGATACAATGGGTTGGCTAAGAATATAATAGAAGGGACAATTGAAGGGAAGAATCACAGAGGACGACCCCGTTTAGACTACACGAAACAGCTTATGGTCGATATGAACTGCACATCATATTGTGAGTTGAAAAGAAAAGCAGAGAAGCGTGAAGGATGGTGAGCTGGTGCCATCCAGCCTATGGGCTGCTAACCAAGAAGAGACTGTTTGTGACTAATATCAGTAGCAACAGAAAGTTATATTAAGCGAGTACATAGCAGCATGGGAGGAGGCACAATATACGAGTGGTTACAATCAGGGAGCAGAGTACGTGAGCTGAATGCCAACGCACTCCTCATACCTCCACACGGTACGTAACTCATACAACTTTAATATACCGACTTTGTTTAATTGTGAAACAACGAACTCACTGCGTATTATTAACTGCCAGTTTGAACAGAATATTTGTTTTGTTCGTCACAAATTGATTTTGAAAAACAAACTTAAACCTAAACAAAACATATAGTGATGACAAAACCTGTGTGTGTGTGTGTGTGTGTGTGTGTGTGTGTGTGTGTGTGCGTGCGTGCGCGCGCGCGCGCGTGCGTGCGTGCGTGCGTGCGTGCGTGCGTGCGTGCGTGCGTGCGTGTGTGTGTGTGTGTGTGTGTGTGTGTGTGTGTGTGTGTGTGTGTGTGTGTGTGTGTTGGTTGTAAACTTTCATGGCTTTTGTTTTTTAAATTGATTTGCTTTTACGTATTTTGTGTATAAATAGGAATGAAAATATTTTTATATAAATACATAAAAACAAAATTATTTTGAATATAATGACAAACTATACCACCAAATAGATGGACTTGCTATGGGAGACCCAAATTCCGCCATCATCTTTATAAAATATTTTTACAAAAACTTGATGAAGAAATAATAAAAATAATAAAATTAAAAGACCCACTAGGATGCTACTTTAGATACGTTTATGACACTCTATATATATATATATATATATCCCAAAATAAAGGCATTCGTGTTTCTGATATATTAAACTCAATTAACAATTTACATTGCAAAATAAAATTTACAACAGAAGAAAAACCGAATAATAAATTGAATTAATTAGACCTAACCATAAACAGAACTGAAAATAATTTTGAATACTAAATATACAGAAAACATTTCAAACTAATTTCACAATTCGAAATAAGTCTAATCATCCTCCCCAACATAAAATGGCAGCATTTAATTCATTAATATACCGTATATATAGAATCCCATTAAATGAACAAGAAAGAAACAATGAAAGAAATATTATCACACAAATAGCAAAGACAATGGAATAAAAATAAAAATTATCAATAAATTAGAGAATAAAATAAAACATAAACTCACTAAACAAACACCATACAAACCTTCCACTAATGATAATACAAAATGTATAAACTTTACTTATCACGGAAACATAACTCGTAAACTAAGCAAACTATTTAAACATACAAACTTTAAAATATCTTATAACACAGACAACATTGTTTTTAATAAAATAAAACCTAAAAATAATTTCAACATTCATAATAAAATTAAAGTTTACAAAATAGAATTTCCAGATTGCAATAAATATTACGTAGGCCCGACGAAGAAAAAAACTGTCCGAGAAATACATTCAACGTCGCAATGCGTATCTAAAACCTAATATTTACAAATCCATAAATTTCAAGACTTCAAAATGTCAAATTAATTAAAAACGTGTAAAAAGGTAACAAAATGAATATCTGGGAAAATCTTAATATTTACAAACACAATAATAACAATCTACTAACTAAGAAAAACAAATTTAATTAAGAAAGGTGTGTTAGTAGTTATAATTACAAACAGAATTATTACTGTTGTACACCGGTATAGAAAAATTATTCCGATTAACGCTTTCAAGCTTCTCAGCTCATCGCCTGAGAACAAATACAGGCAAAGAACAAATACAAAAACAGGGGATAAACACCTAAGCATTCAAATAATTTCGACGAAACCGAAACATCGAAGCATGATAATGTTTTTAGGCTTTTGAAACGTATAATGTGGATTACGTTTGGTGGATTACGTAAATCATTTCCAAACCACAGACGATCACAAACAGAGCATGTAAAACCAAATTTATTCTCACTAAAACGTTTGCTAACCTCAATGTCAGCAGCGATTATTTCTGTCTTGATGCGTTTACATATCAAATTTCTAGACTGTGGGGAATCGAAAGTGTGGAAGCGTCACGTTTATCGATGACGTTTTTGTGGAATGACCCCCAGCTTAAAAACATTATCATGTTAAAAAAACAAAATAAGATGATTTATTTAAAATCATACATTTATAAGAATAATAAAATAGACATTAAATATATAATAAATAGCTACTACATAAACATTAAAACAATCGAAAATAGCATCGAAGCAAATTCGATTATCAGTGGCTGCATTGTAAGCGACACATTCAATTACAATTCAAACAAACCTCTGAAGACACAGAATAATTTCTGCGAAAAGTGCGTCAGGTAAAAATAAACCTACTTGCAGTGTATTTATTTGAAGATATTAAATACAGATGAAAACGTTTTAAATAATATGGTAAGTGTCAAATGTATATTTTATGATTGCAAATCATAAATCGTATGGCTTTGTAATGTGCAGCAGCCGTCCTTTCAACGCCCTACATAAACCCTTACGTCATCATCATCTTCACAACACAGCCTCTTCCTCCCTAATTCAAAAATCCTCCAGCCACCTCTTCCTGGGTCTATTCACACACTGTGTACTATAGGTTTGTATTTCCAGACTTGTTTGGCCAGTCTGGAATCTGTCATTCTTTCTCAGTGCTCTTTCCACCGTCCTTTCTAGTTTGAAATTTTTCAATTTTTTCTACTTTTTCAGTGTTTTTTTAATTTTTTTCAATTTTTTAAAGCTCTTACAATTATTTTTTTTTTAAATTTTGCTACCATTATTGGATCGTGGTACCCCTAAAATTAGAAAATACAGAAGTAATTACTGCTTTAAAATTCCGTTATCTCCATACCCAAAATGGGCTCTACAAATTTTTTCCATAACATCGTCTTCAGAAATCCATTTCCATTGATCTAAACGTGACCAGTTTCTCTGACTAATTTTCAACAGTTTGCCTCCATACCAGTTCGATTGCTGAACTCGCTATGATAATTAAATATTTTAATATTTAACGACCTCGCTAAGAGTGAATTTTTATTTGATTTTATTTATTTCTGATGACGAAACATACGTTTCGAAACGCGTAAATAAAATCAAAACGCAACACGAAGTCACACGACGGAAGAAATAAGATAAATATTATATAGACTTACATATCAATTTGTAAACTTTTATGGTTATGTGTTTAATGATATTGCAATGATTGGTTGTTGGTAATTAGATTGTGTGTGTGTGAGCGCGCACTCGTGTATAATTCAAAAAATAGGTGTAATATTTTACTACTGGCAAGGGGGTACAAGTCGCGAACAACATAAACCAACAGTAAAAAATGAATCAAGCGTCATCAATTAACCAACAAAACTGTCCCTTTCAGTTTTCAATTAAATACTCGATTACTCGCGTTTCTGAATTAAATTCTTCCCTGAAACAAGGTATACTTCTTTAGAAGAGAGTAGAAAATGCACAAGGGAATTAAACGAGAAATGAGTCTGCAGGAAGGAGTACATGGATCTGTTGAGAGTGAGACGGGTGGATCCCGAGGGATTTGACACACAGATTGTCACACAATTGGCTCTGCCTACTTTACATATGTGACCCGTCCCGTGTGTGCTGCAGCTGAGTTGGCTGTGACATTACCGCCGCATCACTGTGTTTGTGAGCGAAACTTTCTCACAAAATAAGGCAGCGAATAATATTTGATAACGGAACCTATTTTGTAGATATACAATTTTTATAACTAAGGAATTATACAACTAATATAACAATTTTGTTTAAGATTTTCCTAGTTGAACGATTAAAGTGAGTTCTTAGTGTTTACTCGACCGTTTGTAATTTGTCTGTGAGCGAACTTTCTCACAAAATAAGCCAGCGAATAATATTTAATAACAGAACCTATTTTGTAGTTATGAATTTTGTATAACTAATGCGCTCCATCAGATTTATGTAACTAATATAATAATTGTATTAATATTTCCCTAATTGAACGAGCAAAGTGAGTTCTTTGTTTTTACTCGACCGTTTGGAATTTGAGTGTCTGTCTACCGATCTGTCTGGTTGTCACACGATAACTTTCGAACGCTTCAACCGATTTTTGTAAAGTTTGGTATGCTTGTCCACACTTTTACAATACACAACATTAGGGATCCTTAGTACATTAATCCCTCAAAAATAAGGAGATACAGAAGGCAAAAATATGTGGGTTCAGAATTCTGAAAAGAATCCCAAAAACCCATCTGGTGTATCAAATTAAAGGGAATTTAAACCGTAATCTGAATATGGCGTTCATTGTTGAAAATTTCAAAACTTTTGAACATCAAGGCTCAAAACGTTGGTGACGACTTTGATAAAAGCAGAGTTAATTGGTATCAAATTAAAGTGAATTTAAACAGAAATCTGAATATGGTGTTCATTGTTGAAAATTTAAAAACTTTTGAACATCAAGGCTCAAAACGTGGGTGACGACTTTGATAAAAGCAGAGTTAATTGGTATCAAATTAAAGTGAATTTAAACCGAAATCTGAATATGGTGTTCATTGTTGAAAATTTCAAAACTTTTGAACATCAAGGCTCAAAATGTGGGTGACGACTTTGATAAAAGCAGAGTTAATTGGTATCAAATTAAAGTGAATTTAAACCGCAATCTGAATATGGTGTTCATTGTTGAAAATTTCAAAACTTTTGAACATCAAGGCTCAAAACGTGGGTGACGACTTTGATAAAAGCAGAGTTAATTGGTATCAAATTAAAGTGAATTTAAACCGAAATCTGAATATGGTGTTCATTGTTGAAAATTTCAAAACTTTTGAACATCAAGGCTCAAAACGTGGGTGACGACTTTGATAAAAGCAGAGTTAATTGGTATCAAATTAAAGTGAATTTAAACCGCAATCTGAATATGGTGTTCATTGTTGAAAATTTCAAAACTTTTGAACATCAAGGCTCAAAACGTGGGTGAAGACTTTGATAAAAGCAGAGTTAATTGGTATCAAATTAAAGTGAATTTAAACCGAAATCTGAATATGGTGTTCATTGTTGAAAATTTCAAAACTTTTGAACATCAAGGCTCAAAATGTGGGTGACGACTTTGATAATAGCAGAGTTAATTGGTATCAAATTAAAGTGAATTTAAACCGAAATCTGAATATGGTGTTCATTGTTGAAAATTTCAAAACTTTTGAACATCAAGGCTCAAAACGTTGGTGACGACTTTGATAAAAGCAGAGTTAATTGGTATCAAATTAAAGCGAATTTAAACCGAAATCTGAATATGGTGTTCATTGTTGAAAATTTCAAAACTTTTGAACATCAAGGCTCAAAACGTTGGTGGCGACTTTGATAAAAGCAGAGTTAATTGGTATCAAATTAAAGTGAATTTAAACCGCAATCTGAATATGGTGTTCATTGTTGAAAATTTCAAAACTTTTGAACATCAAGGCTCAAAACGTGGGTGACGACTTTGATAAAAGCAGAGTTAATTGGTATCAAATTAAAGTGAATTTAAACCGCAATCTGAATATGGTGTTCATTGTTGAAAATTTCAAAACTTTTGAACATCAAGGCTCAAAACGTGGGTGAAGACTTTGATAAAATCAGAGTTAATTGGTATCAGATTAAAGTGAATTTAAACCGCAATCTGAATATGGTGTTCATTGTTGAAAATTTCAAAACTTTTGAACATCAAGGCTCAAAACGTGGGTGACGACTTTGATAAAAGCAGAGTTAATTGGTATCAAATTAAAGCGAATTTAAACCGCAATCTGAATATGGTGTTCATTGTTGAAAATTTCAAAACTTTTGAACATCAAGGCTCAAAACGTGGGTGACGACTTTGATAAAAGCAGAGTTAATTTTGGGTATCAAATTAAAGTGAATTTAAACCACAGTCTAAATATAGTAATATAGTACAAGATTAAAGTTCTATAAAGTTATGGCACTCCGTGTACTCTCTTACGGATGTGAATTATGGACACCAACCAAGGAAAACAGACAGTAAATACAGGCCTCGCAAATGGCGATCTTAATAGCCGCCTAAATGTGTTCTAAACTTGATCGTCTAAACAATAAGAGAAGATTTACAAGATTTTAACTTCAACGAAAAATTAAAATATTACAACCAACTGTGAAAGAACGCTTAGAAAGAATGTCAGATTCCATACAAACCTATTTACAGGACACTGGTGTGTGGGTAGACTCAGGAACAGATGGCTGGAGGATCTTTGACGGCACCGTGCCTACGTCGAGTTGTGAAGATGATCATGAACAACGCCCGGCTTATCCGGCTCATCCGACCGCCACATTAGATCCGATAGTCACTGCTTTACTAAACTTAACTGTACTTCTTGTTTTCAACTGCAAGATTGACCACTCGAGCTTTTTGATAACCTCTACCACACGTCCTCAGTTTGTTGAGATCACCGAGGTTCTAATATAAATACAAAAAGAAAAAGTTAACACGTTTAGTATGAAATATACATGAAAGGAAACCTGAAGGAAGAACAAGTTTATTAAGTTAAGTAATTTATGGACACAGAACTACAGGAGAAAACATGTTCCAATTCAGGTCACGTATACGGCATACGGCGTGGAGGAGCTCGTTACGGAGAACGGTATCACCTCATACACAGTACAGTGTGACTTCTGACGTCTTTAATAAAGCCTTCCTCGCTAACACACGTGTATAGATTTCGTATCATGCTTTCTTTTGGTTCAGTGGTGATAGTCGTGAGTTACTTTTATATATACTGCAAATCGGTTCATAACGTTATCCTACGTCTTCCGATCCCCAGTCTCCATTGCTCTCGATCTAACCGAGATTCTCCTTCCAATTCCCGGCCTCTCATTGCCCGGTTGATGCCTTCTCTCCGTCTCAACCTAGGTCTTCCTCTTCGCCTACGACCGTATGGTGTCCATCTCAAAATTTGCTTGGAAAGTCGATTATCCGGCATTCTTTGTACTGTAACCCCTCCTTATTTTTATTTAGTTTTTTATAGATTTTTTTTTTTTTTTTTTTTAGGAGAGGCTACTAGATATTTAGAACTAGGCAGAAGGCCTAGACGAACCATAAATTCAGAATCTGGCGATGCAACGTTGTTTTATGGTTCAGATTTGGTTCAATATCCTGCTCAGTTTAAAAACAAATTGTCTCCTCTAACGTTGTCAGTACACTTTACATTATCAGGAAACAGTAAACGTTTTCCCAAAAATTAAATTATTTTATTTCTATTGTATTCAAATAACTGCAAAATTGATATCTGAACTATACTCGGAATAAAATCTAATAGTACCTTTTGTATCCATAGCTTTTATTGTCTTCCCAAACTCTGACCATGAACACAAGTGATAGCAGACCAAATGTGGATGACGACGGACTTTCTGAGTTTTGTTACACAAACTTAAGCCCGATGCCGTATCAAATTGGACGACACAATTTCCTCTCTTTAGGTCAGTTACTGCAACTCTGCAAGTGTAAACTGCCTCCTTCACCTGGGCAACAGTTGCCGTCACTATTTAGTTTGGAACAGGTGAAACACACATACACACGATAGGCAATATTCGCTGCAACTGCAGCGTCACATACGCAGAGAACCTACAAGCGGCAGGCAATTTCCTGGCAACTGTGTTAAATCCCTCGACGCGGCTCGGTCGTTCCGTCGCGCGCAGTCTGTCTAGTGCAGTCTCATTTCTCACTTGATTCTATTTACGTTTTATTGCATTTTGTAAACAAGCCATCTCGCTGTATTTATGTACGTGTGATACAATAAACATGTAATAAACATGCAATAACGTGCAACTATTTGGAATGCCAGTTGATTGGCGAGGAAATAAGGTACACAGTGACATACTGTTAGGACGGTTGCACGGATTGCGCCGCTAGACAGTAGAAATCAAATAACTAAACACCGATAAATCGCTAATCACAACTGTAATGACAGTCGATGCATAGTAAATTACTGCTCATCTTCTGCTCTTTACAATATTATCTTGTTATCCGCAAACAAAATTGTGTTTATACATTTGTATGCTGCCGTTAATCTTCTTCGTTTTCTTCGTCACGGCTCAGACTGTTTAGCCTGTATACAGTCTCACATTTTCATCTGATGCTGCAACACGTGCATGTCCGGGACGGGCTAAATCTGTAGTGGATTCTGTTCCTTGTCAAAATTTATTGCACCATTCAACCACTGCCGTGAAAATAACTATAGTCACCATATACAGCTTTTATTCTTGTATAAATTTCCATTGGCTGACGCCGCCCCTTAGCGGCTAAAAACTGAATAATGGCCTGCAGATTATCTTTGGACGGATTTTCTATCATAAATGCCATTTTCAACCCAGTCAAAACGCTTAGAAAAGAGCAAACTTCACATACCTTTAACAGACGCGTCACTAGTACTTAAACAGACAATATAAACAAATGAATTCCGTTGCCATGGCGACGAAGTCACGGCTGAGCAAATCAAACGTGTTTCTATTAAACAATCCTCGTATATAATCCTTTTATTCGTTTAAGAATAATATTAAAATCTATAAAAGTACTACATAAAAATACATGAGAAGAATGCATTATTTTGTTAATCTGATGGGTCTTCTGTTAACGTGATGGATGTTTATGTGAGGTCCAGTACCTAAGTAGACAGAATTTTAAACCATTTATGTCAACACTTCGTCAAAAAGCGGCATGTCTTCATCACGACTGTATCGCGCAATGTAGAAATAAATAGGCAGATAAAGAGATAGTTTCATTTCTATCTAAATAAAACGTATTCAACGTACCCACGTTAATACGTTTTTAAATCTTACTATTCACAAATAATTTTATTTTTCACTTTACATTTTCTTTTGTTGTTTTTGTTAAAAAACGTTTCGTTCTTTATTTTAAATGTTACTCTGTTATAAGCATTGTATATAAGACATTAAACCTTGTGTTTTTTTTTCAACCATGGCTTTCATTCCTTTAAACAGTAGACTAAATGCAAAAAAAAAAACATTATCACCTAATCTCACAAACTAAAACACGACGCTGATCGAACGGTCGCCCGGCACTTAGTAGAAAATTTTAATAATACTTGGATTTAATAAATAAACACTTGGTACGTTCTACACATCACTTTATTTTCCTGCCAATGTTTCACTACGTACAGCAGCTTCAAAGGTTGTATTTCAACTGACAGGTTTGAAGTGTATGTTACCGGCTAATTATGAATCGTAATAATAACAGTAATGGTACTTTTTCTGACAACAATAGAACACCTTTGTCCAACCGCTTACCTGGGACTTTCCAATGCATCCTTAGTCATACACTACCTTCAACCTTCTCCCTATCATACATTTCAAACCTGTCAGTTCAAATCCAAACTCTGAAGCTGCCGTAATTGGTGAAACGTTTGTCAGGTAAATAAAATCATCTGTAGAACTTACCACATGTTTATTTATTAAATTCAAGTACTAAAGACAACACGTATTTTTGCTTTAATTAAGAAATAGAATAAATTACAATTAGTACTTTCTTTCTGATACCTTTATTGAAATGGAGAGGAAAGTAAGCAAAATTGGTTTGGAAGTCAATGAAGCTAAAACAAAATACAGGAAAGTGTCTGCGAAGGAAAATAGAGAACTGCTAGACCTTCACACAGGCAATTACTGTTTCCAAGGGGTTGCAGAATTTAAGTACCTACGTGTTATTCGAATAATGAAAACCGAGTGAGCAGCGAAATAGTAAATAGAATCATAACCGGCAATAGAGCCTACTATGCAAACCAATCATTACTGAAATCAAAGCTTCTAACTCCAAGAACCAAACTGATGGTTATATAAAACACTGATCAGACCTGTTGTTACTTATGCATCCGAGACATGGACTCTCGTAAATAAGTATATAAGCGCTCTAAGAATTTTTGAAAGAAGAATATTGAGGCAGATATTTGGACCAGTGAAGGAAGGGAATATGTATAGGATCCGAAATAACAGTGAAATAAATGAGTTGATTGGTGGACAAGACCTGGTGAGGCACATAAAATCAGCTAGAATTAGATGGCTGGGACACGTATGAATGTTACGAGGATGCCCAAAACTATATTAAGTGGAACGATATTGTGCAAAAGAAGAAGAGGCAGGCCTCGAAGAAGATGGCAGCAGGATGTGGAAGAAGATCTGAGAAAGATGGGCATTAGGAACTGGAGATTGAAGGCAATGGACAGTGTTGAGTGGAGACGGGTCGTAGCGGAAGCCAAGCTCACCATGGGCTGTAGTGCTGGAGAGTAGTAGTAGTAGTAGTAGTACTCTCTTTCTTCTTCACATTGTGGTATAGCGATACAATCGCATAATCGAAATATCGAAGATGTAGTGCGGGTACGGACATTGGAAAAGTACTTGTAGATTTCTATTCATCGTCACTATGGTTTACAGCGGTTTTACTAATTTTCTTTACAATTTGTACAACCTTTGTACATTATTAATTAATACATAGAGCAAGGAATACACAGTAGTTTGATGTAGAAGTAGCTAACCTAATTAGAGACGAACTCTGGTGGGGACGGCAGGCGAATGTGCACTTAAAGCAACGCATACACGCACGTGCACCGGAAGCTGCAAATGCAGTGTGTAACTTCATCGTGTAAAAAAAACAGTCACACACATGCACAAGTAAAATCAAGGTGCATACATAATTTGATTAATTAAAGTCAGGAGAGCTGTATGATTAACATCAAACAACACGTGCGCGGAAAATCTAATCAACACTCAGTCGCTAGCTGCATTAGTGTAAAGTGTTAGTATTTTAATGCAGTCCAAACTAAAGTCCAAGTCTAATTAACTGAAACCGTAAGAAAACTGAGTCAATTGAGCTTCAGTAAATTAGTATAGAGAGTAAATTAATACAATAAAAAACGAGGGATTTATTATTTTTTAAATATACTTTTTGAATTTATTATCTATCAAAATGAATATTATATTCTGTGAGTGAATTAGAAGGGGCACCAATGCACGGTGTAACATCGAACAGAAATTTGCATATTTTGCCTGACAAAAACAAAAGAATCTATGTAGTGTGGTGGGAAATATTGTTTTATATGGAACAGAAGTAATTGGGTGTTGGTGACGGCAATAAACCTGTATAAAAGCTGTAGAAGCCCAAGATACTTATAGCTCACACATGTCGGAAGGTAGAACCGTGTAGGGAAATGGAATGGGGGGCCGGCCCCTTGGCTATGGGAGGTTTGCCCTGGGTTTGCTAAATCAACTCCTCGGAAGTCGGGGAGACCCGCAAGCAGGGTACGGGGTGGATTCGGGGTTACCCGGGTACATTCCCGATATATTGGGTCGGACTCGACGTTGATCTGTGGTTTCGGCTGTGGGGCGTCGACTCTGTGTCCGCCATGAGTCGTAGAGATGGATTTACTAGATTCTGTTAAATCCTAGGTAGTAGATATTCCGTAACCCGTGGAGGGTTAGAGCTCCATGTCTCAAACCCAAGGGTACTGACCACAGCATCGTCAGGCGCCTATTCACCGTTCAGAACAATAGACCTCCAGACCGACGGAGAGCCGGGGATGGTATAAGCAGAGGCTTGGAACATCTCCGTTATCCTTAGAATTTCTGTAGAGAAATCGAAGTAAGTGGGGAGGAGACAGTTTTAGACAGCGACGTATTTACGCGGGGACCGCACCCTTCCACAGAGGGTTGAAAAACTCGACGGAGTTTGTTATTCTCTTAATTTTTAGGACCTTTTAATACTTTTTCAGTTGTGTTTTTCAGCTAGTAAGTCTCTTTTAAATATACATACAACTTTATTACACAGCATTTGCATATGTTTGAAGTATGAAATATTGGAAAATCATTATAGTCTGTAAGTCTTTTCTAAACAGTGTTTCAGTAACGCCTATTTTTTATTGTGTTATTATGTTTACTTTAATGGGATTAATTTCAGGATTTTATCGCACGTTTTTGAACCACTTTAAAGATAGTAATGTTGATTAGTCATGACTTGTTGTTTCTTTTGTATGAAGTCGACTCGACGAGACCCCCGACCCCGGACCCCCGAAGGCCAAATCTAGATACGTCATACGTCACTGGTTTTAGATTTCAAACTTCCAAAGACAGATTATAAATGTTTACAATTTCTTTATCTTAAAAATGTATCATAACTGCCAAATATTACTTTAATTTTTAAAACTACATATTAATAATATATGTTAAATATAACCTGTGATATAAATTAAGGTTATGAAGAAATATTTCCAATTCCTTCAGTCGATGCATTTTCTCGTGTATATAAATGTCCAGTATAATTTACATAAAATTTCCAATGATGGAACAATAATTCTGTGAGAGGAATTGTTGACGGTAAGAGCTAATCGCACTTCTGAAACATTGTTGTAAGATAGTAACAGTGGTTGTAAGAAAGTTTGACATGTAATTTCTAAATATATTCATAATTACCAACCTGATTAAAGTCAGAAGTAGCAAAAATATAAAAAGAAGCCAAGGACCTCCAAAAGAAATTAGTGGCATATTAGAGAAACTTGGTATTAGTAATCTTTCGAAGACAAATATTAAGAATGGGTTTCAAAACATGAAAAACATATGACACTATTATTACATTGTTAAGTCAGCTGATTTTAAATACAACAGCTGATAATAGTTTTATGATAAACTCGATTAAAACAAAACACTTAAGTTTCCATTACAAAGTAATTCAAATAGTAAATATATTTAGACCACTTGAAATGGTGAGTTAATTTTTATGAAGAGTTTATTAACTAATAATTTCTTTAATAATTCCTTTTTTTGCTTTTAGTGGGACTCCCCCTTCCTTCAAATAAAAAAAAGAGAAACCGTGGAAAAATAAATTTTATATAGAAGCTTTAACATGGGCATGGAGGACAGTTTGTAGAAGATCAGCAGATGAGATGATAGATTTACAATAGTGGATACCAGTACGATTACGAAAACTTTCCACGTATTTCCACTGCCGACAGAGGAACAATGCCAACAGGAAGCACAAGAAGCAGAAAAACGACAAGATAATAAAATGGAGGAACAACTGAAAGCACTCCTGCTGGAAACACAAGAACACCATAAAGCACTATTACTCGATTCAGAGGAACAACATGATGAGATATGTAAGAAAGGAACAGAAGACAAAGTTTGAAACAGGAACAAAATAGATGCCAGAGCATACTACGGCAGAGCCGGGTTTATTGCAAGGTGAGCTCAAGAAGTTGCTTGAATATTTGGAAGTACAAGAATCAGTGAGATAAAAAATAACTGGCATAGATGAAACATTGTCAAATTAAATTCTTCAAGTAGCAAAATCTATCTCTATTTTTGAAGAAGATATGTCAACAAAACTAACGATAGTAGAAGAGTCAATTGAAAATATTAGAAAAAGTATTAAAATTTGGATTGAAGAAGTTATGAAATAAGTTAGGGAGGTAGGTAATTGTCGAAATTGTAACTGTAAATTTTAAAATGAGAATATGCATATTATTATTATTATTATTATTTTTGTTAAAAAGTACTACTACATCATAAAATACCTGGGGTAGACATCAAAGAAAAAATCGGAATGACGATGAAAATGTACTATCACATGATTAAAGAGGATGGTCATAAGGAAAATGAGCAGGACTGCACAAATTAAAGTAGCGAATGAGGGAAGGTAACAAGTGACAGGTCTTGACTACCTAAGATGTTTAGTTAAAGAGGACATGCGTTGCAATCAAAAGCTGAAGTGCAGAATTGCCTTAACTAAGAAAGCTCTTAATAGAAAGGAAAATATCGGTACGGAGAACCATAAATTATTTCCATGTTCCGAGATTTAGCCTATATTTAAAATCATTTTCGAAACGAAATATTTCCATATAAACTACTTCTTTCTTCAGTCTTAACCACAGTACTGTGGTCACTAACGTATATCACCTTGTTACAGCACTCGATTTACACTGATGATGGCAGTCGATGGTACTGCCAAAACGTCTGGTTTTGGGGAAAAACAGGACCACGGCCAAACAGCTAGGGAAGGAATTTTAACAACTAACTACTTTTTTAGTGCCGATAACGTAGTACACATATAAAAAATTATCCCCTCCCCTTTCAACTATCATTTTCATTTATAGAAAATCACCCCCTCCGCCCTCAACTACCCTTTTAATTTATAGATATTTCATCAACCTTTCTTTTCATTATTATGATTATTGATTAGGATATTATTAATATGATTATTATGATTAGGATTATTATGACCATCTTTTCAGGATATTTCTTTTATTAAAATTAAGTACTTTACTCTTGTTAAAACATAAAACGTTGCAGATAAACTACCTCTTCCCCTAAACCGATCTTCATCAAAATCAATAGGTCTTGAGTCCTCTACAAATCGGGTACATATGCAAAAAATTATTTGTTTTTGTTTGAATTTGCGCCAGTTATCGTTCTGCATAGAAAAAATTCTACGCGCAGACACACACACACAGACACTTTACGGAAAATGACTTTTCTTCATGTTTTGAGGGTAGTGTAATCAGAATTAGTCCTTATCTTGAACACTTTTTTTTTCGCCATTACCACACTTCCATTCCTTATGGTACATGGAGGAAAAACGATTATGGTGCGAGCAACTAAATGTAAGTCATAATGCATTTTATAATTTTAATAGAGTTTCTGGCGTTCTAAAATTTTTTAATTTTCAAACCTAAACTATCTATCCGCAGACTGTTATTTAATTTGATGTCTGGAGCAGAACTTTCCCAGGTGTGTCCTTGTTACACATTTGTGCAACATTTTCACAATTAGAAAAACTTTGTTTTGAACGACTAATGACTACGCTTAATTTTCTTTTACTTACATTATTTTTTTTTAATACACCTTTTGGTTTTGTCATGATTAAACGATAACACTAATAACATAACACCAAACAAAACGCAGCATGTATAACCTCCAAAAACAAACAAACAGAAAGTTTAATATCAGCTGATTAACAATATGAAGCAGAAGTACCAAATCTGAAAGATAAATATTTGTAGTATAAATACAAAGAGAAATAAGAACAAAAAGCAATAGTTCTGTGTACTATAACAAACCGAAATATGCATCAGCTCGAATGGGTGACATACTGAACTGAGTTTATCCTTGACATCATCACATAAAAAAAATCGTTAAAGGATTTTCTAGCTGTCCGATTAATTTAAAATTAATATCATATGAAAGTTGATATTTCATACAATATTTTGGGACAAAAAATAAAAATATTTTTTTTTTTACTAAAAGTACCTTACAGACTTTTGTATTAAAAGGTATTACTTAATAAGTAATACATATTAAGACACCTTAATAGAGTTTTTGGTGTTTATTTGTTTTTAATTTTTTATATCTGAACCATCTAACCGGAGACTGTGGTTGAATTTACCTTTATTTTGATGTCTGACGCGTAACTTTGCTACGTTTTATAGAAGTTGGTAAACTTCTTTTTGGAACCTGGTGCCCCCAAATTTTAAAATAGGGTTATGTAGGCTATACCTAAGGATTCGCATGTCATGTTTTACGAAATCCAATTGATGCTTTCCGAAGTTATCGTGAGTCACATCCCAAAAGACAGACAGACAGAGAGACGCCAAATGGTCGAGTTAAAACTGAGAAATAGTTTCTCTCGTTCAATAGATACAATATTTTTACTTGAATGTTTTTACACATAATTATACATTATTATGCAATTATATTTACATTATATTTACTTTGTATTATACCTTAATTAAACACAAAGATAAGACATTTACGCTGCTACGTATTCTCGGTCCTCTTCTACGGTGTAGAATCTTGGACTTTGACTAAAGCCACAACTATAAAGTTGGAATCTTTCGAAATGTGGCTTTACTGTAGAATACTGGGAATTTCGTGGACAGCAAATATAACTAATATTGTAATTCTTAGAAAGATGAAGAAATAAAGGGAAGTTATTAACACAGTGAAGATAAGAAAGCTTCAGTATCTGGGACATCTCGTAAGGAATGAACAGAGATTTTACTTATTGCAGACCATGCTACAGGGAAAAGTACTTGGAAAGTGAGGAGTTGGGTGACCGAGAATCTCATGGCTGAAAAATTTAAGGACCTGGTTTGGCATGAATACAACTGATTTATTCCGTGCAGCAGTACAGAAAGTTAAAATAATCTGTATGTCAACCAACATCCGAAACGGATAGGAACTGTCAGAAGAAGAAGATGCCTTAATTATGTTCTGACAGTCTTCTTTTCCCGAGGCTGTCCGTTGCATCTTTGAGCCACCCGTAGGTTTGGTGGTTAACCTTGTCTACCAACCCTCCTTCTTTATCCGGGCTTGGGTCCGGCAGTCGTATCCAATGTACAAGGCTTACAAGTAACAAAAAGGCAGGTGAAGAAATAGAACATCTATTGACGAAAGCAAGGAGAATTCATGAATAGCCTTATATGGAATAATAAATACCCCATACAAGAAGCAAAAACTAGGGTTTACAAAAACGCAGTACGTCCAGTAATATCCTATGCATCAGGGACCAAGCCAGATACACCAACAACTAAGAAAACGCCAAAAGTATAGAAATTACTATATTACGGAGGGTAGTAGGAAAGACAAGGTACGATAGGCTGCCAAAGAATAGTATAAGAGAAACGTGTTATGTAATAGATATTAATTCTTGGATGAACACATATTGTATGTAATTGTATGGAATGAACACATATCAAGAATGCATGACACAAGGCTAGTGAAAAAAGGGAAGAGATAGCCAACCAAACACGAAGAGAAGCATTTGTCGGCCAAGGAAAAGGTACATGTAGGACCGTTGTTGAAGAAGAAGAAGAAGAAGAAGAAGAAGAAGAAGAAGAAGAAGAAGAAGAAGAAGAAGTTCTCTTTTTTTACCGTCATTCGCTGATTTACAAAATTAAAAGTTGTCACTGTGCTTGTATTTTTTTTCAGAGATTTGGTGATTGAAATCTGTACACGATCGTTAAACTTTATAAAAAAACAAACAGAAGAAAATAATGTGTGTATTCTTGTTTCTAAGATGTAAATTAATCTGACAAATTAATGGCAAAGTCGTGTTCAAAAATATCTAGACCATTACGTGGCTAAAACAAACAATATTAAAATACATGCGTAGGTGTCTATCGGTGTAAAAGGTTATAATGAGAAAATGTAAAAATAAACATTAAAAAAAAAAGAAAACAATCGACAATGATGGAACCGCGCGGGGGTGAGGGAGGCGAACAGACACGAAAGTACATTAAGTTAAGAAAAAGTAGGACTAAATTAAAGTGGATTGTTTCCATGTACATGCCATGCATACACGCATTTTAGCGTCCATTAACTGCGTGTGGGACGGAGGTGTTGTGAAGTAAAAAATGTTAAATATTAGACGAAGTGCGAGGGGAGGTTTTTTTGTAGCGGCCGCGGTACCAAGGGAGGCAGAGAGCAGCAGGTAGACAGGTGACGGCGAGCGTGATACACCTGGCCGTGGAAAAAACACCACGAATACATTAACTGGTGGCAGCGGCAGCGGTGCACCGCCCTTCTAACCAACAACCCCCGTAGTACGGTGGTATTTATAAATATGTATAAGCGTGAAAAATTCCGTACATTTGTTTCTTTCATTTTGTGTGAGTTTTTTATTTTTTTTTTTTGTTTCGTTCTAACCGCTTCTAATTTTATACTCACTTTGATTTGTCCTTTTAGTTGGCCGCGCGTCCGACACCCCTCTCTGTTGGTAAAAACACCTGTAAAACCGGAATAATTTAACCGGCCAGTGAGTGAGTGAGTGAGTGCGTATTAAGTTTTCAGAATGACTAGGTTTTACAAAAAGCAAATGCAACGTTTCTTTTTTTGTCTACTACAACGAAAAATAAGCTTAATTTTCTCAGTAAAAAACAGAAAGACCGGTGTATTATGTATATTTATGAGGCATACGTAAATATATTAAAGGGTTTTATTCTTTACACCCTTCGTCTTTTTTTCTTTTTCCTCTTCTTAAAATCCATTTGGATTAGATGAAGAATATTTTAACATTACTAGTAAAAGCTTTCTTTTGTTGTATAGCGTTGCGTCTTTTTGTGAATTCATCAATTCATAGTTTGACAGACTCGGTCTGTAAGTCATAAGTATTTTCGACAGCTTTACAAAGGTTTACAAAAATTACTTACAGATAACTTTTATACATATACCAGTCAACATATAGTAAATTATATTATAGCTAAATACAGATTAAGGGCTGTTCAATTATGTAATTATTAAAAGTTATTTTTAACATGTTTCACTCAATAGATATTAATAACAATTCTAATATCCAATTGTTGATTACTGCTTTTATAATTAATTAAGAAATACCATTATATTATGAGTAATTTCAATTGTAATATTGTATAAATTAATTTCTGTGATATTATAATTTTCTCGTTGTCTTTAAAGAAAAGATTTGATGATGTAAAACAAACTATATCAACTCCTTCACATGTACAAGGACACACGCATACGCACGTACACGCACACACATACACAAACACGTTCACTCAAATAACTGTTCTGTTGTTTTTGACATTTCTTTTGTATTCATACACAGGTCCTGATGCTGGCAATAAACATTGTCGAAACGTCGACACAAATAAGTTAAAATTTGTGTTATATTTTTGGCCAATCCTCACAAACCCTTCACAGGAAAAATTCATTGATTGACGGTCACTACGAATTTAAGGATTATTATTATTATTACTTTTATAGTTATGATGACGATGGTAATAGGCCTAATGTTTATGTTGATGATGATGACTAGCTTGTTACTATAAGAGTGTAGCGTTAATCCGACTTTTATAGGACCAAGAGTGTAACTGCCTAGAGAAAATTCTGGCCCGTCTAAAATGCATGTAACTAAATGTTGCTTTACAATCAAGTTAAAAAAAATAATGATTATGAAGCACAACACATTAATTTACTGACTTTAAATGAAAATATACTAATTAAGTCAGCTGAGCTGCGAATCTAGCTTAGAGTTTTACAATTTTTGGAAAATTTTGATTTCCATTTTCTACTCCTGGTGCCCTTACAGACAAACGTTTTAAGTTCCGACACTACATTCTCTTTGGGTTAATATCGATTTCTTTATTCTGATGGTGGCATTAAGCTGTACAGTGTCTTCAGAATTTTAATACGTAATTTTGTTTTTCCTGAAATTTAAAGATTTTTAAAATTTAACAGTATGTTTAGACTGTGGTTAAAATTAATTTTTATTTGATATCCCATTTTGAAATTCCATTTTTTTTTTAAATTTTGTTACAGTTTTTGAACCCTGAGGTTTTTACAATACTTTCGATTACTTAAATCATGTATCCAACATTAACTGTGGTTAAGATTAATTTTATTTGTTATCCCATTTTGATTTACCGACTTTTTAAAAAAATTTTACAGTTTTTTACAATATTTTCGATTACTTAAATCATGTATCCAACATTAAGTAGTAAGCTCATCGTTAAACATGTTGATTTTCTATCTTTTTGGTTGCTGCTGTTGACTTTGGTTTGGTTTTTGCTGAATTACGTTTTTTTGTGATTGTTGCTGCGCGACACAAAAAAGATTACACGTTGTAAATACTGACTGAATAACTTTGTACACCATATCCAGGCGGCACAATTTGGACCGCGGTCAGTAGCGACACAATGGTATAAAACCCGGTCAGTTGCGACCGAAGTAGAAATTTGAACCCGGTAAATTGCGATCAATTACATTTTCATGTTATTACTATAATCAGACACAAATTACCGCAAATTACCGTTACAATTCTATTCAATCCTAGCTCAACCTAACCTAACCTAACCTGGCCTAACAAAACCTAACCTAACCTAACATAACACAACCTAACCTGACCTGACCTAACGTAACTTAACCTAACCTAAAGAAAATATTGGAAGAAAGAGTTGCAAATAAAAAGTTGCAGATTCGAAGTCTCATCGAAATTCAGAATAGCGACGTTTCTAAATGACAGATTCGTTCAGTAAGTGAAAATGCGGGGCGCAATTGACCGCGTAAGAATAGGTAAAAGCGTATACCAACAGTCCTAATCAATAGAAAGTAAGCATAACCAACAGCAGCAACCAACCAAATACGAATTCTTACTTTACACTGATCGAAGTACAGTACACTCTCATTAATGCGGCAGATATCAGACCACGGTAGTTACGGATCAGTGGAAATTCCGGGTTAATGGATGGTTATTAGAAAAAAAACGCATTTGAATGACAAAACGTAGCGTACATTGTACATGATAGTAAAACATGAAAAAAAGTACACCTGGTTAAAACATCGGATTAAAAGTGTAGTATGTCACTTTCTATCTTTTCTTAAAAGTATTTAATTTAGTTTTATGTTTATTATTTAGTCAAACGTAAGAAAAAATGACACTTGCATATGTATTAGATTGATACTGTAGTAATTACAGTACTATTTCATTGGAATGAAAAAGCAGTCTGTTTCTTCTGTTTGTTGGCTTGAAACGACGCTGGTAACTCTTTTACTTTCAGTTTTTCCAACACGACAATTTTACAAGCAGACACGCCATTTTCTTCTGCCCACTTAATAGAAGTTGTGAAGACGTCCACCGCCATACCACTGTATGAACAGCTCTCGCTGTTTTCCCTCTTCCTCCTCCTGGTGGTAGTGATGATGATAGAGGGACAAGCGATTGCATTTTTTTATAAGTACCTGTTGACACCCCCCTATTATCACTATCCGCGTCGTCCACGTCTTTGTAGCCCTTTCTTCAACTTTTGTCTGTCTTTTTTTCCTAAGTAACTCAACTCAGACGTTTGTTCTGTAACAGAAATTCTCTAAAGAATCGCACTTCCTGCTGAAAACATTGACTATTAACAAGAAGTACATAAAGAAATGGTTACAAACAAAATGAAAATCTGCAGTGAATCTCGATCAACAGAACTATAAAAAAGTGTCAATTCCATTTTCCTTGAAGTTACAACGTAAGTTACTTTTAAAATAAAATATAATTTTTCTGTTTAATTTTATAAAATATTATTTTATTTTTCAGGTTTTGTTAACCTGTCCTTTCCCGCAGTCCTACCCCCGTTCTCCGTCTTACTGCAAGTCGAGATCCCACTCATTCTCCTCCCCCCCCCCGCGACGCTGTTCATTCGCCTTTAACCATCTCGATTCAGACACCAGCTGGCTTGTAATTTAGTTTTTGAATCAAATCACATCTCTCTTGTTGTGACGCCATCTCTCGACGTCAGAACCATTCACACGCATTGTTATCCGTTATTACACAACTTGTCTGTGGAAATAGAATTTTGTCAGGTCCGAAAACGCATTTTTCACTCTTACAGCCGCGTACGAATCCAGAACTGTGAACTGTACGTAAATAAATCATTCCTGCTTGCAATAATTAAGCTCTTTGTTCTTTGATTCGCCTTGACAGAAATTAATAAAACTAACATACCTAATGCTTACAAGGTGTGTTCAAACGAAGACCGAACTATTTGTGTAGCACATCAACCTGCGCATAGAGCGAGGTACACAATTGCGTGTTGCTAGCGACAGGTTTTGACGCCGGAATGCAGTTATCTCCGTCCCGTCATGATCATCCGTCTTCGAGCTACACACGCTGTAGTGGGCACGAGCACATACCGTCCGGCGGATTTATAACGAAGTGAGAATGAAGATCTTAACACAACGCGTATGTATAAAATTTTGTCCCTAACTTCCTAAAATCTTTACAGAGCAATTTCCATTGCACGCCAAAGTTGTCATTACCAATTTGCATTGGTACGCAGTTGTTGACCGATTTCAAAACGGGTCTCTTTCTGATCGCCAGTTAACAAACGCTGTAAAACTTTTTCATTGATACTATACATTTAAATGTTTCTATCAAAATTTAATTTTACAATCTTATACGGATGCGCATTCTTTTACAAAGTCTCAACAGTTAAACGATGATTTACTATTACCACGTCACAAACTCACTTGCCACGATCTTCGACATTGCTTTGATCTACACCGACTAATAATTTGGCCCTCTTTAAAAATACTTAAAGTAATCGTTTGGCTCATGTAGGCCTCCGCGTATGGTTACTCGAACAACCAGAATGTCTCTTACATAAAGTGCGATGCACACCTCCTCAATGACCGTAGTTGAAAACATTTCTAAAGTGAATAATAAAGTAAAAAATGAACATAATAACATTGAAAAACATTTGAATTTATTGTTTGTTTAAGATAGTTTTCTGTTGGGTCTTTATTTAGTTGTACAAAAAATGGGCCACATTCACATACATAAATAATAAAATGACAAAACTAACAAAACTATTTAAAAACACAGATATAAAAATAACATACATAACTAATAAAAATAATTTACAAAAACTAAATAGCCCACACAACAAAGATAATACAACAACTAACGGTATATACAAAATTGAATGCCAAGAATGCAATAAATGTTACATAGGACAAACAAAAGAACAGATGAAAAAACGTTATTTTGAACACATAAACGCATACAAAAAACCAGAAAAATGTAAATCCAATTTAGCCACACATGCAATAAACACAGGACATGAATTCCCAGACATAACCAATGTGACACTAATAAAACATATACCACACAAAGGCATCATAATGAACATTTGGGAAAATTTACAAATATACAAACATAAAACACAAAACAAACTAATACCTGAACAAATACAAATCAATACAAAACATGGCACAATATTCAAAGCACTCAACATCGAAAATACAAAAAAAAAACTAACACATACACCACAATCACACACAATAAAACCAAATTGAAGTACCAGAAGCCAACAGGAAGCCACAATAATAATAGTCAACCAACACATATGTACTTCTCTAAACACAAAAACCGGAAAACCGGAAGGCTGAGGATGGGTACAAGTTGGTACCCGAAACATGTTCCTAATAAGGAAAAAAAAGGTATATGTTGAGGTAAATTTATTTATAAATATTAAATGTATTATATACATCAAGAAACGGACTGTAGCAGAAATTGATTGAATTAATAAAACCATACAAGGTAAATTAGCCTACAGTGAAGGAAAAAAAACGAAAAGTGAGGTTATCAAACAAATTTAAAAAAAAAGTGTATTGTGAAAAAATAGTGAAGTGAACATCAATATTAAGTGAAATGAACAACCAAAATAAATATATAACAAATTATCTCTCACATAAATATACATTAACATGTACACAAACAACATAACGAGGGGCTTAAAGTTATAACCAAGTTTTGCAGCAAATTTCATAGGCACACGGTGTTCTTCGCGGTCTTTCTTAATCGCTTTGTCACTAATCCGCCGGCCAGCGCTCGTCCCCACTAACTCTGATGTAGCGCACAGACTAATGGTGATAGCGGAACAGAATAAATGGCAATTTGTTGTCAAAAATTATCGCTAAGCGCGCTCAAATTCGCAGCAAGTTGTTTGTGCGGGTTCATCATTGTTATTCAAAAAGTTCGGTCTTTTTTTGAACACACCTCGTACAGTCTAGAAAAATACTTCTCTTACTTCTTCCTTCTTCACTATCCTCCTCACCTTCGTCTTTCTTCTTCTTCCTCTTCTTCTGATCCTGTTTCTGCTGCTACTACTGCGCCTCCTCCTTCTCTTCCTTCTTCTTTTTCTTCTTCTTCTTTATTTTCTCTTGTTTTTTTTTTCTATTTTCCATTATCATTCTACCCAGTCTTCTTGGTCTTCCTGTTTTTTACATTTTTATAGTTCTTGTCGATATCTGCGATCACCTCGGGGTATATCCGTTTTCCCATTCTCCCAGTACTTCTCGTCCTCGGGGATTTTCTTGGTCTTCTTGTTTTTTAATGTTTACGATTCTTGCCGATCTCCGAGATTTTCTCTGTGTTTCTGTCTTTCCCGTTCTCCCCGACGATCTTCTCGGTCTTTCCGTTTTCCACAGTCCGCCAGTTCTTTTAGATTTCCCCGATTTTCTTGGTCTTCCGGTTCCAGCACGTTTGAAAGAAGTGTACCAACATTACAGTTGGTGAGAGGCAGTCTCATCCTCTATGGTTCGTCGCCACTACGCAAACAGAAATGACAAAATGGACCGCATATTTTCAAGTAACTGTCTGAAAGGTGGGTACACACTTTTTAAATCGAATCTTCAAAGACTGAGGATTACAAATATCCACACCTAAGACCAAGGTGATGGCTTTTCGTGGAACTGATCCCGTACTGACCAAAATTGGTGTAAATGGTACTGTCCTGGAACAAGTCAGCAATTTTGAATACGTGGGCTACAATGTGTCTTATAATACAAACAACGACGTTGTGAATAAGTTGCATAAGTTCAACCTTATTTGCGGGACCATTAGGCGAAGTCTTAAGTCGGCAAGTAAAGAAACACGCCTAAAATTCTATAAGGTGATGGCCCTTTCCACACTTCTTTATGGGTATGAGAATTGGACTTTAATGAAAGGCCAGACCAGTCGCATCCAAGCGGCTGAAATGAGATTTCTCAGGCAAGTGGGAGGGTATACTCTCCATGATCATAGAAGAAACTCAGACATACAGCAGGAACTGAATATTATGAGTATACTCGACAGGATTGCCCAGTATCGGCTAAATTGGTGGGATCATCATTGCCGCATTCACAAACAACTATGGAATTATAAACCGAGGGGACGGAGGGATGTGGGACGTCCGAGGAAGCGCTGGAGTGACCAGCTCTAATCTTTGCCTGTTCGAGACCGTAACAAACCATCCTTGGTTTAATCATTTAAGATGAAGGTAATGATGATGAGTCTCTGAAAGGTTACTGGTTACAACTGCACATACTCCGTCTTGGTGTGACAAACAGTTTGCCTGTATCACCTAATCGAAAATTAATTTTTGAATCGTCTTCGTACTTACTTTCGTTAAGAATCACTTCCTCTGTATAATTACTGACGACCAGCGATATCAGCTGAAATCTGGAAAACTAACACCGACTTTGTCAATTAAAAATTTAGGCAAATTTTAACACGATTTGGAACATGATTTTACGGTGAAAAAGGTATCCGTGACTAATCGGGCGTGTTAGAAAGTAAGAACAGGTTTTGTTATGTCAGTGGCTCCCCCGTAGAACGGTAACACTATGTCGTTGCCAATACAAAATTTACATTACGCTGGTTAAAGAAGACAAGCCAATTGAAAGGTTAAACAATCAACTAAATTCAATGTTTGAATGTTGTGTGCAGATCACTTCATCACTGTTTACTGACACACGGTCTTACGGTAAAGTAAAACGCGCTCGCGCACACACGCACACATCCATAGCGTAGTGTGTTTCACATAAGACAGCTTAATTCTTTGTCGGTGTTCATTGTGGTGAAGACTTAATTCCGGCCGGGTAAATCAGGCTGCCGCGGCACACGACGAGATTTGGGGTGACAGGTTTAGCCAACGAAATGTGTGACAGCGCGCGCGCCCCGTCCGTAACAGCTGCACCACCGTCGGTATTGTTGGCTTGATCCCGAGACGACCTTTAGGACTCGGCCTTTATTCAACTCGGCCCTTTATTCCGGCCGCAGAATCGGACCTGTCCAAATACGACGCTTATTAACACGCACCATATGTCAAACACAATTCACGTTCAAATCCATTACGAACACAAAAGTAATAATAATAGCTTGAGTACGATTGTTCAGTCAACAACGAGCAGACACCGATTGTTGTAACTGAATACAGTAAAGCTTCATTCATACGTTTTTCAAGGGACTTCAAGGCAAAAACGTATTAAGTGTGAAAAACGTATAAGTAAAATAGGATACAGATAGCATAATTAAATGGTGTAGCACAGAATAGAAATTACGTATAGTTTACAACTCGGAATAATACAATATAAACCTATAAAACACAACATATATATAGAGCGAAAACTACATAGATACAGTATAATTAATAGTTTCCCCGCAAAATCCATTATCTTCTCCTGTTTTTTGTCTTTTCTGCGGGTAGAGAATAAACTATGTTTTCAAATATTGACAACTGCGTCATAATTTCGTCAGACACATGAAACTAGGGAACGGGGATATGAGTTTCCTCGGATACGCGTTAGAAAGCGTTTAATTATCTCTAGGGCATTAACAAGTAGGGGGAAAAAATAACAGCCCTATCTTCACTTCACCACGGTAAACACACACTCTAGTTCCCCACACTTACGTACCCGCTTATAATCATCAAATCTATTCCTTCCGCCTCCCTTGACGGCACCCTGTCGCCACCTAACAGCTTTGACGACCAGCGTCACACGTCCCTGTCTTGGCCCCCCCCCCCCAAAAGAACGTCGCAGAAGAAATAAGAAGAAATAAACAAAACAAAATGAATAAATAAAGATGCCACAAAACAACCATATAACGGCCACATCCATCTACCTCTCCCGCTCGCGTATGGCTACCCACTACAGTCTCATACAATATAACAAACATACAATACTCTCCCAACTAAGTGCCTCCACCTTCTCAACGGCGCGGTCGACTGGCGTACGTCTCCCCTAAAATCCCTTACCCTCACGGCTGAAGGGAGCTCGTCTCCAAAACAGCCCGAGTCCGACCATATCGGTTGGTCTCAAAAAAAAAAAAAAAAAAAAAAAAAAGTAGGGTCTGCGATGGTTCTTTGTCATCATCACCATCATCTTCTTCATCCATTTTCTGCTGAATGGCGCCAGGATCTTTTGTTTTGGTGTATCATATGAGGAGGGTGTACCATGCATTTGATTACAAACCGAAGGATTTTTCCATGTTTACGCTCATTTTTTGCATGAACGCTTCTTGTTACCGCTTTCCTTCACTACTTTCAAAATATTTAATTTCTGAGAGATCGTAACCCACTTCCTCTTCCTTCCACTCATTTTACACTCACGATAATATCTTTAATAGAAATATTAGACCTAACGAACTTATATTGACGAAGCGATGGAGCTTTACAAGCAGTGAGCAAATACCTTACTTTCTGGGAATCTAAGCTAGCTCAAATGTTACTCAACAACTGCTAACTCAACCGAACGGCACTAATTGACGATTCCCTACAAATGTGCATCCAGTCCAAAATATCTGCGTTCACACAATAATTTTTTCATATACGCGAAGTAAATCAGAATAAATATGTAGATGAAGTTTCAGAACTCAACGTATTAAAGAATAAATGTATTCAGAGTAAGAGAGTTTATTTCAGAATAAACGTATAAATGAAGTTTCATATCTCCAGGGACTTAAGAATTTGAACGCATAAATCTAAAAAAAGAATAAATGAAAAACGAATCGAAATAAAATGACACGGAAAGTATAGAATTTCGGCGGGTATAGAAAAAACTAGTTTTTTGTACCTTCCTCCTTCCTTTTTTCGAAAACCCGCGACTGAATTTTTGCAAACTTTTTTTTTAAATTCTTTCCTACCTTTTAATCTAGTCGTATGCAAAAAATCTCGTAGAAGCCACTTCATTTGAAATTTATATTTTTTTTTTTTGGCTCCAGTGACTGTACTATTTGGTGATTCAAAACATCCCATTGAATAATATGGTACTGTATTGCTTTCACTTTTTACAAGTTATAAAAATCAATAAAAATCACGAAAAAATCTTACTACCAAAACGTGACTTTTCATCTCATCCTTCTCTCCAACGTCTACACAGTGAATGGCATGCTGTACTAACATCTAGCGACAATGAAATTTTAAATTGCGGGTTATTCCGAGGTCAAGAGGTTCCTTCACTACTTTAAAAACATTTAATTTCTCAGCGATTGTAACGCATTCCCTTTTCCTTCCACTCACCATATTTCCTCTAATAGAAACAGTAACGAACCCATGTCGACGAAGCGATGGAAGTTTACGAGCAGTGAACAAATACCGTACGTTTTTAGGAATCAAAGCTAGCCCTGCCCCTTTCCCTTAACCGATCTTCACCAAAATCAATGGACCTTGAGTCCTCTACATTTCAAGGACATACGCAAACAATTATTTGACTCTGTTTGAATTTGCAGCAGTTATCGTTCGCCATAAAAAAAAATTCCCCACACAGACACATTTCGAAAAATGACTTTTCTTCATGTTTTCAGGGTAGTACAATCAGAATCAGCACTTATCTCGAACACAATTTTTTCGCCATCACCATACTTCCATTTCCATATGGAGCATGGAAGTACTAACGAATAAACGAAAAACGTATAACCGAAATAAAATAACATGGCAAGTAGCCTATAGGAATTTCGCCGGGGCCTTGGAGAAAAAACGAGTAAGTGTGAAAAACGTAGTCTATAAGTGAGAAACGTATAAAAGAAGTTTTACTGTGTATATTATATAAAAACAGAACTCAAGAAAAAAAATCGATAACTTTATCTTGAAAAGCATTAACAAGTTTTTAAAAATTATGTAACTATAATAAATGTAACTTAATATCTAATAGTATTTTAAACAGAATTAATGTCAATCATTGCTTCTTCTAATCTTTTGACTCCTATACAGCGATTTTACGACTATCCCTATACCATTATCCTGGCCAAGGTTCTTCACCTGGTCATAAGTCTCAACCTACGAGGTTTGAGCGGAGAGTATCCGACCTTTGAATGTTATTATAAACGGAAATAGAGTGTGAAGAATAGGCACACCCACACACACGCGCGCACGCGCTCACACACACACACACACACACGGGCTTCTCAGTTTCTACTAGTGGGCGGTTTTTCGCTTCTCAGTTTCTACAATGTTTAGACTCTTTAGTCATTTCCTTCTAACAGTGTTCTGTCCACAGCCTCCTGTCTTCCATCATAACCTCGCTATTTCCCACTTTGTTGTCGTTGCCAATTACTTTTTTTTAATGTCTTCTGCTAGCAACATTCGCACATCCAAATGTAGTAGCCTAGAAACTTTTGCCTTCAGTAGTACAAACCCGACACGCTTTCTTGAGCGATGAGAGGCGCCGACTGAGCGAATGAATTATTCCCCAATTTAAAGTACAACGTTAGTTGTCTAGCGAGGAGTGAGAAGAAGAGAACGCGACAGCAGTTTGCTCTCTCCGTCACATACTGTCGCTTCACAGCGTCACTAGCATCCGTAATTGGCAAAGCGAATCATCAAATAATGTTGGACAAGGAATATAACTAATTCTTATTTAAACATTGTTGATTATGGTCCAAGTCACGTTTTTGATAATAAATTACCTTATTTCAAATCCGTCCTGTGACTTCGTTGCGTTGTTTTTGTTGCGTTGTATCAGACCGAACGTTACACGGTGCGCACCGAGTCGGACACGTGTGTTTAAATAATATACTTATATGAATTTTAATATTTGACGATCTCTTCCCGAGTGACACGTCTGATGATGGGACATAGTTCTCGAAACGCGGAACAACAAAAACAACGCAACGAAGTCACAGGACGGATTTGAAATAAGGTAATTTATTACTAATTCTTATGCCGGACCTGTGTGTCAGTCGATAAGTTCTGGACCAGCGGTCACCATAAATTTTTTGAAATTTAAAAATTGTTGGCCGCCGAGCTCAAAAAGTGGTACAAAAGCTCGACAACATTGCAAATTCAATGTGCAATATCAAATTAATGATAATTTTGTGTAGTACTAGTCTAAATATAGTGTACAATTTACGAAATTTTAAAAATTGTTGATCCCAGGGCCCAATAATGAGACTAGAAATTTGAAAAAAAACTGTAAAAATCGAGGTAGGAAGGTCGGATATCATGCTACAAGTCCGATTACAAGTTTTTAAGATTTCACGGCCGTCTATTAGTCGGGCTGTTAGGCCGTCGTGGTCCACAGTTGTCGTTGTTATTGGCAAACGTTTCGACACCGTAACCGGAGGTTATTGTCAATGTTGAGATTGGTTCGGTGTCCGCCAATTCACCTCGGAGATGAGGAAGAGACTAAGTTATATAGCGGACACGGTGCCAATCTAGACACCGATGATGATGATGGCCTCCGATAGTCAAATCAAACGTTTGACAATAACAACAATAAGTGCGGACCACGGACTAACAGCACGGCTGACAACAATCATTTCAATAACAAAACCTGATACCACGTGGAAACAGTGCGAAGTACTTAGGCATGACATTGGATGCCAAGTTACGCTGCAAGGAACACGTAAAAAAGCAAAGAACTGACTTTGACCAAAAATTCAGAAAAATGTAGTCCTTAAACCTGTGTGGACATATGCTGGACAACTCTGGAGGTGCACAAACAAAAGTAACAGGAAACGTATCCAGATATTTCAAAATAAAGTATTGAGGTGTATCGTTAAACCCACGTGCTACATACGAAATGAGGACATCCACAGAGATCTGAAGATTGCTTCAATTGAAGAAGAAGTTCAGCGATTCACCAAGAAGCATGAGAAACGTCTGCATAAACACCAGAATTGTTATGAGATGTAAATTGATAGATGGGATCAGCCCAGTCTCAAGAAAACCCCGACTCTTTAGAATTTTTAGCATTTATTATATGTTTGCACTGCAATTTTATATTTAAAAAATAGTAGATTAATCGGAGTTTTCGTAAATTTTATGATAATTGAAAAATTATCTAACATCAAAATGTATCCAATGATAAATGTACTCTCAGTAAGCATACTAGTTCTGGATTGTTGTGCCTATAATGTATCGCCTTTGGAATTCAATAATTTAAAAAGACAATGTTTTCCGCCCGACCTAACTTAAGGCGTAGAAAATTCAAGCTATCAAATCAGTGGCATGTTGTTTGCACTAGCACACAGACCACCCTTTCTTCCGCCAACAATGAAAGTTGATTGTTGCAACAAAGATGCTTTGATTGGACCGGTCCCGCGTGTAAACATACTAAAAGCACACGTCACACATACGATAACATTGTTATGCGACGTAGTGTGGTTGACCAAATTATTAGACCACTGCTTAAGGAAAACAACAATTGTTAATTTCCTCTTTGATTGTTTGGCCTGTTTTCTTACATTTTATAGCAATCAGGTAGTGTTAACTTCATATATGAAAAATACAGTTTGCGTACCCACCATGCATATTGGCAATATTGTGAGATTGTTTACGTCCTTACATAATATTGATATGACATTACTGTCAGTTATGACATTTATGGAAGTCAACCCAATTGAAAACGTACTGGACAAATGGGAATGGAGTTCATCACTGATAAAATACAGCCAAACCTGTTGGCACTACAAAACGAATTTTTTTGATTAAACAATATTCTTTAGAGAAAACTGAATTAAAAGTATTGTTACGACGGTCTCACTGATCGTCGTATGGTACAGTGAAAAAAAAAACAAAATACAGACACCAATTAAATTACTAATTAATCAATCACAAATAACAATGTGAAATCAAAAAGATACTCTCATACAGTAATTCAAGTTAAATTTGTCTACACGCAAAATTAATGTCGACTATAAAGTGTTACGCACTAATTATAACACAATAATCGATTTCCACAACAACCACTTGATCCGCACTTAATAGATCGCCCAACGTAACTAACTAACTAAGCGGCCTCTGTTGCTTATATAATAGCCTACGGATGTTCCAGAATAATTTTCCATGCCAATATAATTTGCGTAGTTAACGAGCACTCGAAAGGTGTAGAGGGTACTTGTTTACATGGCCTTGACAAAGACATGCGCCTGCGCGGCTAGTCGAGAAACGTATGGATAGACGCTTTCGACTGTTCGAGAACTTGCGTGATTGTCTTGTCGTAACGCTATACCTTGGACCTATAACAGAGATGAAAAGTAAGTAAGTAAGTCCTCGGCTTATAGTTCCAGAGTTGTTTGGAGATGGGGGAGTCATACATTCGGCAAAAATGTTCCCACCAATTCAGGCGATGCTGGGGCGATCATGTCGAGTATACTCATAATATTCAGTTCCTGCCGTATGTCTGTGTTTCTTCTATGATCATGGAGAGTATACCCTGCCATGTGCCTGAGAAATCTCATTTCAGCCTCTTGGATGCGACTGGCCTAGCCTTTCGTTAAAGTCCAATTTTCTGACTCATAAAGAAGTGTGGGAAGAGCCATCAACTTGTAGAATTTTAGGCGTGTGCTGCTTATAGTACTGGAATAATTCTTATTTGTTGGCATCGGTACGTAATACTAGGCTAAGGACTAAGTTGGTTGTATTGATTTTTTATCAATACGAAAGAGTTAAATAAATAAACAATTAAGTAATTTAATACACTAATTGATTTCATAAAGTTTTCAATGTATTGTCATTTATATAAGAGTTATACAGAATAACGTTACACTAAACGTAGTTGTGAAAACAAACAAGTTGGAAACAGTACGGAAGCGTTTTGACGACGGAATCTAAACGATTAAAACTACACAAGACACACCGACACCGAGTTAGCTGTTGAACTCGACAAAATGGGGCGCGACACTTGAACCCGGCCACGTCTCTCTAAAAAAGAAAACTAACACAAATAATTTTCTTTTCAAACTGTGACAGATGAAAAATAACATAAAATCACTTTGTCGTTATAAAGAGGAATACTTCATTTCTTTGTGAGGTTTAACGATTTAACAACAATCGAGGAACTCGATTTAAAATATTTCACAATGCCTTCTTGATTAATTGACTTGTCGCAGATGAAAAGCTACTTGACGACAAAAACCTTCGTTTCAGCTCAGTTTCCAGTTGATGTTGTTGTGAAGGAACACTTGAATGAAGCAATGCGACAAAGAGATTTAATGAAAATATTAACCCTGCTGGGCGAAATGTTGTAAGAACGGAAGTCGCAGAACAGATACCCTGCTGTATTCATCTCGTGTGTCGGAAACTTGGTTGGACCTTGGAAATCAAAATAATCGTACGGATCCATATCAACCAAATTAAAATACTTCCAAATTGTTTAGGACAGATGACGACGCGGTGCCAAGCTGGTAGGGGAGACAGTTACATTACATTAACTGGCGGGCAGTACTACAAAGAAGTGGTGAAAAGTTTAGCTTTAGAACGGAGGAGGAGGATTTTGTGATAGTGGAAAATTTGCCGTAAGAAAGTACTGCATTGTAACGATGTGTGGAGTTTCAGGTGCACTTAAAACACCTCCCTTTGCAGTTATACCTGAATTCCTCCACGGTACCAACAATTGACATTACTTCGCGAAAATATTAACAACTGATGCTCTTTACAATTGTGTCCTTTCTCATGTTTATGTATGTGCAATCGCGCGCTGTGTCGTTGATGTGCGATACAATTTTAATACCGAATTGTCATCTAACATTTGCAATCAGTACTGAACCTGAGACCTGTATGCTGCCGCAGCCATCTGCATTGTAAGGAAACTATGCACCTCCTACGGGTAACGCAATCAAGTCAGCCAATCAGTGCAATGCACTTTATTAGCCCTTTGTTAGTTGGGTATTGTTCTCCCGTCCACAAAGGAGTAGTTGTCGTTCGACAAAGTCTGGCACGAAGGTCTTGTCTATAATCGTGCCCATTCTCCTTTCGGTCGTATCTCAGCGACCGAACGTGCCCCAGGGATCTGTCCTCGGCCCTCTTCTGTACCTTGTGTACACGAACGACCTGCCTGTACTGCCCGATGTCACGTTGTCTTTGTCCGCTGACGATGCTATGTATCACTGCAGCTTCCTGTCCCCGCGTTTTGCGAGTACAAAGCTGCAGCCTCAGTTGGACCTGCTTCCGGACTGGCTACGGAAATGGCGGGTGACGGTCAATACAGAGAAATCCGAGGCGATCTGTTTCACCCGTAATTCAATATCCCGATGCCAGCCCTCTCCCTGGAAGGGAGGCCTATCGCCTACAAAGAGTCGGTGAAGTATCTAAGGGTTCGGCTTGACCGGAGTCTTTGCTTCAACACCCACGTGACTGATAACCTCTCCAAGGCTCGCGGCGTCCGAGCCAAACTTTACCCATATCTCGCGTGCCGCAGCCCCCTGGCGCTGCGCACGAAAGTCACCCTCTATCTTTTGTTTCTTCGGTCTGTATTTACCTATGCGGTACCTGCTTGGTGGTCACTTATCTCCGCCATCAACAGGCGTAGGCTGGAAAGTTTCTAATCCAGAACCCTCCGTTCCTTGTCGGGATCTATTTGGTTTGTGAGAAAAGTGTAATTCGAGGATGTCTTCGAGTTCCTACTCTGCCTGCCTTTGTCTGGTCGTTAGCTGTAACTCTCTTTGCTGCAGCTAAGATCTGTTCCTTCCCTTACTTAAAGACCATCAGCACCACGCAACCGCCTCCCCCTGTCCGGGTCAAACGCTCTCGGACGATTCTCGATGACACGCCATAAATGTAAAACACTATATATCTCTAACATCTGACCCTGCCCAGAGTTTACCTGCAAAGCTGTTTCCTTCTTCCAATCCTAGTACGCCGACCGCGCTGTTTCCCGCTGCTACGCGCTATCACTAGCACGGAGGCTGTCTGCCTCGCGGGGAGCGACCGACGCCTCATGGCGTCTGCAAGCTGGACTGGGGACGGTGACATCTGTCACCTGAACCCGTTCATGCGGCAGTGCCCAACGATATGCACACATTTTAAAATAAATATATAAAGAAACTTTTCTCCCCCGGCTTCTCAGTTAACTGGTTGGCGGTTGTCCATTCCAGTTTTAGGCACCAGTCGAATGAACCAGAACTATCTCTATCGACAGGTACCCATTGGGCTCCACCCAGATGCTGCAATCATGCACCGGGTGCAAAGACGCCCCGCTACTTCAATACTACATTTCGGTTTCCGTGTGAGGGATTTCACCACTCATCAACTGATGAGACTGTTGGAATACATCACGTGCACCGGTTGTAGGAAAGAGCAGATTGTAGCCTGTTTCCTAGATGTGGAGAAGGCATTTGATAGTGTCTGGCACGACGGGCTCTTGTTCAAGCTCCGGGAAATCCAGCTCCCAGATTGCTACCTTCACTTGATTGCTAGCTTTCTGACGGAGAGGACTTTCTGCGTGAGAATAGATGACCATGTCTCTTCCGAGAGACGCATTACAGCCGGGATACCTCAAGATAGCGTGCTAGGGCCTCTCCTGTTCTCCGTGTTCGTCAACGACGCACCCAGAGAGCCTGGGGTCCAGATGGCCCTGTTTGCCGACGACACGGCGGTATATACCGCCGATCGGAACGCTGACAGGGCTATCCCACGACTCCAGCGCACACTCGATGCGTATGCGACGTGGACGGAAAGCTGAAAAGTTGCCGTCAACGAGACAAAGAGCTCCGCGGTGCTATTCTCAAAGCGCCGGAAAGAACCGCGAGGCTGAGTGAGACTCGGTAGAACGTACCTGCCTTGGTCGAGAGAAGTTAAATACCTCGGTGTCCACCTTGATCGTCGGCTCACCTGGCGTGCCCACGCTGAGACGATGCGTCAGAGAGCGTCCGCTCGTCTCGCGCAACTGTTTCCGATACTCGCCAACAAGGCTATGACCCGCAAGCTGGGTAAGTTGATTGTCAACGCGTACCTGTTCCCGATCACAACCTACGCTGTTCCCGTCTGGGGTTACCTCGCAACCGTTGATAAAAGAAAATTGCAAAGCGTTCTCGATAGGGGTCTTCGGCTAGCGGTCAAAGCCCCTATCGTTTTCCTTCTCGTCTTTTGAGAAGAGAAATCGGTGTCCGCTCCTTGGATGACACCGTAAGGCTACGTGCACGTAAATTTTACGTCCGAGCTGCGAGGACCTTGACAAACTCACTCACAGCTGGCCTTGGCAAGTACCGACCAAGTCCAGGTGATTCTTGGAAACGGCCTCGGCAAATACTGTACTAGAACGGCCTAGTACGAGCATGCCGTTGTAGCGGCCGCTAAATAATTATTAAATTCCATCTGGACAGGACCACTAGGCAGGAGCCCCTTCCCGAGGCTCGGAACTAGGAAACCATTGGGACGTCTCACGACGCGCATCCCAACAGCTCTGGCAGCAATGCTACATGCTACATGCTACATTCCGCCGCTTTCTCAGTTAACTATTTGGCGTGTCCTTCCTGATTTTCAGGCTACCTGTCTTGTTGAAAGTCCAGCACTGTTTTTATCTGACAGCCATCGGGCACGTCCCGGAAGCTGTAATTCAGCCATGGGTGCAAAGACGCCCTACTACATAATGCAATCCAATGGAATGAATTTTCTGCGACAAGGCTCGTTCCAAGCACTCTAGGCACATCAGGCAGTCATCGGGCTCGCCCGGACGCTGCCGTCACCGGGGCACGCCTGCATTGTGCCCCTACATCTGGATTCTGGATTCTGGATTTTTTGACGCACTCCATCGGACGTCGCGACGCCAGCACGAAGGAAAAGGAAGAAGGAAGAAGAATGGAGAACAAAGTAGAACCAGTGATGGACATCGACAGGAACGGCAGCGGGCTCTACATACCGCTGCCGAAAGAAGGGTACTGTAGTACACCCGGAACAGCGGTTGCAGCCGCCGGACATCACAGCGCGGCTCGGGCGGCGTATACATCTGAGTTAGTGTCCTCACCAAATGGTCCTTTTAAGGGCCTCAAAAACGATGAGGTGTACGATTGGTGTCATTTGTTCTGTCACAAAATATCACTGTCTGCGGAAGAACAGCTTTCGCAGACAGGAGGAACAGCTTGTTTCCGAAGCTGTGTCGTAATAAAAGCTCTACAACTCAGATCAGAGTCAGATAGTGACCTGCTAAAATGTCCCCGCCAAAAGCCTCTGCCCTTTTGTAATCTATCTCCTAATTGCGGACTTTAGTCCTTTCCGCAGCGCACTGCATTGTACTGGCATTTCATTATCGGGGTTCCTACTTTTCTTTTGCTCTCCTAGTTACTACAATTAGAGATGGAGCAGAAGGGTCAGATCCATCCATCCTCTGAATGCGACTTTATTGGATCAGAGCGGTTCATCCTTACAATACAAGTTTTGTAGTAGTAAAGTGGTTACTAGACTCTAAGAGGTTAAGTGGTAAAGCCGTGGTTCATCGTGAAAATTGCCAGAAGTTTCCACTTTACCAGCGCAAAACGTCTTCTATTGTGCTGTATTCGCCTAGAACAGACGACTCTTTCCAAACTCGTATCTGTCATCTAAGAAAGCTCAGACGGGTTTGAAAAGGCAGAGCATACCAAGGAATATAACAGAACACACACCCGTAGTTATCGGTACAGTTTCTCGAAACATACGCCTGGGCTTCAATGCCCTGTTACAGAATGAAAAGTGTGTGTACATAGTGTAGACTAGGAAATTAACTCAACAACACACCGTTCAGTATATAGAATCGTCTTCCACAAAGGTCTATAAAATCTACGTTGCATTGGCCTATGCAGACTCTGCGTTCATCCCACAGTATATTCTATTGCTTGTTTAAGCACACCTCACAAACATTGGCGGTAATTAGGCCCACTGTATCAACGCCCTGTCTGCGCCTCCACCGGCATCGTGCGTGGGTCTGGGGTAACCTGGGCACATTCCCGATGTATTGGGTTGGACCCGAGGTTTCGTTGGTGGGGGCGTTGACTCTGTGTCCGCCTTGTGCGGTGGAGCTGGAAGCATCTACCTGCTGCTAAATATTCCGTAGCTGCTACAGCTATAGATAGTAGATAAACCGTAACTCGTGCAGGGTTAGAAATGCACGTCTCAAACCCAAGGGCACTGACCACAATGTCATCAGGCGCCTGGTCAGCGTTCAGTTCAAAAGGCCTCCAGTTCGAGGATGGTATAAGCAGAGGCTTGGAATCCGTTAACCTTAGAGTTTTTGTGTCAACTACCACACACGCACTGCCGTATTACAGTAAATTATCGCTTATACGGACTTCTAACGTCTAAGTAAACAAATTTATGTATTTTTTTACTAAAATTACTGTTTTCTGCAAGGTTAGGGGAGGGAATTTTGTCGTGAAGTAGGGCAGCAGATATCAACCCCATTATCAAAACAAAAAACTTTCTAGTATGCGAAACCGATGAACACCTTACTGGATTTTATTTAGCCCACTAGACGAGGAATTACGTGAGTGCTGTCACGAGATGTTAGTATGACGCAGCTATTATTCGCAGGCAACATCAGCTGAAACACAACCAAATTCTTCAACCACGAGCTGGATGGAGAATGCGTCGCAACGACCCGTCTTGTTGGTTACCAATCTTTACCCTTCGTTCGGTTCCATCGACACTCCTTATCATACTCCTTAGGGCCTTATTATACTGGGCCACTCGAGTAGTTCGCGCTCGCGACAGACTACAAGTCCGGGTAAGCCACCGTTGTGGCCTGGCCTAGCTTCCGCGAGGGCATGGACAGGCTTCCGCGGTGGCCTGAGTTGCCTATTCCTTTACTCGATACGTCGTCGTCAAATGAAGAAGACGAACTTTGTCTGCTTCTCTTACTAAAAAGAAGGAAAACTAGACGAACCAAGGCGATTGGTGTCCATCCATTACTATTAGGAAGACCCTCTAAAGGAATCTTTTACACTCTTTATGACGACCTCAGAGAAGACGACAAAACGTTTTTTTGGGTATTTCAAAATGTCCAAACATTCATTTGACGAACTTTTAGAAAAAAGTTCGGCATTCTGAACGAGAGCTTATAAACAAACCAACTGCTCATATAACGCCAAACGGAATACTGAGTCAAGGTCGAGGGTGGGTACGCGACTGTGGCCCCGTATGATAAGCTCCAAAAAAACAACAGCCCGCCACCGGCGCGACGGACGCGCGGGTGAGCCACCGGTAGCGAGGGTGTCCGTCTGGAGTGACTAACCCGCGCGACGGACGCCACCCCTAGCTTCCGCGGTGGCCCAGTATAATAAGCTCCATATGGTTACGTGTATTGCTGAGAGTGGCTTGTCTCAAGCTTTCGCGCGCGCGAGCTACTCGAGTGGCCCAGTATAATAAGGCCCTTAGAAGAGGGTGGCTTAAGAGCCTTAAGGTACCAATTAAGAAATTGGAAGGTGGATTCTGCAAATGCTAGGAAACATACGGCATCAAAACGACATATGTCAAGCCTATGTCAAACCATGTCTCAGATACCGTAAAGATGAAGGGTACATCCTGACACTGGACTTCTGCTAAAGTGTGGTAACACCAGACAGAAGAATTAATAAAATTGTAAATCCTACATATTTGTCAACGCCAACTGTTGACTGTAAAACAACTAAACAAATTAAAATTTCATATAGTTTTTAAACATAAACTACACATTTTCTTCGTTGTTTGATTTATGATAATTTGTGAAATCTTTCGTTAGTAGTAACATTTTGTTCTAGTCTTCGTTTTTAAATAAATAAATGTTTGACACAATTTAATATTTTTATTTACTTAAGGTATAGTATTTCAAGTACAAATTTACTCAAACTACATTTTCAAGATTAGACTATTTAAAACGTAATTAAAATTTATTTTGACCAACTGGCTTATCTAATTTAAATATATGCTGAGGAACCACTCAACAAAACACTGTTACAGCGGTCGCAGAGATTGTCACGTTTAAACGGTAGAAATAAAAATATTTTAAAACATTTTAATTTAATAAATATTTTAATATATAAAAAATATAGATTTTAATAACCACTTAGAAATTTAAATTACATTTTAAGTAAACAAAAACAACGATAAACAACTGTACGCGAACAATTATTCGAGCTTACAATAATTGGTCCAACACATAATAATATAAAGTGCACTAAATGTCCTTTATTTTAAATGTCATTTATAATAGTACCTCATTAAATAATAAAAGTCACCAATTACAGGCGTCCGTATACAACAATTCACAGGTACAGTAACAAGAACTTTCATAACGCGCACCAAATCGCAATTCCAAACTGACTAACTCCGCTTCTGAATACTGGATTTATACCCCGGCTGTGTAGCATATACGTGACTTGGATGCCGATAAAATAATCTGAAGTAATATGGAAGGCGCGTCTGGAAATGTCGCGAGTATATCGTAATACTACTGCTCACACAACGCGTGCAAAGTGTCACATAGGCGCATATGTTATCTACAGGCTACAGGCTTCGTTCTAGCTGTGGTGGACATTACATCGACGCTGCGGAGCTCTTCTAAATCGGAGATTGAAGTTACAAGTGGTATCTATCGTTGATCGTTGTTGGCGGTTGGAACTCCCGCCGGCAGTAAGGTCTGCTCTGCGACTGAAGGTGGAAATACAACTCGGATCACCTGCAGTGCCGGGCCAGTAACAACCCAAGAGTGAAGCCAAGTTAGCGGCGGCCACGTATTAGTGGGTCGTGCGACCGCCTTCGACTTTCCTCGTTAGGGCTGTGTTGGCAGCAGACGACATCACTGGTAAGCCGGTTGGATCAGTTGCTTTGTCTTGTGTGCGCGGTAGTGTTCGCTTTCGCGTGTGCGGGTCTCTTGGCCGTAGTGTTCGTTCGCGGTCTGGTGTCGGTTGGTGTGCGACTCGTGTAGTGTGCCTCCCGAAGCCAAAGGCGGCAGTTAAGTGCAGTGATTCAGTGTTAGTGTTGTGTGGTGCTCTGGTTTTCTCGACACTCCGGCCCGTTGGACCTGTAATTTGGGATTACGACTTGGGATCACTGTGATGTAAGCCTTTTACTGTTTTTCCGGGTGCTTTTGATGGCATCGCCCGCTTAGCTCCGTAAGCTAAGTTAGGTCCCTGCCGGTAGCGGTCGGTCGTTTCGCTTAATCGTGGTGCGAACTCCAATGCCGGCGCTAAGGGGGCTTTCCATACCAATAGGAGGGCTTCGGCCCGAATACATTTCCCAAGTCGCGAATAACTTTACCAACCGTCGCGTTGCGGCCGGGTGGCGGAATGGTCCTTCTCAGGCCCAATCCAAATCTCCATCGGTAGACCCCGACCCTGTCCCTGACTCCGTCGGATCGTGCAGCGGTCTTCCTCAGCGCCGCCCCGCGGTTTTGATCGAGTTGCTGGGGATACTCCCGCCCTTTCGACTACTGCGTCCCAGCCCTCGCCTGGGTCAGAATTTCCTGTAGTTACTTCAAACCCCAAGAAACGGAAAGCGGTGGAAACTCCGCTCCCCGACAACTCGGAGCCCCTGGATGCTCCATACCGACGGAGCCGCCATCCGTCCTTGTTCGTCAACTGCGTCAAGAACGTCGTTGACCTCTCTCGACGCCTCCGGCTCGAAGTTCTCCTCTCTGCGGACGCGCAGATGTCTCTTCGCGGCAGAGACTGTCTTCGCGTCTGCTGTGCGACGGACGAAAAGTGTAGGGCCGTCAATCGTCTCAGTGTACCAAGCAATATGTTAAAATATTTTTGTCTCTGTTTTGCAGAGTATTCAGTTTTATAATCTGGGTATCCGTGCAAACAGCCACCCGGTGCAAGTTACTAAACAAGAGTCACACCGTGTAATAGAACTCAGTTTTTATATTTAACCGTTCGATTTTACACATTTTTTGTCATAACAATTCAATTAGCTTTTGCTCGTTCCCGTCCCTCAAAACTACATTTTCGATGTTATTGATATTTTTTTTTATACCGTGTACATTTTTTCGAGGCTGCCCGTTGCTTGTTTAGGCCATCTATAGTTTCCCAGTGGACAGGTGGCTAACCTTGTCCACCAACCCTCCTGCTTTATCCGGGTTTGGGACCGCCAGTGGTAGGCTATCCAATTTGCTACTCAATCCACACATTTTCGTTTACCGCAGGCAGTGTGTTTTTTTGCTTTTTTTGTCTGTGTTTTTTTGGATAGCCAACCAAACACAAAGAGGAGCATTGATCGGCCAAGCAAGAGGTGGAGTGGCAGCATGTAGGTCCGTTGTTATAGAACAGGACAGAGTTCTAACAAGGAAGTTAAAGAAGAAGAAGTGTATATTTTTAACTTTTAACATAATCATCATCATCATCCTCCTCAAGGTTTAAACCAAGAATAGTTTGTTCCGGTCTCAAATAGGCAAATATTACAGCTGGTCACTCCAGCGCTTACTTGGACGTCCCACACCTCTCCGTCCCCTTGGTTTATAGTTCCATAGTTGTTTGGAGATGCGGCAGTAATCCATTCGGCAAAGATGTTCCCACCAATTCAGCCGATACTGGGCGATCCTGTCGAGTATACTCATAATATTCAATTCCTGCCGTATATCTGTGTTTCTTCTATGACCATGGAGAGTATACCTTGCCACGTGACTGAGAAATCTCATTTCAGCCGCTTGGATGCGACTGGCCTGGCCTTTTGTTAAAGTTCAATTCTCAGACCCGTAAAGAAGTGTGGGAAGGGCCATCAGCCATCACCTTGTACAATTTTAGGAGTGTTCCTTTACTTGCTGACTTAAGGGGGTCCCGCACATAAGGTTGAACTTATGCAACGTGTTCACCAAGTCGTTAACTTTTAACATAAAACTTAAATAAATGTCGTGTACTTTCTCCATGGTACATTCATGTTAATAATAGATAGTATTTTCGTGTCAAAGAATATGTACGGTAGGGTAAGTTTTAATATAACGGTTAGCTTACAAAATTCATGTTGATTACCAAATTCCCATCGAACAATTTTTAAAGTGGTTACTTAGTAATATTAAGGAATACTGGTCAAGCGGACAATAATTAACCTTCGTTTTGCTTGTTAATCAGTTAAAACTCTGCTTTACTCTGTCACAAGCAACATACTTTATTACAAAAGAGTTGTGTTGTAAATTTGTTATGATCGTTTTGTTCTGAGTTTGAAATATTACCGTGTTACAATCGTTTTATTTAGTTACAAACGGTTCAGTTTGTCAAAACGTAAGTAATGTTTTCATTATATAAGAAAGTAAAATCCAAAATATTTTATTCTAATTTTACTGTAAAATTATTACTTGTTTTCTAATTAAACAAAGCAATATTAAAATAAATTAGTAACAGTTCTTATTCTTCACATCGGTGCGTATTGATATTATTGGAATATCTAAACATAACAAATTTAGTCCTGCTACAGTTACTGAGAAAGTGCCTCTTGTAGTTTATCTCATTCTAATGCATTGTAGTAAAATCTGTGTCGCTTTCTCTGATGTACAATAATTTTTCCACTCTTCAAAGATTGCGAGCCATGTGACCGTCATAATAAAATATTTCATCTCTCTCTCTCTCTGTCTCTCTCCCTCGCGCGCGCGCGCGCGTGTGTGTTAATCTACTAACCAACTTTAAACATTTAAATAATATATTCGACACAAACAAAATAAGAAAACAAAATGTAAAATGAGTTTGTATGTTGAATTACAGTTCTAGCTATAAGAACAACGTAAAATGTGAGTTATACTGCAAAATTATATCACGCACTGAAAGAATTAATTTATTTGTTTTTGCTTCTGGATGCTGATTACTTTCCCAGCAACTTCTCTCACTTATTAAAACATAATGAAATTTTTTACTGCGAGATTTATTTGCAGTTTCTGCTCGTAATTTATTCATAACAGAGCAATAAGAAAAAGTAAATGTTAATAACTATGATAATAATAATTTTTTGGTATCTTTGCTGACGACGTACAGAAAATTTAGCTTAAAGTTTCTAATTAAAAATTGCGATTAACAGAAAAACAGAACGGAATGGTGATTCCGTTGAAAAACAGACCGGAATAAGCGCGATGGAATTCTAGTTAATACAAGTGACCGTTGCAAGCGGATTTTTGTTCAAACCCCGCTCCTAGTGTGTGCTTTATAAGTAAAATTGTGTGTACCTACGTAACTTTTAAAAAATGTGTTAAATCTTCTTCTTCTTCTTCTTCTTCTTCTTCTTCTTCTTCTTCTTCTTCTTCTTCTTCTTCTTCTTCTTCTTCTTTTCAGAATAAAGGCACCCATCTCATCCTCGGACGACCCACGTCTTTTCTATCAATGGCTTTATAGTTCAGTGCCGTTTTCGGAAATCGATCCTCTGTCATCCTTTACAGATGATCCCACCATAGTCTTCTGTAAATTGAAATAATTTCATTTATGTCCTTTACTTCGAGTGTATCAGTGTACGAGTTACTGCGTTGGCACCACTGAACAAATTCAAACCGCGCCGGGAAAATTCAACCCCGGCACATCCCCACCCCAAAATGGCAACCTGGTTGCCCTCCAAAAAAAAAACAAATCAATCAACAGCACCTCCTGCCTACTTCACGATGACAATCACAATCATCTTGGCCACTTTGGGAGTCTCAGGAGAAATATAACGCACTCAGGAAGACAGATTCTCAGAGGAAAACGAGACAAGAAGAAGGAAGAAATTAAACTGTATGGGTGCATGTGTACATGGTTTTGTGTGTATATAAGCTCCCTTTAACTGTATGCTGACTTGATCAGGGCCAGCATAAGGAGAAGACAGAAGAAAAAGGCAAGAATCGTGATCGATCACTAGAGCTCCCACCTCCTAAGGCGCCTCCAATGGTTAACCGAGCGTTCGCCTGCCGTAAGGACAATTGCCAGACAAACTTAGAGAAAGCATCCACACAAACAAGCAGGAAAGAATTACCTGACTTGCTACGTGGGAGAGGTCCCACATAGTCGATGAATAACTTCTCCATTGGTCTGCTCGCCACGTCCGATGACAACAAACCTAACTTAGTGTTTTGGGCAGGCTTGCTTAACCCACAAAGATGACACGCCTTAACCCTAGCAGCAAATCCCTATCCATGCCCTTCCAGATAAAATGCTTCCTAATACTGGACATATCTTTGAAATTCCCTTATGTCCACGTACTGGGGAATTATGATAGTAGCTGAAGACCATAGGCACTAACTTGCTAGGCAGCACGATTTTTTGGGCTCGTCCTTTTCTTTCTTTACAACACAGGACGCGCTTGGACAAGAAATATGGGGCCTATAGTTACCCTCTTTTAACTTATTGATGATAGGACCCAGCTCTTCATCATCTAACTGATGGGGTAACACATCAGTAAAGGTTAGCGGAAAGTCTAATAATAAGGCACAGGGTTGCTCAGATGGAACTTCACTGGGTAAGGAAACATGAGGGACAAAGCGTCAGCAACAGCATTCTGATATCCCTAATGTGTTGCACCTTGAATTCAAAGGATGAAATTTTTACCACCCATCTTCCAATTTTACCCAGTTGCCGGGGATGAGCAAGAAGCCAAGATAGGGCCTGATTATCGGTCTCAAGAAGGAACTCAGCATGTTCCAGAAAATGCCTGAACTTATCTAGAGCGTATAACACTGCCAAACACTCTAGCTCATACACAGATGACTTCTTTTCTTGTTGGGTCAAGATCCGAGATATAAAAGCCACTGGCTGCCTAGCACCACCAACAATCTGGGAAAGAACAGCCCCGAGCGCAATCGAACTAGCGTCCGTGTGCAGGACAAACTGCTTAGAAAAATCGGGCATCTGAAACACAGGCAGAGACATGATGGCCTCCTTAAGCGCCTCAAAAGCCTTCTGTTGCTTTTCTCCCCATTCAAATTTAGCCCCCTTTTTACGTAATTCATTAAGCGAGGCAGCGATTTTTGCAGCATTCGGGATGAAACGTCGATCAAAATTCACCATACCAACAAATCTTTCGATGCCCTTGACATCCTTAGGTGGGGGAAAATCCCTGATGCCTTGTGTTCTCTCTGGATCCACAGTGACACGCTTCTTTGAAATAAGGTGCCCCAGAAAAGAAAATTAGGTTTGGGCAAACTTGACCTTTTCAGGGTTGACAGTAAGTCCGGCACTCCTCAACCTGCACATCACCTCATGAAGATGACCCATATGCTCTTCAAAGTTCTCGGTGTACACAAGTAAATCGTCTAGATAATTAAACACAAAGCTGAACTTGACATCATGGAAAACGGTGTCAAGTAGGCGAGTGAGGGTTTGCGCCCCCACGGCCAAGCCTATGGGAACTCGAGTGTATTGATACTGATTCCAGGGAACACAGAACGTCGTATAGAGCGTACTTTCTTTAGCAAGTGGAATCTGGTAATATGCTGAGATAAGGTCAATGATGGTAAAATATCTTGCCTTACTGAACAAATCGAACGCCGAGTGCAGATCTGGGAGAGGTACGGAATCAACTTCAATATTCGCGTTCAATTTTCGATAGTCCACAACCATCCGGTGCTTACCTCCAGGCTTGGGTACAAGGAATGCTAAACTGGCATAGCTGGAATTAGAAGATTCAGTTACCCCTTGGTCTAATAACTCTTGAACCTTCTCTCTCAGAATGGCCATTTTTGGAGGGGCAAACTTGTAATGGTGGGAGCGTGCCACCTTGGAGTCCGTGAGGCGGATTTTATACTCCAAGAGATGTGTGAGCCCAAGGGTAGGAGTTAATACAGAAGGTAACTGCTCACACAACTGATCTAAGGCGGACTGCTGGGACGGATTGAGATAGTCTCTAGATGTGTCGGGCACTCTATCTCTTGGATATCCTCCCTAGTTCCCTGATATCCAAGGAAAGGAATCACCACACCCCGATTAAACTTAAAGTAACATTGGTGCTCTTGGATGTCAAGGGTGAGACCACTCTTAAAGATGAAGTCGGCACCAATAATACAATCGACTCCCAGAGCCGGAGAAACCAAAAAGCTCGACACCCAAGAAAATCCCTTGATCTTGAACTTGAAGGAAACTACCCGGGAGATGGGCAGAATTTCCCTGAATGGCGTCCAGCATACTATGGAAGACTCTTCCGACCCTTTAGGTAAACCCTTGTTGCTAAGGTCCTCGCACACTATGGACCGTGCTGAACCGGAGTCAACTAAAGCTCTGAGTTGACTCCTTTTCAAATCCAACATCAGAAAGTGGCCTACAGAAGTGGCGTTAGCGATGGTTTGGAGGACCTTGTTGCCGGAAGAAGTTGGCCCTAATGCCTTCCTGGAGGGACATATTTGAGGAGACCCGTGACGGGGAGGAGAAGACAACCTCTGCCTTATCTTCCCATTGTTGCCCCGTTTCTTTAAATATAACACCTTGGGAGAGGATGTTGGACTCGGCCTGACCCCAGAACAAAATCGCCTAATGTACCCCGGCCTATTACATTTAAAACAAATCACCTTAGGGGAATTACCACCCCTCACGCCAGCGGACCGATTAACTCTAGGAGTCCCAGGATTGTCCTGGGATTGAACGGTGCGTCGTTCACCAGTCCTGTAATTAGGGTCACGCGCAACCATGGGACCTCTTGATTCATCGTTCTTCTGGATCGCCCTGGACATCACACACAGCCGGTCCAGGTCCGCAAAATAACGCGGAAACTCCGCGAAAACCAAGAGCGACCTTTCCTGGGGCGTCACGCCCTCCAAAATTAGTTGAATTAATTCTAGCTCGGACAATCCCAATTTCAAAATCCGGGCCGAGTCTCGGATACTGTGAACGAAATCGACCAACTTTTCGTCATTGGCCTGTACACGATAGAAAAGTTCCAGGCGTAATTTATCTCGTAGCTGGCCGGGTATAAAGAGTCCAAAACCTCTCCATGGAATGAGTCTAAATTGCCGCCACATCGCATGGTATGTGTGACCCGCTCAGCCATTGGACCCCGGCAATATGGATATATGAGCTCAAAGAGGGCCTCATCAGACACCCCAGCGAAATCTGATAACTGTAAGGCAGTCCCAAGGAAAAGCAATAATTTGCCCTCATCTTGTCTGTCAACCACAGGAAGTTTCTGGTTGATGCCGGAAAGGGTGTTGGGCAGTTTCTAGTAACAATCCCCCGCCAGAATTACACAATTAAATACCACATATTAACAACTCACAAGAGAATACAGAAGAGGAAAAACTTGACTTCCTGCAAGTGTCGTTCAGGGTCCCCTAGCAAAGCAAGAGAAAGGGGTGAAGACGAAAAGCAGAGCAAGCTCCCCGAATTCACCAAATAAACAACACACAACAACAATAACACTAGAATAAATATTACTACACAACGCCCAATAGATAAGTACAATCCATTCAAATTTAACTAAGCAATTCTTAAACTCTAGAGAATTTCAAAACTACTCAAGCATAATTCAAAATCAAAACTCAATGTCTCAACCACAAGGGTCCATGGTCCGACCATAACCGCATTCTCCAAAACTGCTTAATATATCTTGATCAGGCCAACTCCGATCGCACGGCCCAGTAACTCAATAATTTTAAACAAAACCCATTAGGACAATCACTTAAGACATGAGGCATCATTGAGGTATAACTTTTAACAAATTAGAGCAATGTATAACAAGGCCGGACAGGCCATGACCATCACCGACAAGGACTGACAGAGCCAGGTGCCTGCAAAACATAATCCAGAACTAACACGAAAAACATACAAATGTGTGTGACCCGACAAAATTATATAATGTTACCTCCGGTTTTAATAATAACATTTAATGACATAATCTGCAATAACAATGCTAATTGTAATATCACATCTTCCCATAAAATATCAAACATTTTGTAGATTTATTAAAAAATTAATTGTCACAAACACTGTTAAAAAATCCCAAACATATTTCCTTTTGTAAATATTGAACATAAAAGAAACACGCTAATTATACGCTAACAGTCAATTCTCAACCTTCCTTTCAGACCCACAAATACTTTAAACTCTTAAACCCAATTGCAAATCCTGTCATTTCCGGGTCAGCACATGTAGATTTTATAACCACGCTCTGCTACCATTTTTAACTGCTACTAGGACGTTACTCAAAATTTAAGACTAGGCTACTTAACCTAGAGGAAGCGAAAATTGTGCTGGAGCCCAAACAGAGTGACAGTATTTGCACTCAACACTCTTTTAATAAGTAACAAATTTATTTAGCGTTTAAGTTGTGACACAATGTTCCAATCATGTTTCATTTTATATAAAGTCATTAATTAGTGTTGTTATAAAAAAGACATAAGTGATACATATATTCATGTGCAGACCAGCATACCTCATGAGGGAGACCACGCGGACATGCTTACAGTTGGAATAACGAACCAATTAAGTTAACCCCACCCTTTAATGAAAACATGAATAACCCTTCACACTAATTATAATAAATGTGTCTAAGCACAGATTAGACATGAAATAGTTTAAGGGAGGAACCCATGTTCTAGCAAAACCATTTAACTACCCCCTCATGTTGTATGTCAGACCAGTTACAAAGTATTCAGTTAAAATATTTTTTGTTTTTACAATTTGAGTTCTTTATTTGGGGTATTGCAAGTTCTTAACAAAGACGTTTAATGCGAGCACAATGGTAGCCGGTCTATTGAGTTGATGCTGATGGAAGAGTGGTAATTAAAACGTTCCCACCTGTGCTTTTGTGTAGAAGAACTCAAATGGTACCATGATGAATAGTGTGCTAGGAGTGTTGCAGATTGTCCACTGGCTCTCGTTCCGGGCAGATCTGGGTCCTTCAGTGTGTTCTGTTGGATCAGCATTCCTGGGTCTGACGGCTTCGGGGAGCATCCTGGTGCACTGCTCTGCGGGTAGTCACAGGTGTTGATGTGACTACCGCTCTCTTCCCTTTCTCCTGACTGGTGCGGGGATCCTATAACATTTTTTATTTGGAGATTAGCCGTCAGTTAGTACACCTATACACAACACTCTCTCGCCTAGGAACACAGACACCGCACTCACTTTCACAATCTTTTAGCAACCTCTTATTTACTCTGATTAATTGCATTCCTTGTTTTATTCAATTATAGTGATTACTTTCAATCAACTTTATCGAAATACAATTGAATACAATATCACCAATTATTTCCAGACCGGAAGTAACGTGTAGATCAAATTTTACTAGATAAGATTTTTACAATGAAATAGGTTTTACATAAGTCTAGGCCACACACACACACTTACACAATCATGACACATAATCCATAATTAAATAAACACAGAATAATATAATTAAGTCTAACCTGAACGCCTTTACCAGATTACGAACGCAAGTTTAAAGATATACACGCAGACCAGCCGTCAGACCAGTGGAATGTTCTCCTCGAAGGTTGGCAGAGAAATGAGAAAAAGGCCTGGATTAGTTTGTCCCACTATTCTGCATAAAACGACCTGTCCCAATTTGCAAAAATAACCTTTGGTTAAGCTGCTTATGAACAACGGACAGCGAGCAGCTGATCTAGCGGCAGCTCACTCGATCACGTCGCCGGAGCCGGAACGTTGACCAGGTCGTGGAAATCATACTTAATTATCGACGTGGCTGTGGCAAGAACTGCTGCCAACTGCGTTGGCACCACTGAACAAATTCAAACCGCGCCGGGAAAATTCAAACCCCGGCACAGTTATTCTATCTTTCAATGTATAATTTAAAGTATTGTGAAGAACCTTCATTTCAGCACTCTGAATCTTGCCGCATTCCTTTTTTCGTCATGGCCTACGTTTCACCACCGTAAATTAACGTGGGTATTGCAATTCTCTTATAAAATGTAATCCTTGCGCTGTGTCTTGTTTTATTTCTAAGATTTCTATGAATTGTGCCACAAATAGTTCTAAATTTATTTATCTTCTCTCTTATATCATATTCAGATTCATAGCTTACTGCACTGCCGAGATATCTGAAACGGCTCAATTGTTCTAAAGCGCTGTCATTTATGACTACTTTAGTCCTCACTGGATATTTACCTTTAAATATGGTCTTTCTTATTGAAATTGTCAGTGAGTAGCCCTTTGCCACTTTCTGTAATTGAAACATAGCTCTTTGTAAATCATTCTCATTTTCTTGAGTAAGAACTATGTCATCAGCATATAGCAGGGAACCCATATAAATTGATTTGTTCGTTTGTTGATTCGTGAAGTCACTCTGGGCTTCCGTGCTCTCAACATGTCGTCAAATGTTAGGTGTTCTATATTTATTTAATTATTGAGTGTTTATTAATAACATTAATTAAATCGTTTGCAGAGGTTATTGCAGAACCTCGGCCTCCGCTACAACGGGTTTCCAGTCCTCCCTGTCTTGAGCCCGTTGCATCCACCTTCTCTCTCCCAGCCGTCTGAGGTCGCTTCCCACCTTATCCAACCATCTTACGCGTGGCCTTCCTCTTAGGTACGTCTCCCACATACAGTAGCTGCATCGACATAAATCTGTTTAAAAGAAAGGGCTAAGATTTGGAAACATCCTTTCTAATAGTATATAACATTATCTGAACGTACCAAAATTGAAACATCGACAGAGGTAACCGCGCGCTTGCCCTACCCTCTAAACAGAGGCCGCTGTAATCACATTCACTTACAATGGATGTACAAACACAACAGTGTAAACAGACGTCTGATTGCCCACACAGGTATTGATTTCCCATTGTTGCGTAACACACCCATACCTTCAGATTGTTTACTTAGAACGGAATCATTTTCACAAACTTACATATCTGATAATAATTATATAAAGTATGAAAGTTCGATGTATGCCAAAAATCTTCGTGAAATTCTTTTCCCCCTACAGAAATGACCAATCCAAATATTGTGTTGTGATTGCCGTAGGAATCACTTAAATTTGTAGACATACTTACTATGTGGTTGCGAATCTTCAGACATAGATGCTTTAAATTAAAATAACAAAATTATAATTGTATTGTCTGGCAACAAAATTTATTTATTTTTCAACAATTACCATTATTTTAAAAAGACTAAATGCATTTTATTTTATTTAGTCAAACTCATTAAATCAATACCAAACGAGAAAAATTCCCCGCTCCTCTTTTAACTACCCTTTTCATTTATAGATATTTCAACGACCTTTCTATAGTGGATTATTATGACCTTCTTTTCAGGATACTTTATTTAGCAAAATTAAGTACTTTACTCTTGTTAAACCGTAAAATGTTGAAGGTAAACTACCTCTCATCGTTTAAACAGATCTTCACCAAAACTAATAGGCCTTGAGTCCTTTACGACTCAGACACATGTGAAAAAAAAATCTGTTTGAATTTGCGGCAGTTATCGTTCGCCATAGAAACAATTCTACACACAGACACACATAGTCTACACTTTATGGAAAATTACTTTTCTTCACGTTTTGAGGGTAGTACAATCAGAATCAGCCATTATCTCGAACACGATTTTTTTCGTTCGGAAACACAATACTTCCATTTCCGTACGGAACATGGAAGTAAAAATTCATACTGGAAGTTACCATTATTAAAAGGTAATTTTCATTTCAGATATTTAAACTAAACAGTTCCCACGATATCTGCAACAGTAGACATAAACAAATTTTTAAATATCTTAAATATTAATTATGAAAAAAATTTAACTTCCCGAAAACCTTAGGTAGCCTACAAAACCGTTAGAAGAACGATTTAAGTATTAAACGTGCACAAGATTGTACATATCTTCACCGGTCGAGGTGAGAGCGGCAAAAAACTGCAAAATATTTGCAGTGTAGAGCAAAGGTATTTTTGCAAGGGGAAGATTTTATTCTGTAACTGAGATTCTTCACTGTTGTTTTAATCAAGTGAAATCAGTATAGAAACCAAAGTTGATGAAACCGATTTCTGTAAAACAACTTTAAAGATTAACAAAGATATTCTATACTATTGTGTGTGTGTGTGTGTGTGTGTGTGTGTGTATGTGTGTGTGTGTGTGTGTGGAAGTTTCTAATTAAATTCATATTCAAGGAACAAAAGCAGGCGCCCACATATTCAAGAAGACAAAGGTGAATCTTCCGAAAAGTTACAAAATCCTTTAATGAAGAAGAAACGGAATTCAGTTCAAAACAATATCCCCTCTGTGTGTGTGTGTGTGTGTGTGTGTGTGTGTGTGTGTGTGTGTGTGTGTGTGTGTGTGTGTGTGTGTGTGTGTGTGTGTGTGTGTGTGTGTGTGTGTGTGTGTGTGTGTGTGTGTGTGTGTGTGTGTGTGTGTGTGTGTGTGTGAAGCAAATTTTTGCAACGTTACAAGTATCTAATACTTTAGTTTGTGACTTTCACATACATTCGAATGGATCATAGAGGCCAGCGCGCATCTATGGCACGTAGATGAGAGGGGAAAACGAAAGCAGATATTACGGAATCGGTCGTGATAGTGCCGGCTTGGTTGCATCGGTCGTGACAATATACAACCGATGACAATGCACACACGATTCAGATGGCAGTGTTCACACGAGCACGCGTCGCAGCGACAATGACGGTTGCAGTTCCCACTAATTGCATTCTCCACGTGTACCGCAGACACACACACTGCTATATTAATTACCGTCGAATCGAGTACATATGAGCGTATTTAGATTCGCGTAATTCTCGAAATACATCAGACAATAGTACCTGTACTTACCTCATTGAATTAATATTGCTTTATCATGTAGTTAGCCGATGGGCTCACTTAATTAATTGATCACATTTTTCCATAGTCACAGACCAACTATGAACATTTTCAGTCACGGTTGGAATTACTTTAAAACCAAATATTATCACCTTACTGCTACAGGATTAAGGCAAATGGGTGTTATAGAACTTCATATGAGTTCGTTCAACTGAAGAAAATTTAAAAATCTGAAAATAGTAGTGCCGCGGCGGAAGACGCATACAGACCAAATTAATTTTGGTGACACTAAGTCTATCAACTTGTGAAACTTTGGTAAGGCTAACAGCACGATGTTATGTGGTACGATTGGGGGTTCTTAACTGCCAGTTCTCTTATTAGTGCTGCTGAAGCACCCAGTTTATCCATTCCCGAACTCACACGCGTTTTCGTTTTGTCCTTATGTTGCCCAGTAACTCCTTACAAAGCTCTCGAACACCAATCAGCAACAGGTGTCTCAAAGCCTCACGTCGCACACCCACAGATGACATTTTACACAATACTTATTAACATCAAACCAATCTACGCAACTGTGTACTTTGCTGTACTAGCCACTACTAAAATAGTGGCTACCTAAAAACAGTGTAACATGGTAATAGACAGAAAATGCAGTAGCAGCTATTCAGTAGCGGCTAGTGCAGTAGCATAGTGTGACACAGGCTTAACGCTCTCGAATAGTCGGCAGGGACAGATACGTAAAAGTTCTACAGGTTTCTCGGCTTGCCGAGCAGGCGCAGTGTCTCTGACAAGGCCGTATACTCGTGTAGCTTCAAGACTGTTCGAGTACTCTTAACTACGTAAATTAAGCCGGGATAAAAATCTGGACATATAGGCTATAGCGGCCTGTTTAGAAGTTAGTTACACCTGGCTACATTGTAGAGTGCGTATCAAGTGATTGTTGCGGAAAGTTATCATTGTGTTATAATTAGTGCGAACTCTAATAGTTGGCATTGTAATTGCGTGTGGGCAAATTTAACTTGAATTATTGTATCAGAGTACCTTGTTGATTACAAATAATTATTTGTCACTAATTAAAGCTCTAATTAATGACTTCATTTTGTTTCCACTCAACAGTACAACGATCCGTGAGACGCCGTAACACTATTTTGTATAAGTAAACAATTTCAAAAACTAACAATGTAATAAACAAATGTGTTTTTTCTTATTTTAATTTTATTACATAAAATCACAGCCACCTTCATAGAATTACTGAAAATGTCATATGTTTTTACGTTATTACGTAAACGCTATCTAATAAGCCTTAGGTAAAGGAAATCATTGCGAGGAAACGGGTCGCGGCATCAATTCAATGGACAACGAATTAAACCGTGAAAGATGACTATTACGTTTCCACTTGGCAGAGCTCAAGTGTATTTTTCTATACACATCACAGCGGTTGTGCACTGATGCAGTAGAAGTTCTAGCTTGTGAAAATATATAAAATACCTGTAAAATATTGTGGGGAATATTTCGAATAAAACTCAACTGTGCGTGAAGAATGTACCAGCCATGTGAATCATCTTTTGTCGTTGTTGTCGCCATGGCTCCGCAGCCCGTTCCAGCTTGGAGAAGTACATCCTGCTTTCTTCTACGTGAGGAGTATTCCATTAGTTGGGCACTACGAAGATTAAAGTAAATTTAAAGTATATGGCGCACACTATATTTAAGGTATGATGACATTGATGTTAAGTTATGTAAGTTTCAGACGATCTGTGGAACAATCAACCGTATTTTTAGAACAGGGTACGGCGAGATACAAAATTAAAGTTTTACAAAGTAATGGCAGTCACTGTACTGTCCTACGGGTTCAGTTAATTTGAAATTATACCTTAATTTGATCCGTCAGGCGGCCTTGTAGTTAAATATTCCACTACATGTTTCGGGAATTAAATTCCCATCATCAGGTAAAACTTCTTCTTCGTAATATATAGGAGTCGTCGGTGAAATTATTAAAAAACACATACACACACGAACGAATAAAAGAAACACAACTCTTATAAATAACATAATTAAACACCGTACACACACAGCTAACGAAGACAGTGCGCACTGCCCGACAGTCACATATCATCTGGGCTGATTGCAAAGTTCACCGTTTATCTTTAATACGGTATCATACAACGTGTTCGATCTAAATGAAAGCTGGTCGTTGAGCAACCTTTCTTTATGTATTTTAGATGCTTTATAAATTTCGAATTCTTCCAACGCATCCATCAAACGATCTTTGTTAGTGACATGCATGGGTACCATATTCTCCGCAAACCCAGTGTAGTTGTGATTTTCGTTAATTAAATGTAAAGCAAATTTTGACTTGGCTGATGTGATGTGTTTTTTGGTAAATGTTCTTTATATCTGTCAATTAAACTCCTCCCCGTTTGGCAGATGTAAAATTTGTGAAATATGTTTTTTAATAATTTCACCGACGACTCCCATATGTTAGGAAGAAGAAGTTTTACCTGATGATGGGAATTTAATTCCCGAAACATGTAGTGGAATATTTAACTACAAGATCGCCTGACGGATCAAATTAAGGTATAATTTCAAATTAATTGAATCTTATAAGCGATCTGGAGACCATTTATATGATGTCGTACGGGTGTGAATTATGGACAACGACCAGAAAACAAGGCAGTAAAATATAAGCCTTGCAAATGGCATTCTTAAGAACAGTTAACAGGTGTTGAAAACTCGACCGTATAAGGAATGAGGTATACATCGCCCTTCTGGGTCGCCCCCTTTTTCTTGTTCCTTCCATGTTTCCATTTAGCACTTGCTTCGGGTCCCACTATATATTACGGTATAGTTCCTCTTATCAATCCTACCATTACCTTTCCATCTTACCTTCTGTAAAGGCAATACATCAGTGCTATATTTTTGCATTTCAGATGAATTTCAGCCATTTTTCTAGCTTGCAACATTGTCCTTACATTCTTTGTTGCAGCAATTATTATGTTATTTTTCTTCTTCCTTCTAGTCCATTGAAAGTTGCCAGGTACATTGCCATTAATACTCCAAGGCTCATATGGCAGATTCTCAGCAAAAGCTTCTCCTTCCGGCGTGGAGCAGCTAAAACCACGCCCAACCCCTAACCTGGAGGACCAGGAGATTTATATCAGAGTCCACTTCTCCTAGGCCAACAGCTTTCCTCCTTTTATTGTACACAAACATTATATTTCTCATTCCACAGGCATGTCTTATGTTGTCATTAAGTATTCTGTCTCGTATTGCTTTCCCTACAATTTTCAGAATTCCCATTTCTGTTACTTTTACCATTCTTTTTGTTTTAAACATTCCCGATCTAACCTGTGCGCAATATTACGCCAGACTTAATCTCTGGTAAATTCTAGTTTTTGAGTTTTCCTGAGATTTTTTTTTCACGAAAAGTCAGTCATGCAAACTTACTCTGTAAGTTTCCATGACCTACACGATCATTTTCCTCTCTCCAAATATCTAGCGCTAATTATCAATGCACCAAAATAATTGAACTACTAAACTCGTTTCATTATTACAGCTGAATTTCTGCAAGATATCAATTTTGTTTTACGTTGTAAATTCTTTCCGTTCTTAGTTCAGTCTTAATGTAAACAAACCCATGTAGCAAATCTGAAGCGCTATTGGTCAGGGGCGTTGACACTGTTCATACAGTAATGTATTACGCGCATGTGCAGAATGTCTGTATAGTGATGTGAGAGTTATCTTGGCACTTAAATCGGAGCACGTCGTTTGAAGACTTCCTCCTTATCACTGTACTCTGAATCCTATTGAATTTATATGGAGCCATTTGAAAGGATATATTGCCCTCACAACACAACATTATCTGCTTGATATAACACAGTTTAATGAGAAAGGCGGTAAATGAAACAATGGCGGAGAAGTGGAGTATGCAGCATATAATCAAGGATGATGATAACCTATGGCAACTGGCACACATTACCGACGTCATTGTGGACAATGGACATTCTTATCATTAATAACGCTGACTCAAGTGATGATACAAGTTCAGACACAGATATGGAAGGCATTGAATAAAAGTAACTCTCTGACAGGAACTGATAATATTCCAGTACACTGGTAATTATCACAGATTCTATTTTCGTTTTAAATAAACTTTACTTTTTGTTTGTTGCAGTATTTAAACGGTTAATAAAAAAACCATTAACTGGTGTTATAAAATGTTTCACTGTCGTTATGTCACAGTCATACACATTTTACTTTGGTCAGGACGAATTATTACAATTTACGTGTGTTTATACAGTGCAATATTATATGTACTCTGTCTGTACCGGTTCTGTCAGAGTGACACGCCTCTAATTCAGGTAGTAAATAGCGTTTCAGATGTACCACGACTGTTTGTTTACATCAGGATTAAGCTAAGAACAGAAACAGTATAAGTTAGACTAATCAGTTAATTAACCAACGCACAGTATAAATCAATCAATAGTAATTCGCACAGTAAGGTGTAATATAGTTGTACATACAGTGGTAATTTACAATAGAATGTAATATTTATTTGTTAAGCGTGACATGTTATTTTCCATTATATTATTCACTTTTTTGATTTATTTTCTTTTAACGCAACATTTTCTTTTCCTTCGTATAAATTTAATCGTCAAAGAAACAATTAAAAAAAAACGGAAACAATTGTACCGGTTGGCTGAGAGTAATAGTTTGTCTGGACCGATTGCGTTCAATTTGGATGGCTGTGTACCGACTACTCTGGCGTCACAGTCGCAATACCTACCTGTGGTGTACACTAATTGCATCCAGCGAACACACACACACACACACCTCACAAGTTCATTACTGTTGTAAAACCATTGCATACAAGTGCAGCCGGGACTGTCGTTCCAAACTCTGCGCATTGCATTGTGTGTGTGTGTGTGTGTGTGTGTGTGTGTGTGTACACCGTAATATCGACGTCCTATTATACCGTTTCTTTCCTTTTTGAACAAATCATTAGAGGGCAACGTATTGTTCCAGTAGAAACTCGATAAATCCTAAATAAGAACCAACAATTGCAAAAGGTTCATTGTTAGAGTTTTGTTACAATGTACGTAGCTGTCTGACTTTAGACTTATCCTTGATGCACTCGTCGTATCCTGCTGTTGTCTAATTACATTACGTTCTCTAGCGTAAAAAACATTTTTTAACAGATTGTTAAATATAATTATACCTTTCGCTTGGTAATCTTTCTCAAAAACGTTTCGGAAAACCGTACATTTCGTAAATTATATATACGACAGCGGCACTGAACTATAAACCCACTAGTAGAAGAAACGTGCGTCGTTAGAGGATGAGATGGGTGCCGGAACAGGTTTATATAACCTAATCCTTGAAGAGGAGAAGAAGAAGAAGAGAAAACCATACATCATTGTATTGAACTAGGATAAAATATTTATGTTAGAAAAAATTATAATTATAATTTGTTCATTTAATTCACAACGAATTCAGAATCTCTTAGGCTTTTTAGTTCGTTATTTGGGCAACGTATCTTCAGCTGAAAGACCGATTAGCCATTCAAGTGAGCAATCCCGCTATAGTTTTGTGTAGCACCACAATACATTATACACAATACAAAACGTAAAAGTATTTAAAAAATATTCTTTTTAATTTTATTGTAAATGTATTGTTAAGTATACACCCCAAAAAATACCAAAATAACTACAGAATAAATTTTAATGTGATTTTTGAAACAGAAAAGGGCAAAAGAAAAAGTGCTTATAATCAAATAAAAGTAACATAAACGAAAAAACACAAAGTTTGTGTACAACACAGAGAAAGTGAGTAATTTATCACAGAGAAAAGAAAATTATATAGTAAAAAATTTGTTATTTTTTCTCTTTGTTGATTAACAAAGAAAATAGGACGCACGCACATAAATTACACGCGAATATCTCTCCTCAACGTTGGAAAATCAAACACATTAGTTATCCCTCTCACCGACACGCCCTCTGTCGTGAAAACAAGTGAAGCATTACTATTTAAATACGGTTCAAGCGAAAGCGTTGTGTTATGTTTTTACAAAAAAAATCTCCTCCTTCTGGTCTCATTGTACAATTTAATAATAAACGCTTTAATCAGAATGCTTTTTACACATAGGTACACACATAACAATTTGACGTCTTATTTTTTAATTTTAGTTTGTTTCAGTAGCGTACCTCAAGGTCACACAGAAATCAGTTTCATATCTCGAATACTTCTTCTTCTTCTTCTTCTTCTTCTTCTTCTTCTTCTTCTTCTTCTTCTTCTTCTTCTTCTTCTTCTTCTTCTTCTTCTTCTTCTTCTTCTTCTTCTCCTCCTCCTTCTGCTTATTTTTCTTCTTCTTCTTCTTCTTCTTCTTCTTCTTCTTCTTCTTCTTCTTCTTCTCCTTCTTCTCCTTCTTATTCTCCTTCTCCTTCTGCTTCGACTTCGTCTTCTTCTTTTTACCGACCTAACGGTCAAGTGAATGATTAGATTATCAAAGTCAAGTCGTGTTGCACGTATCTTGCAAAGTACCCTTTTAACTGTGAATGTACAAAAAACCTTTCCGATCGGTTCGGGACAAAGTGACAGTTCTATGAATTCATACAGGACGTTGATATAATTAAATCTCTTCAATACAACATAATGATTTCTATTACACAGGGTGATTCAAAATTGCAAGGCAATCTCTTGGATACTGATTCTATAGCTAAAAATAAGACAAAAAGTTCATATAAACATAGGTGTGAAAATGGGTCTTTAGCGAGTTACGGCTCGCGAACCAGTTCGCCCTGGTTTCTGCTCCCACGGTAAAATGACGCCATACTGAAATCTTGGGATATAAAGTGAAGAGTAAATTTAGTGGTTTATTGAAATAAATAAATGAAAAAATGAATAAAAGAGGTTCCACAGCTCTACCTTAATTAGTTTCTAAGAAACGCTGTGTTCAACACAAAACATTGGAGTCGAAAAACACACTTTTTTAGATTTGGTATAAAATAACTTCGTTAATTCGCCAATAAACAAATACAAATTTCTAACTAACTTTGTAAAGCATTTTATTATGAGAAAAGTGATGTGTATAAAGTCTATAAAAAGTAAATACAAATTTGAAAAATTCCACTTTAATTAAAAAGAAAACAGACCAAAATGCGCTATAAAAGTTATTAATTATTATTATACATATTTTAATAATATCTTGTAATACGTGTATTAATATTAATGTAATATCAAGTTGTTTAGAAATTACGAGCTACAATCAAAATATTAAATGCACTATCCGTATTTATTTTATTTTTCTCTTTAATAAGGGATATTTTGATGAATGTTGGCAACACTGAAAACGTCCGTTCCAGCAGCTGTAGTAATGTTAACCTCTTTATAGGGACGGTTAGTTCGTTGTCAGCCGAGAAACATATCACATCATTTGTTAGCAGCGTGTACATTAGAAACCGAGCAGTGACTAGTTTTCTGTGGGCAGGGATGTGTAACCCTACTGCAATTCATCGCCAATTAAGGGGATTGTAAGGCTAAATATTAATTCACTTCAAGGCATTGTCAAATGGTGCGAGTTGTTCGAACCTCCTGTGATAGGTCTCGAGGGCTATTACCGACAAGAAAGGACATCAACTTTGACAGCGGATGACAATGTTGAACGCGTCCATCAATTATTTACTTTCAAATAGGCGATTCACAGTGGATGTCATTGCGGTCGAATTGGGTATTTCTCATGGAAGTGTACGTTACATCGTCTCCAAGCGTCTGCAGTGGCGACAAATTTGTGCTCGTGATTCGTCGCGCTTAACAATGAAACTCCTTGGAATATTGGATTGGGGAATGGGAACAGCGTCCTTGCAGACCTGCCCTTGGGACATGTTCGACATTATGAAGGAAGCCCTGATGAAAAATTTCAAAATGCAGCGAGGGAATGGTTGTCGGTGTTGGACCGGAATTTTTCAGCAATGGCATCGAAAAACTAGTGTAGCTACTATAAATATTTATAATAATTTGGCGTTTTTGTGGAAAAGTATATCTTTAATTGTGGCATAGAAAACAAAACACGAGTTCCTAAACATTCTAGACATTCACAGAATGAAAATTACCTACCAAACTCATTCACAGCTTTATCTTAATTTGAACTCAGTTACACACATTTTTGACGTGAGATTTTGGATATATTGTTATTTTTAATAGTGTTCTCTATAAATGTTTTCAAAAGTAAGCTCTGAAAAATTATTTAGAAAATGCTAGGTAAAGAGAGATTCTAAAATAAAAGCTAGCTAAACGTTTGTAATTGATTTTCGGGAACGTCCTGAAAGAGCTGAATTTTTTAAGTTTTGAATTTTGTATGATTTTTCAGTGTATTTTGAGGTAAATTGTTGATAATTCTTAGTATATTTAGAAATTGTGATTTTTATGTGACTGGGCTTATGCTGTCAAATTATATCTGTTTGTGTGTGTGTGTGGTCGAGCGAAGACTTCCACGGTGAATTTCTGTTGTAGCAGGTTTTTGGGTACATCCGTGTATGAGATGTTTATGTTGCCGACGTTTCGCTCCGTAGTCCCGCAACATTGTCAAGACGTACTGGTCGCTACACCAGTACGCCTTGACAATGTTCCGGGACTACGAAACGAAACGTTGGCAATATAAACATCTCATACACGGATGTACCCAAAAACCTGCTACAACACACACACACACACACACACAATAAAGGAAATGGTAAAGTGACATCACGGCATAACATAGTGTAGAGAGTAGACATTCAGGGAGACGAGGCTAGCGTAGTGTTACGCACGGTTTCGTCAGCGAGTTTTGGTCTCTTCTGGCGTAAGTTATTGCTCGGTTTGGTGGTCTCAGTAATAACACTCTAAAGGATAAAACACACAGTAAAGACGCAAGAGAAGCGCCGAGCGAATTGGAGCAAGAATAGGGTGAGGGAAAAACGACAACTTTTGTCTTTATTCGGTAATTTCATGGATCATTACCGGTTGCCTTCTTATAGGCCTGCCTATATTATAAACATAATCTGGGCGCTGCGTGAGTATATATGCGTGTGTGTGTACGCGCGACCCACACCCATGAAGAAAATATGAAGCAATTATTGTGTGCCACCCCATAGCAATCGTCAACACTGCGAAAACTGTCATCGCAAAATTTCGTTTTTCCACACACAGTCTGACAAAAATAATAAATGTTATAGTTACTACTTTGACATTAAATTGGTTTGACCTTTTGAACTTTGGCTGAGACATGTTGACTGCAGCAGGGGAAAAGCTACAAGTACGTACCTGCATGTCACACGTGACAGACAATATGTCCGCCAATATCGACGATCAGGGTTCAACAACAAATCACTCTCCTTCTTCTTCATCATCTTCTTCTTCTTCTTCTTCTTCTTCTTCTTCTTCTTCTTCTTCTTCTTCTTCTTCTTCTTCTTCTTCTTCTTCTCCTCCTCCTCCTCCTCCTCCTCCTCCTCCTCCTCCTCCTCCTCCTCCTCCTCCTCCTCCTCCTCCTCCTCCTCCTCCTCCTCCTCCTCCTCCTCCTCCTCCTCCTCCTCCTCTTTTTCTTATTTTTCTTCTTCTTCTTCTTCTTATTCTCCTCCACCTCCTCCTTTCCCCACTAATCCTTCTCCTCCTCCTCCTCCTTTTTTTCTTATTTTTCTTCTTCTTCTTCTTCTCAACCCTAAGGATTGGACTATAGTCCGATCCGTCTTCACAGAGTGTCTGACTATTGTTTCCAGGGTCTCTCCCGACCAGTTGGTCTACATTTCAGCATTTGTTTAGGAATACGCGTGTGTCCACATAAAACTTCCAATCTTATTTGTATTCCTTTATTCTATCAATACCTTAGGCTAATTTCCTTGTATTCTCGCTTCTAAGATGCCCCTGAAACTATACTCCGTGACAGCTTTTAAAAATGTAATTTCGATCCTTGGAATTTTAAAATATCTTTCTGTAGGTGAGTCTTTCATTGCCTGAAACTCTAAAATTCGCTGATGCAATTCTTCTTTGTGCAAAACCGACGGTTCAAACCATGGAGATATCAGACTTGACGAGACGTGAGATAAACGACCTTATAAAGGAAAATGTAGACGAGAAGATACAGCTAAATTATTAGGCTCTGTTTTTGTTTTCTTTCTCGAGCACAATGGTTCCTTTTAGTCAGCAGCTAAGGTAAGTTATTTGCTAAACGTTGAAATTGTCATTATTAAAAAATTGTAATTAATTCACTAGGGAATACTGTAATTTGTTTAATTTCCACAGTTATTTATAAGCCTTATTTTAACATACGCAATTAGATTAGAGAGAGATAGCATCTACTTTAAATGATTACAAAATTTTGATACAATTTTTAACAACTTTGGTGGAGGGGTATTGATTCCCTGATCCCTTTCGTAGTTACACCACTGATGATCACGACAACGACGACGGCAATGATGATGATGATAATGATAATGGTGATGATGACGACGCCGACGACGACGACGACGACGACGACTTATATTCTCTTTAGTCCTCTGGTATGTTAACTGTGCGAAATTTGAACAACTACAACGCTTTTAAATAACTGTTCATAATTCTTCTTCTTCTTGGTATTATTATAATTGGCAGTATCATTATTATTTTTGTGAATAATTTAATTGAGAAGGTCACAAGATCAAAACAAAGGTGGAAAATCAAGGAAGGAAAATTACATAAACCCTGAAAAGACATGTTTATTTGTGTTGTTCTTACATGTTTGTTTGAAACAAAATCTCTGTGTATTGTACAAAATCGCGGAAGAAAAATAATATCGGATAAATGTCGGTCATATGTGAGCACCCCAGTGGAGTGCAATGCTGCGTTAGCACTTCCCCGATTTTACTGAACGCCTGCTTAAAGCGTCACATATTGACAGACTGTCAAACTGGTGACATGCGCACGTGCGCGCCTACACGTTTGACGTTTACGGCAGCAAATGGGCAAAATTAAACTTCTCATATATATGTTACTGGAGGGTGACGAACACCACACCGCCAACTGTTTTGTATTGGTCCACAAAACTCTGTTCAGCGCGTAGTTCATTTTTACGTCTCTGCAGCATGTACCGTAAATAGTGTTACTTAATATAACTAACATTTTCTGCTCCTTATGAAATATTTAATATTATTAACACTTCACTTATTACAATAAATAGCACTACTTGGTAAGATAGGGGTCGTGGTCGTAAAAAGAAAATGATTTTCCTTTATTTCCTATAATGTTTACTAATCTCGCTATTCAAGTAGATGAGGTAGTGGTGTAGACGAAACTACCTCGTTATCATGATTTACAGTAGGCTGAACCTCTTCTTCTTCTTCTTCTTCTTCTTCTTCTTCTTCTTCTTCTTCTTCTTCTTCTTCTTCTTCTTCTTCTTCTTCTTCTTCTGCACTACAAGGATTAGGCATTTGACTGTTCCGTCCTCAGAAACTAACGAGCACCGTTTTCGTGGTCTTCCTATACCTCTTTTACCTCTTGGGTTGTAGTTAAGTATTTTTTTTTGGGTATTGCAATGGGTGTACGTTAGATAGCTAATAGGAGAGGGCAAATGGCTGGTTCTCGGCGCCTTAAAACTGGAATATACCAGCTAAGGGAGTAAACCCTGATAAAAAATCGGGCAGGTCAGGAGGCCTAGAGATGGCAGCCCCATCACTTGACTTATCCAGCTTCAGGTTGGTATTTTTAATTGGAGAAAAATTAAAAAATACTCGTAATTCTCACAAAGTAAAGCCGGATGTAGGCTGAACCTATCACAGCAAACTGGACGTACAGCAAATAAATTGATCAAAACCGTGAGCAGATGCTAGCGGGCCCAGATTTGGTAATCGTCAGTTTTGGATGACTGCCGGCCAGTCCGTCCGTTCTCCTTTATAGCTCGGAATCATGGGCGGACGCTTTGAGAAAAGTGAGTGTTATGAGTGGCTCGACCACTCCAAGTCGTCTCCTCGCATCGTATTGTTTCTGACCCGGCTTGACTCCCTTCTCCTAGCTAGTGAGTGCCAGGAAATTCTTGGAGGCGAGTTCAAGTCGGGAGGGAAGGAGAGTATACGTTTACACCTCTACTGGCAAACTCCACGGGAGCGTTAGCCAAGATCCGCTGTTCGACCACCGGCAGGTGGCACTGGGAAGTGCATTATATGACAAAATTTTTAAATGATCATGGTTATTTTCGATCCTATCTGTATGGGGTAGGAAAGGCAGCATCACCCAATGTCTGTACTGTCCAGGAATCGACGTCGAGCACAGTTTATCGAATGCGAGCAATTATTGAATTTTCCGAAGAAAAAGTGAGACGTTGGAGGAATACAAGCATTAGTAGTTCAAGCCTTGAAGTGATAACTATGAGCGTAAAAAAGGCCTAGCCCTCCCTAATGTATTAAACTGTCGCTGGCCAGTAGGCCTACACTAGTAGAATCTGGTAGTCTATTAACGAGAGTCCGTCACGATGGGGAGTTTGCCCGTGCGCGGGAATTGTATTTCCGATTTAAAGTGAAGAAACTGTTAGTTTACCTGTGCAAAGGCGACGGTTCAAACCCTGGACTGTTCAAACCAAACCATAGATATTAGACTAGACAAGTTATGCCACAGGCAACTCTGTCAGGGAAAGTGTGTGTGGCCAAAAGCGACAAAAAGTAAATTGATAGGCTCTGCCTTTGTTTTCTGGCGCGTGCTTTATTGTTTCCTTAAAGCTACAAATATGTACTGCATTAGAACGAACTCCAAGTCTCTGATGGAGGGGATAAAGTATGCGTGATTGTGTTGTGTGTGTGTCTGTGTTGGTATTGTTTGTTTGTCAAGACCAATGATTCATCAGCCCTGTTCACAGTGCAAACTGGCATCCATCACAAAGGCAGACTACCAGTTTGTAATACTATTGCTGTCCGCTTTTTACGGAACGGTAATGTTTACCGTAAACGTTACTACCGTTACGGTAGTAAGTGCGTTTAAAGACTACGTATTATAGGCATTGTGTTTACAACTTAGTCCTTTTTAAGTAATTGTGTTATAGTAACATTAAAAATACGAATTTGTGAACTATCGTGTAGGATTAATGTACTTTTAGTTACTTTCTGTGAGTGAGTGAATTATCCCGTTGTTTGTTTATTTGTAACTGTCTGTTCACAATGTCTCTTCAAGGATCATCGAAACAAAGGAAAAAAGTTTCGTTGTTCATAGTGAAGGTCACGATAAAATTAGTAATATAATTGAAATAATTGAAAAATTTTAAATGAAACAGATGAGGAGTTAGCTCGCCCTCTTTAAAATGTAAGTCATCTATTACATTTCGAAATGATAATCTATGTGAATTAAAATTATATTTTATTACTAATAATATTTAACAGTGCCAATTCTTGTACAACACATAGCGTCACAGTTTTCTGACTTAATGCTCAGTGAGAGGAAAGTGAGCGTTGAGTTTTGATAATGCATGTGAATCGCGATTTCTCAGTAATCGCTGATTGTTTAACGCAACTGCGCGTCCTGGTATCTACGCTCTCTCTCTGCCCGCGTTCCTCTCAGAGACTTGGAGTTCAGTTTAATACAGTACGTTATTTTAAAAAAGGTTCAGTGATTGTCATTATTAGGAAACTTCAACAATATCAATTAACACGTACTGTAATACCTTGTATTTCTACGATTATTTACAAGCCTCACTTTAACACACGCAAAACGCTTAGAAACTTAACTACGTTAAGTGGTTATGGAGTTTTGCTGAAATTGTTAATGGATCTGGGTAGGGATTGACCGCCCTTAGTTCGTCACTGCCAGGAGTATACACGTTCCTTGCATCCACTTGACTTATTATATGTTCCTACAGTGTTATGAACAAGAAAACGAATCTTTAACTCTCAAATAGCTTTAGTGAATCTGAACAGAAGTAGTAGGCCTATTACTAAACTACAGAACTGGCTTACTAATACTCACTCATTATGACACCAATGTAAAGAATGCTGTCTTCAAGAAGCTATTTAATTCAGTCTTCTCTTTCCTAAACCATGCTCGACGCGAAGAAAGAATTATTGAGCACATTGCGGATTATATTGTTGCATTTTATGAAGGTATTTAACGTGGAGATTTTCTAAAATCGTGAACCTATTTACTACAACAAAGCCGTTTGTAGTTGCACAAAAGTAGTAGCCATGGAATAGGCTACAGCAACTTAGACAGCGCTCTTTCCACCGTCTGAAACACGTCAAACGTTTGATACCTGCTGCACTTTCGTGCGCAACAACAAACGAATGACTTTTAAAAATATCTAACTGTTAATAGTTCACACGAGATCGAACTTGGACTTTTCTAGCGCGAACCTCACAAAACTGCTTTTGTTTTGATTATGTGTGCAATACAGGAAGCGGCGGAAGGAAAATAATATCGGAGAAATGTCGGTCATATACGTGAGCTCCCCACGGGGTGCTGTGTGTGCACTTCTCCGAGTTTACTGCCAGCCTGTAAACGTCGCACGCTGTCAGATTGTCGACATCACACACACACACACACACACACACACACACACACACACACACACACACACACACACACACACATTCAGTTTCATGTCTGCGGTATCAAACCTGCGAAATTAAATTTTTCATATACGTTGTTGGCAGGTGACGAACGTCAGGCCGCCGACTGTTTGTATTGCCCATAAAACACTGCGTTGCATCGGGCGCGCTTCCTCACTGCGCTGGCCGTTGAACGTGTCTACACTTCTAGTGTTGTCTCAGCTTAGTGGAAGAATGTAATAACGTTTCCACTGTTGTATGAAAAGTGGAGACATTACTCATTATTTAGACCTGACCGTAATAAACTTGTCGTAACTAAAAGCTCTGAAACTATAAAGCGCGAAGTAAGCGATGGAAGAATGAAGAAGAAGTAAAATGTTTCGAGCCCAATAGAGCACAAGACGCCGCTTAGTGAATTTTGATGTTTATATATTAACAGATAGCTTAGGTGTAGTGAAGTTTGTAAAGTTGCGGCAAATTAGTTGGCTGGGCATATTTACAGAATGGATGCAGAGAAATATAAAAACACCTGTGACTTATTGTGGGTTCAGAGAAAACCGATCAACAGCAAATAGAGTGTGTTCAGAATGACGTGAAAATTACGACAATTAGAAGTAGATGAGTATTGCTGATTGTGTATGAAGACAAAACCCTAAGAGGGATATACACGCCAAGGAAACTACGTGCTTACGCTACTTAATGCTGGGCATCGAGCCAAAGTACCTAAGGGCTGTCTACAGACAGCAGAAATCCCTTCTGGCGGTACACTAGTGTTCAAGACTGGACACAATGCTATACGACCACTATTAGACGTTGAAGAGTTGGTGGCCACAGATCTTCGCAACAAGATGAATTGGGGTGGATCATGTCCTACATATATTTCCAGATAGAATCTTTTTCCTCTGATAGGTTCTGTCCGTTCAGATGTCGGACACCATACAGACTATTTTAACTTTCTGTACTACTGCACGGAATAAGTCAGTTGTATTCATGCGAAACCAGGTCCTTAAATTTCTCAGCCATGATATTCTCGGTTGCCCAACTCTTCTCTTTCCAAGTACTTTTCCCTGTAGTATGGACTGCAATAAGTAAAATCTCATAAGTTCATTTCTCATGAGATGTCCCAGATAGTGAAGCTTTCTTATCTTCACTGTGTTAATAACTTCCCTTTCTTTCTTCATCTTTCTAAGAACTTCAATATTAGTTATATGTGCTGTCCATGAAATGCTCAGTATTCTACGGTAAAGCCACATTTCGGAAGATTCAAATTTTTTAGTTGTGGCTTCAGTCAAAGTCCAAGATTCTACACCGTAGAAGAGGACCGAAAATACGTAGCAGCGTAAAAGTCTCAACTTTGTGTTTATTGTTAGATCTTGACTTTTGAATAAACTGCTCATTCTAGTGTACACTGCTCTTGCCTTTTCAATTGTGCTCTTTATTTCTTGAGAGTGGTCCAATTGTTCATTGACTATATTAAAAAGATATGTAAATTTGCTTACACATTCAACTGGGCTTTCGTTTACATTAAGAGTGCAGTTTGTGAACTTGTTCTTAGATACAATCATTAGCTTCGTGTAGACCATATCTACGGCTGCTTTCTGTCACTCTGTTCATTAGTTGTTGCAGCCGCTCTAAGCCACCTGCGAATAGACGGTATCATCCGCATAACGTGTGTTATTTATTCTTTCACCGTTCAGAGAAATTCCCACATCACGTTCATCTAAAGCTTCTCTAAAGCTTTCAACTGTTTCATCTGTGACCTCAGGATATAAGAATTTATTACAATCACTACTTGTAACAGTATCCAATTGTTCTTTAAATAAACATCTCTTAATAAATGTTTACATGCACTTGTTCTTATTTTTTCTTCATTCTCTCCAATGTAATTTTTTCTGGCATTGCTGTCAAAATTTGGGATTTCCCTTACTTTCTGCCTCTTGAAGACTGTTTTTTTTTTACTATTTTTGGGATAGGGGCACAGATATTTTATACGTTCCGAGTAGATGTTGAATAAAACCAGAGATGAATAATACTGAGGATAAATAGCAGACTACGCCCGACATGAGGAAAGAAATATAGGTCGCTCGAGGTTGAGATGGTGAAGTTCGGAACATGAAGAAATGGCTAAACCTGGCTGACAGATGTCGACAAGGATATTTACAGCTATGACGGCAGGATAGCTCAGTGGAAGAGAGTTCGCCCGACAGACGTTCATTGTGTGGGTTTCGCTTAAGGTCGAATCACGCCGACTCCGTCTGCCTACTGTTGGGGCAATACAGCAGTCTGACTGAGGCAGGCGGAACTCAGTCAGGAAAGACTCGGCAGCACGTGTCGTAGCACTATACATCACAGCTTCCCACCATACAGCTGTAAACTGCACATAATTAAATGTAGACTTATTTCCTCTTTACGATGGGTTGGGTTGAGTTATATTAAGACTGGGTAGTATGGATCTTACGTTTGTCGAACATGATTTTTTTTTTTTTTTTTTTTTTTTTGTATAAGCCATCTAAGGATCACATGCCAATTTCAATTCTTAACTCTTTGTTCTTATCTTTTTCTCCATTATTCTTTCATCTTTGCACTGTGTTTCTTCTTCCTGTCTTCAGTCCACTTACAAGTAGCATATAATGTCTTATAAATGTACGTATTTTAAATATATTTAATAAATATGTTTCTTTTTTAAATTACACTCGATCCATCGTTTCCTGAGCCTTCTTACATTATGACTACTTTGTGGAATATAAAAATAAGCGGCCTTAGGTAATAGAGTCCTTTTCCATGTGAAGAACATGCTCCCATCATTAGTTCTTAGAGTCACCAACTTTTTCAAATGTTTCGGTCTTTGGTCACCATAAGCTCACTTCGTATATCTTCGTTGCAAAGTATGTCTAATAATGACCATCGTCTGAATATTTAAAAAAATCTCATTTCTACTGCGGAGATTTTATTTACATCCGTCTTTCGCATAGTCCGTGAGCAGAAAAGGGTAGGTACCGCCATAAAATTATAAACAAATAATTTTGGTTTCTTATCTAAGTTTTTTTTGTATCGGCCATCTAAGGACCACATGCCAATTTCAATTTTGTATTCTCTGTTGTTCTATTTTTCTCCAATATTCTCTCATCTTTTCACGGTCTCTCTTCTTCTGTCTTCAGTCCACTTTGAACCTGCGTTTTTCTCTCTCCTACTCCGCAGTCCTTCCATTTTTAACACTTTTGTCCCAAAAAATTCTCTTTCAGTTGCTTCTTCTGCGTTTACATTATCTTTTCTAAACCTTTTTGGACTTCTTTAATCCAACTTGATGTTGACTTCTTCCCCCACAGATATTTGAACATCTGCTTTTTTAACCTATTGTCGTCCATTCTATATAAATGTTCAAAAAGTAGTAGTCTTCTTTTTCTCATTGTTACTTTTATATTTTCTATACTCTGATATATTTCATCATTACTTCTTAATTTCCAATCTTCTGACGTTTTTCGTGGGCCTAATATTTTTATAATAATTCGTCTTTCCAATATTTCTAGTTTGTCTAAATTATAATTCAATGCTAGACATTCACTTGCATATAAGCGTTCTGGCGTCACTATTTTACTGTAATGCCTTATTTTCGCATTCTTAGATATGGCACTTTTTATTGTAAGTAACTTTAGTTATACCATATGCTCTTTCCGTTTTATGAATCCTGTCTTCTATAGCAGATTTTTCTAAACCATTCACTTGAATTATTTCCCCTAGATATATGATGATATTATTTATTTGTATATTTAATTACAACATGTTACGACGGTCTAAGTGATCGTCGTGTGGTATACTGGAAAACAAAGTGAAAGACACTAATGAAACCGCTAATCACCAGCTTTATTTATCACAATTAGTAGTTTACAATCAGTTTGTACAATAATCCAAATTCAACTTGTTGATACACCAATAATAATGTCAACTAATAGAGTCGCGCACAATAATCACTTTGTAATACACTTCTCGCTAGGCCTTTGTAAAAGAGTTAAATTTATTGATTTGAAAATTATATTGGCCTATGAGCATGTAAAAAATAAGATCACAAACTATCTTTATCAAATATGATATATAATAATTTCTATAATATTTTATGGTACTTATTCTAGCGTACCGACTCTTGATTTACCTCAGGGCGCCAGTAATAATAAACACAAATTAAATTATGATAATCACTTTAATGACAATTTGTATTTATACATTACAAAATTAAAATCTTCTTATATGAATTGAATTACTTATTGAACAAATTTAAATATGATTAACTAGCAGTGAGTCCTTTATGACAGATTGAGTCACTATGTTGCATACAACATATGTTTATTTATCAAAAATATATAATTTAAATGTTCATTATTCTTTACTTGCGTAAATCCTTCCAAAGTGCGTGGTCCTGAAGCTATCGTAGATCGGTTTTCGTCAGCAGCCGTCGTCGTGTTGATTCTGGTTAAAATTGCACAATTCACTTTATCACAAGTGCACTACACTAACATATGGATTATACCTCTAACTATGTTGTATAAGTACACTGGACACAAAGATGACAGAATTTAACTTAAGTGCATTTAACTCACTCCACGTCGCGTTTGGCCCGACTAATTTATACCGTCACAACTTCTTTCGACCTCCAACGCCTCCTTCCGCGAATTACCGCCACGTAAAGAATTAACAGAACTACGTATGTATTTATTATTTATTGTTATTGATTATAACTTCGATTATACACTCTTTGAATTATTATGATTTATGAAACTTGCTTTATAAATTCAATATTAATAATGATAGTGTTCCCGTACTTTGTTACTTCTGAGAAATTTACTGATTCTTTCCTTTAATTATTAAAATATCTATATTATTTGACGCAAAACAACGTACACGAGTCTCTCCGTATAATTCCACCGATATTAAGAAGACTGCCCTTATTTCCTCTAAGTTTACAATATATACATGCCTCAAGTTTCCCTTACTTACGAACTACAACAAAATGCTCTGATAGGTACAAACTACCGCTAAATACGAATTCAACCAATCCGCTTAACTACAACTTCCCGCGTAACGTATGACGCTTTTTCTAATTCGCCCAACGTTACTCCGCGCACACGTGTTTACAGAAAATAGCGTCTCTTTCTATCTCTCTTGCACAACAAGATCGCTTTACCACGCCAGCTATTGTTATATGCACTTAGGTTTTACAACATTTGGTAAACACCCTTACTATCTGAAACATAATACAGTTTATGACAGTAGTGTCCCAAATCGTGCCTCAACATACCGTACATGCATTATCGAGCTTTTAGCAAGTAATTCTGTTTTCACATTATTGCCACCTCGCTTTCTAGCGCCTCTCTGCTTTCTCACGCACACCCTTTATCTATTTTCAGCATAGCTTAGTTATTAAAATTATAACTAGGTCAAATTTTCCGTTACAACTTTTCACTAATAAAAACTAGAACGCACAGACTAATTGCCCGAAGTAAACTCGAACCTCACTTGATTAAATCACCACTAAAACTGAAACTAAGCGACAGCTGTCGTTGTTTAAACAGATAGCAAAAGTGTTCTAGAATAATCCGAAATACGCATCGCCACTACTAGAAAACACTAGAGCGTAATTTCTTGCCGCCTTGAACACAGTGCGCGCGGACCGGTGAAGTCTGGAACAATCACGGCTGCAGACGCGTGACAAGTGTCACGTAATTATCCTTCATCTCAAAGTAGCAGCGATATGTACGTACGCACACATTACAGCCGGGATCCGATGGAATAGCCGAGAAACACGTGGAATTTTGCGTAACGGCGTAACGATATTGTGCCTACGGCTTGACACAATGTCACTACTACGATGCAGCAACAAAAGCAGGAGTTTTCAATTCTAAATACGTTTGTCATACAGTTAAATATCAAAGGTATTGAGCGTTTTAAAATAACTAAATGTGTTAGACTCAAGTTCATACAAAACACCGAAATCCAATTTATATTTCTCTTAAATCTACGTTATTATTTCAACGACTTCTGCAATCATCCCATCAAATATCATCGCTGCAGAGTTACGTCAGCGAGATCTAACAAGCACTGAAGTCGTAGCGCGAAATGAGGTCGCGGAGCTGATGTGCATCGGATAAAGTGTGAAACATTACAGTATACATTTCCGCATCGCGAAATACGTTGATCGTTGCTGCTCAGCGAATTCTAAGCGTTTAATATTGAGTCTACAATGCACGTAACCATCTTAAGTACCGAAGTAAACGTAAAATTGTAGCAAAGTACGAAGTTAATCGTATACACAGAAGAATCTAAACGAGGAGTTCTTAAATTACATATCCGAGATAGATTCAGAGAATGCGGAACATCTACAAGATATAGTAAAATGAACAATACCATAATCCAATATAAATTAAACACTAATATTTTATAATTACATTGTTCCTAATTAAAACTAAATATTATTTTTAAAACTAATAATATTAATTTCAGGCAATTCTGTCGGACTCAGAAAACAGGTTACTAAATATTATTTTTAAAACTAATAATATTAATTTTAGGCAATTCTGTCGAACTCAGAAAACAGGTTGCAGATGAGTATACATTCGTTAAATCGAATCTGCAAAAGATCTGGATTACAAATATCCACAGTGAAGACCAAGGTGATACCTCTTTGTGGAACTGATCCCGTACGGGGAAAGATTGTTATAGATAGTACTGTCCTGGAACAAGTCAGCAATTTTGAACACCTGGGCTACACGGTGTCTTCTAATACAAGGAACGGCGTTGTGAATAAGTTGTATAAGTTCAACCTTATGTGCGGGACCCTCAGCCAAACTCTTAAGTCAGCGAGTAAAGAAACACGCCTAAAATTCTACAAGGTGATGGCCCTTTCCATACTTCTTTATGGTTCTGAGAACTGGACCTTAACGAAACGCCAGGATAGTCGTATCCAAGCGGCTGAAATGAGATTTCTCAGGCACGTGGCAGGGTATAATCTCCATGATCATAGAAGAAACACAGATCAACAGCAGGAACTGAACATTTTGAGTATACTCGACAGGATTGCCCAGTGTCGTCTGAATTGGTGAAAACATCTTTGCGGAATGGATGACTGCCGCATCCACAAACAACTATGGAACTATAAACCGAAGAGACGGAGAGGTGTGGGACGTCCGAGGAAGCGCTAGACTGACCAGCTCTAGGCTTTGCCTGTTTGAGACCGGAACAAACCATCCTTGATTTAGCCTAATCGTTGCAGATGATGATGATGAAAATTAAACAGATGTTATGAAATTGTTTAAAAAGATTACATTTTATTTCATAAAATAAAAATAAGTCGAAAAACAGTGTGATTGCATCTTAATACGATCAGTAATACTTTGATCGTAATACTATAAAAAAAGTGTACATTACTATTACGACGGTCTCGCAGATCGTCGTGTTGTATTGTGGAAACAGAATAACTGACAACAGAGAAGTCATTAATATTACAATTTTTTATTAAAACAAGTAACACTTAGAAACCAACAAAGGCAATCGTATACAATATATCAAGTTACATTTGACCAACACGCAACAATAAATACCACATTATTACAGTTTCGCACTAATTAACATATATTAAGTAACACAATAACCACTGCAACAATCACTCTGACCGCACTTTAAATAATGCCACTTCACTTGGCCGCTTCCAAATGCAGTATTTACAATTCGGCCGGTTGCATTGTAGTGACACAATGGTAGAATAGTATAGAAACGCGTAGAAGGAGCACCTAGTGGGTTACGTAATTGTCCCATTCTGAGCAAACTCCAGACGTCTGGAACAGCTGTTTATGTTGCCGCGTGTTAAGAATCGCGTAGACACTTGTGTTATTTTTCACGTTAAAGTAGCAATAGAAAATATCGGTATGGAGAACCATACATGACTTCCATGTTCTAAGATTTATATTCAAAATAATTTTCGAAATACATTTTGACATGATAATGTCTTATGGCTGGGGGTCATTTGAAAATTTCTGTAACGCATCACGCTGCATGACGTCATCATTTACCAGCCGGGAATCGTTAACTAAAACCGCGACCGCTAACGTGCTAACGTCCGTCGCAGATTAAAGACCTAACAAGCAAACAACACTGCATAGCTGTAGATAGGTATGTAACCAATCAGTCAGTCAGTAACCATAATAATGTTGCGTTTAGCTGGCGGCTGAAAGACATTATCATGCTCTTAAGCTTTTACCATTTGGTAAACGGTACTTTAAATTTTTTTTTGCAGTCTCCAGATCGCTATTATGATTAACTTAAGAGGTGACGATCGGAGGTCGACCGGTGCACTGAGTCGCTTTTAACGTGTTTATGTGTTTATGTTATATGTTAATTTATTCAGTGATTTTTGTGCGTGTGTTTTTATGTATAAACATTTTAATCTTTTCGACGACCCCTATGTATTAGGGGAATAATAATTTTTTACTGTACCTGAAGATGGGGATTTAGTCCCCGAAACATGTTGTATGTAAAAAACTGAGATCGCCTAGTGGATTATACAAGGTAAAACATTTTTAAGTTAATTTTCGAAATGAAATATTTCCATAAAAACTACTTCTTTCTTCAGCCTCAACCACAGTACTGTGGTCACTAAAGTATACCACCTCACATTAGCGCACTTGATTTTCACTGATGATGGCAGTCGATAGCACTGCCAAAACGTCTGGTTTTGTAGAAAACATTGGACCACACCAAACAGCCCGCGAAGGATTTTTAACAACAAACTACTTCTTTCTTGTCGATAACGTAGTACACATGACATACTATAAATTTTCCCCTCCCCCTTCAACTATCATTTTCACTTATAGAAAATACTCCCACGCCCTTCAACTAACCTCTTCATTTATAGATATTTAATCTACGCTTCTACAGTGGATTATTACGTTCTTCTTTTCAGGATACTTTATTTATCAAAATTAAGTAATTTACTCTGTTAAAACATGAAACGTTGCAGGTAAACTACCCCTTCCCCTTAACCGATCTTCACCAAAATCAATATGCCTTGAGTCCCCTACAATGCAGGTATGTATGCAAAACATGATTAGATTCTGTTTGAATTTGCAGCTGTTATCGTTTTCCATAGACAAAATTCTACACACAGACAGACACACACACAGACACTTTTCGAATAATGACTTTTCTTCATGTTTTGAGGGTAGTACAATCACAATCAGCCCTTATCTCAAACACGATTTTTTTCGTGATCTCCATACTTCCATTTCCTTATGGAACATGGAAGTAAAATTATATAATGAAACAATTTTGTGTCATAGATATTTCTTCTACGTTTCTAAAGTGGATTATTACGATCTTCTTGTCAGGATACTTTATTTATCAAAATTAAGTACTTTACTCTTGTTACAACAAAAAATGTTTCAGGTAAACTGCTCTTTCCCTGTAGCCGATCTTCACCAAAATCAATAAGCCTTGAGTCTTCTACAACTCAGGCACCTATTTAAAAAATTATTTGATTCTGTTTGAATTTACGGCAGTTATCGTTCGTCATGAAAATATTTCTCTTATTACAACATAAAATGTTGCAGTTAAACTACCCCTTTCCCTTAACCGATCTTCACCAAAATCAACAGGCCTTGAGTTATCTAAAATATAGGGATGTATGCAAAAAATTATTTGATTATGTTTGAATTTACGGCAGTTATCGTTCGTCATAGAAAAAATTAACCTTGTTATCACATAAAATGTTGCAGGTAAACTACCCCTTTCTCTTAAATGATCTTCACCAGAATCAATATGTCTTGAGTCCTCTACAATTCAGGGACGCATGCAAAACAATATTTGATTCTGTTTGAATTTACGGCTGTTATCGTTTTCCATAGAAAAATTACCCTTGATAAAAAAATATGTCATGTAAACTACCCCTTTCCCTTAACCGATCTTCACTAAAATCAACAGACCTTGACTACTTACAACTTCAGGAACGTATGCAAAAAATTATTTGATTCTCTTTGAATATGCGGCAGTTATCATTCGCCATAAAAATAAAATTACCATTTTAAAACATAAAACGTTGCAGGTAAACTACCCTTTTATCTAAACCAATCTTCACCAAAATCAACAGGCCTTGAGTACTCTATAATTCAAGGAGGTGTGCAAAACATTATTTGATTCTGTTTGAAGTTGCGGCTGTTATCGTTTGCCATATAAAAATTTACCCTTGTTAAAACATAAAACGTTGCAGGTGAACTACCCCTTTCCCTTAACTGATCTTTACCAAAAACAATACAGCTTGAGGACTCTACAATTCAGGACAGTATGCGAAATATTATTTGATTCTGTTTGAATTTGCGGCTGTTATCGTTTGCCATAGAAAAAAATCTATAGATTATTGCATCAGAATCTGCAATAATCTCGACCACGATTTTTTTTGCCATCACCATACTTCCATTTCCTTATGGAACATGGAAGTAAAATGCATTTAAGCTTTTCAAACAATGGTAATTATTAAAAATAAAATAATTTTGTTACCAGGCAATTAAATTATAATTTTTTAATTTTAATTTTAATCATCTATGCATGAAGATCCGCAACCACGGCCCAGCAGGCCACAAAATAATTTGTGGCCACATAATTACATAAATGTGTAATTAATGCGTGATTATCTGCGTAGTTCAGTTTCTTTATAAGTATAAAGTTCCTAATTTTTATAGATAAAGTGACTTCAAAATAAAATTATATTAAATGACTACCCCATAATAACATAAATGTCTGTAAATTGTGGAAATATTTTGACGGTAGGGGACATTGTTTTTAGAAATTTTCGAATCGAATTCAAGGAAATAATTTTACATTTTAATCTTTCAACATGGAAGTCATGGATGGTTCTCCATACCGACTTTTTTTGTTTCAAATTCAATTTCATCATCATCATCCTCAAGGTTTAAACCAAGAATGGTTTGTTCCGGTCTCAAATAGGCAAATATTACAGCTGGTCACTCCAGCGCTTACTCGGACGTCCCACACCTCTCCGTCCCCTCGGTTTTTAGTTTCATAGTTGTTTGGGGATGCGGCAGTCATCCATTCGGCAAAAATGTTCCCACAAATTCAGCTGATACTGGGCGATCCTGTCGAGTATACTCGTAATATTCAGTTCCTGCCGTATATCTGTGTTTCTTCTATGATGCTGGAGAATATACCCTGCCACGTGCCTTCCCACACTTTTTTATGAGTCTGAGAATTGGACTTTAACGAAAGGCCAGGCCAGGCGCATCCAAGCGGCTGAAATAAGATTTCTCAAATTCAATTTGACACAGTAATCAAAGTCATCAAGTATACTTGAACTGTGTTGACATGAATTGGCCTAAACAATGCAGACGGCAGATTAGGGGTTTGAGACAGGGGTGTCGAAGAATGCGAGTCGGATTGAAACGGTCGTACTCAAAAAATGTTTTATAATATTTACTGCACGTCACTCATTTGTCTGTTCCAGGAGTTTTATTCTGGAACGCTAACAATTGTTTTTCAGGTCGTTACTATTTTCGTAGCCTACGCAGTTTTACAGAAAAAAATAAATAAATATACCTCCGCCCAACCGTCCGTTAAGGAGCGAGGCACACCGCACGGCTTTTGTGTTTAGTGGAACGGTTTCGTGGCTAGAACGCATGGTATCCGCACCCACGAGCCTACGCAATTTTACTGTTATTAAATGCATAATTTCGAAGAAATCGTTGTGACGCAAGAAATGTTGTGACTTCGATTTATCCCAATTTACGGGTAAAAAGTTCGTGTTAACAGGTAAAGCATCATCATCATCATCATCATCATCATCATCATCATCATCATCATCATCGCCTTCTTCTTCTTCTTCTTCTTCTTCTTCTTCTTCTTCTTCTTCTTCTTCTTCTTCTTCTTCTTCTTCTTCTTCTCCTCCTCCTCCTCCTCCTCCTCCTCCTCCTCCTCCTCCTCCTCCTCCTCCTTCTCCTCCTCCTCCTCTTCCTCCTTCTTCTTCTTCTTCTTCTTCTTCTTCTTCTTCTTCTTCTCCGCCTTCTCCTTCTTCTCCTCCTCCCCTTCTTCCTCCTCCTCCTACTCCTTCTTCTTCCTCGTCTTCTTCTTCTTCTTCTTCTTCTTCTTCTTCTTCTTCTTCTTCTTCTTCTTCTTTAGCAAATATTAAAACAAAAAATTTTTTGTTCCGGTCACAAGCAGATAGATAAGAGCGGGTCACTTCAACGCTTCTTCGGACGTCCCACGCCTCTCTGTTACTTTGACTTATATAATTCAGTCGGTGTTTGGAAACGCGGTACTCACCCGTTCGTTTAAAATGGTCCAACCAGTTTATCCAGTACTTGGCAATCCTATCGAGTATACTCATAATGTTCAGTTCCTACTGTATATTATCTGGATCTCTTCTGCGATCTTGAAATCACATTTCGGCTGCATGAATATTTCTAACCTGGGACTTCGTCCTCAAGTGTCGGGAAGGTAAGGCGTGTTTCTTTACTCGTTGATCTTAGAGTTCTCCTGATGGTCCCACACATGCGGTTGAGCTTTCGCAGCTTCTTCACCACATCATTGATTGTAATAAGTAAGACATTACAGCCCAGATACTGACCAGTATCGTCTACAACAATATGGTATCAGCTCCATGGCTGGTCTTCAATAAGAAGTTTAACAGAGAAAGTTACCACTTTGAATTATCCATAAATTTTAATTAGCCACATTTTAATTAACCAGACTTTGCGGTATTTATTAATCCTTTTGTGGGGAATCGTAATGTTATTCCCAAGTTGACCTTAGTCTTTCTCGCTAAGACTTTACTTTTTTAATTACTGCAATGTTGTCATATAAATTTGCAACAAATTATTTCTATTATGACTTGTAATTGAAATAAAACGAACTGAACGATTTTAAGTGTCGTCAGAGCAAAGCTGACGTAACGAGCAAAACCAAATCTCCGAGTAAAATAATTCGACATTTACATTTACCCTACAAATGTACTAACTGAATACCAAACGCTCTGTAGATTTGTATGCTTAAGAGAGAATCAACGTGTTTAGCCAAGTGAAAATGTAAATTCCAATGTTTTGCACTACAGCGTTGAATTAACTCCGCGACCTGGTTTCGACGAGTGACTTGTTTTCCCAGTGCTTGTTAGATCTCGCTGACGTAATGCAGCTGCTCTGTGTGGAGTTTGCAAATGACGTTGTTCAAGCGGCTATAGAATTTGTTGTAGTTATAATTGTATTAGAATACAAATCAATTGAATGTTTTCTACAAAAATTACGATATTTTTATAACTTTTGATTAATTTGTTAACGTTCAGTTGTATATGGTAATACATATTTATTCAAACATTATCGTGATGTTGTTATTTGGCCAACCTGAAAGCATTTGCTTGCAAAAGCAGCCAATTTGTGTTTGAGATCCGCCATGGACAAAGAAAAATCCCGTTTTATGGTGCCATATATTCTTCATATCGTTCGGTGGCGAGTAACGCTTGTGGAGTGTTGTAATAAAATTGTGTGCAAAGGTTCCTTGTTTTTAAATGCAAAGTTTTTACAATTATATGTTAGTACTCATTAAGAAGCGTTTGTAGCCCTATTTCGCCCATGTTAATTTACTAGATTTCATGACCCGTTTTATAAAACACTAATTAACTGAGCTGTTTGAAACTTTTTCCATTGATTGTTTGGCCCTCAATAGAAACTTTAACGCTGGGGTTTTAGGATATTCTTACGTAGAGCCGTTTTAGAAATTTTAATCGAATGCAATGTTTAACACTTTAAAAAATAGCATATGATACTTTTTTCTCCTGACAGGCACATTCTATCAAAAAATCCCTGGGTCAAAAGTAGTTGTATAGTTTTTGCCCCATACATGTACAGAAAATGTAAGCTCTGTATGTCTAGTAGTTCCAGAGAAATGGGTCTTTTGTGTGAAAAATAAAAATGTTCGGAAAACAGAAATTGAAGATTAATCATCAATATAATTATTTTGTGTGCATTGCCTAATGAAGTCCTGATGGATATAAAGGTTTATGTGGGTTTTTTCAGCTTGAAATTCTTCTTCCAGCTTCCTTTTTGCCATTGCTCTCTTCTGCCGGGCTTCCTTCTGTAGTTCTGCAGTTGCTTGCTCAGTTCTCCGCACTCGTTTCATATCAATACAACACAATTTCATACTACTCAACACAATTTGAGTACAGTTCTTTCCTACTGACATGCCTAGGTTGGTCTGCCTGGTTAAGCAACCTCTATTAAAGCACAAAACTGCATCATAAGCCCCAAAATTCAAAGTTTGTAGGGAAACAAAAACAGTTGTAGGAATACACGACCAAATTATGTTGTTTACCGACTCAATTGGGGTTTTGACTTTTACCATGGAGACACTTTTTTAAACGTTCTGAGTTAGCCAAATCTCTAAATATAGGTTTAAGCCCATCCATGTGTGTAGTATAAATACAAAGAGAAATAAGAACGAAAAGCAATAGTTCTGTGTATTATAACAAACCGAAATATACATAAGCTCGAATGGATGACATATTGGAGTGAGTTTACCCCTGACATCATCACTAAAACAAATCATAAAACATTTTCTAGCTGCCCGATTAATTTAAATTTAACTTAATATCAAATGAAAGTAGATATCCCATACAATATTTTGGAACAAAAATTAAAACTCGAACGGTTTGACCAAAATGTCTTGCAGACATCCCTTAAGTTTAAAACGCTCGTTTATACCTCGCTTAACTTGTTATGTTAACATTTATGCTTGAAATTGAAGCCAACAGGCTTAAAATATTACTTCACTTTGACACTTGCAGCTAGTTCGAGTCCCACTAGACAAAGCGGAAACACATTTTTGTGCGGTCGCAGTTCCGTCGCTCGTATGCCGAAGGAGACGGGCTGCAGTAATATGACATCAGCGCCATATGCTGCTAGAACTCTATGATTACCAAATAATATCGCAATACAAAGGACCGTTTCAAAGACTGTGTCTACGGCTGTTAATTGCAACCACACGCCGGTATAAAGATAGAACAGCTCTCTATAGCTACGCAATGGGTTTATACTATAACAATATTTCAAAGCCTCTAAAGCGAGTTACTCTCACCTGTGTGATTACAGGTTAGTGGGAAGAGAGAGAAAGAGCGCGAGAGAGAGAGATGGTGTAATTGAGTTACTACTGTGAGTCTATCGCCTTTGATAATCAGTTCATGGATGCCAACAATGCTGGTCAATGCTTTGTTGTAACACGTAACAATAAACTGTTTTATCAAATGGGCGTTGTCATACGACAGTGGTTTCGATGAGTGACTAGATTTCCCCAGTGGCGGTGTTATGGTTGCAGCGTTGCTCAACCACCAATCTATAGAATAACTAAACTATAAAATCATATATGAAAACATTAAGCAGCTAAAAGTGTCATAAATTTCAACGGAGAGCGTATCAGATTCTACGCGTTAATGTTCGCGTACAATTCAAATGTGGTGTGCAGGTTGGTGGTTGTAGGCCACTTGCAACTTCCTATATATGGCAGAGTTTACTACACAAACATATGGGAGGACGTGCGCTACTCTTGCGTTTAATTTTCATCATCATCATCTGCAAGGATTAGGCTAAATCAAGGATGGTTTGTTCCGGTCTCAAACAGGCAAAGCCTGGAGCTGGTCAGTCTAGCGCTTCCTCGGACGTCCCACACCTCTCCGTCTCTTCGGTTTATAGTTCCATAGTTGTTTGTGGATGCGGCAGTCATCCATTCCGAAAAAGATGTTTTCACCAATTCAGACGACACTGGGCAATCCTGTCGAGTATACTCATAATATTCAGTTCCTGCTGTAGATCTGTGTTTCTTCTATGATCATGGAGAGAATACCCTTCCACGTGCCTGAGAAATCTCATTTCAGCCGCTTGGATACGACTGTCCTGGCGTTTCGTTAAGGTCCAATTCTCAGAACCATAAAGAAGTTTGGTAAGGGCCATCACCTTGTAGAATTTTAGGCGTGTGTCTTTACTCGCTGACTTAAGAGTTTGGCTGAGGGTCCCGCACATAAGGTTGAACTTATACAACTTATTCACAACGCCGTTCCTTGTATTAGAAGACACTGTGTAGCCCAGGTGTTCAAAATTGCTGACTTGTTCCAGGACAGTACTATCTATAACAATCTTTCCCCGTACGGGATCGGTTCCACAAAGAGGCATCACCTTGGTCTTCAGTGTGGATATTTGTAATCCAGATCATTTGCAGATTCGATTTAACAAATGTACTGTATAACCCATCTGCAACCTGTTTTCTGAGTTCGACAGAATTGCCTGAAATTAATATTATTAGTTTTAAAAATAATATTCAGTTTTAATTAGGAACAATTTAATTATAAAATATTAGTGTTTAATTTATATTGGATTATGGTATTGTTCATTTTACCCCTCTTATACTATATCTTGTAGATGTTCCGCCTTCTTTGAATCTACCTCGGATATGTAATTTAAGAACTCCTCGTTTAGATTCTTCTGTGTATACGACTAACTTCGTACTTTGCTACAATTTTACGTTTACTTGGGTACTTAAGATGGTTACGATGGTTACGTGCCCTATGTTTCCAATGTTAGCTAGGCGTTGCAAAGTTTCTGCAACGCTCCACTAGTAGCGCTGTAGCGCAACTTTGTGTCATGAAATCAGCACAGCTTTCTTGATTTATAAGTTATGTCAGGTTTCGTGTTTACGTTTGTTCAAGGTAAACGTTATCCGTTGTTTGAGGTTATAAAATTATAGTAATAATTTAATATTACCAAAACTGTGATTGTGAAAGTTCAATGTCTCCCATAGATTCAACCAAATACTGCAACCACCAAAACTGTGATTGTGAAAGTTCAATGTCTCCCATAGATTCAACCAAAACTGCAACCACCAAAACTGTGATTGTGAAAGTTCAATGTCTCCCATAGATTCAACCAAATACTGCAACCACCAAAACTGTGATTGTGAAAGTTCAATGTCTCCCATAGATGCAACCAAATACTGCAACCACCAAAATTTAGAACCACCATGCGCCGCTGGTTTCCCAACGCTTGTTAGATCTCGCTGACGTAATGCAGCTGTTCTGTGTACAGTTTGCTCAGATGAATTTTCAGGCGCCTGTATCAGGTTATATTGATACAGGCAACTGTTACACAAATCCAATAGTCTTTGATAAAAATATGTATAAAGATACATATTTTGTGTGTGTCTTTCCAGCTACACATTGGAACTGCCAATATATAGTTATAGTTAAAGCGTAAATAATGCTGCAATATAATCCTTGGTGAACGTTTCTTCTTTCCTGTTTTTCTACTGAAGATGCCTCCGGAGGAGTGGCCTAAACGTATAGACAGCAATTGGCCACGACCCAACAGCCTGGAACTCGTAAATTAGTTCTAGCAATGTTTGCTAAATTGAACTGTGTTTTATTAAAAATGACATCCGACAACTCTTATTGTAAAACAGTCCACGAACACTATCGTTGATATTGTCTACACATTGTTACTGTCTATTAAAGGACGTTAGTTTTTTTTTTTCTTTTTGCCAGTGAAGAAAAGTGACATGACAAGCGGAAGGTACTCCGTTCCCATGGATTATGGTATTTCAAACAAAACGGGGTCACTGACGATACAGCAGCACAAAAGTCGACAAAGAATATTGGAATCAAAAAACAAAAAACAAGAAAAACATAATGTAAAAACTTATCCGAGTTAGTGGTGTGAGTGTTGCAGTGTTGAAGTGTGTTGATATCGGAGTTTGTATTCCGCTGACAGCCGCGAAATTCCAGTACAGCAGTTGTTCTCGCGATAAAAACTTTATGACCCAGTTTTGCGTCGATATGAGGTAAGGCGGATTACGAACATCCGGAAAATACAAACCGATACGCAATGGCAGTTTGGAATATTCCACTTAGCCGTATTATAAGCGATTTATATTATTATTACATAATAATACAGTAACAGTAACTGTACCCAGTATTATTGTTTGCGCCTATACCTGACAAATTTCACAGACGACGCTACTTGTCAGTAGCGTGGCGTCCGTGTAACCGCTGTTGCTGGCGGCAACAGTACTGGTAATAATGTTAATTGTATCACAGAATAAATACTTTAGTTATTGAGTAATTTGAAATCCGAACAATATTAGTAGGGAAACTTGAAGAAAAGCGTAGCATTGCTTTCGAACTGATGGGTACTTGCACCGTCTTGTGTTGCCGGCTCAGACATCGGCAATGTTTTACTGCGTACGGTCATTGACCTCGTTGTAGTTGTCACTGTGCAAACTGCGGTGGGGGGGACACATTCGTCCACCCAATGTGTTGCCGCTGTATAAACCGGCAAAACGGTCAGTAGCAGCTATGTTCGTTTTCGGGACTGACGCGCAGTGGGCCAAAAACCGAAAAGCAGGCCAAAAGTCGAAAAATAAAGTTACTATTTAGTTCGTTTGAATTATAATGATGGTAAGAGTAGTAGTCCAATATTCAGCGTGTACCATTCGATAATTGTCATGGTCGAAAAAACTCTCACGAAACCCTCAAAAAACAATTGGAAAGAGACCTTCTCACGAGGAACACGGTGGTGAGTCGACACTGCGTCTCTGTTGAAAGTCCTAGAAATTCGAATAATCGTCCGATTTTAATTCTGCAAAATGGAATCATTACCTAAACGTAAGTAGATATCACAAACGTTTCATGAAAGTTAACTAAAAATAAGCAATGTGGTATTTGCAAATGTTTGTCCCCTAAAAAGAATTACATTATTTATGCAGGAAACATGTTTTTGATAATAAATAATAAAAATAATTTAAAAAATTAAAAAACACGACTGCCAAAAAATAAATGAATAAATAAAAATAAATTGATAAAAACACTAAATAAAAAAACTAAATAAAAATAATATTTAGTAAAAATCACTAAATCTAAATAAAGTCGATTTAAAAAGCCAAAAACAAGGTATTGAAATTCAGCTCTTGTCAGATTTAACGAAAATGTTATGAATGATTAAACGCATAGTAATTTTATTAGATTTAAATTACTTTTCGATGTTGAATACATATCAATGCATCATATGAAGACTACAATTATAAAAAAATATTGCTGACACAATTTTGCTCTTCAATTTTAATTTTCAATGCAGTCGGGGGTTGTTTACTGAAAAGAACAAATCTATTTAGAAACAGCCCCCGACTGCATTGAAAATTAAAATTGAAGAGCAAAATTTTTTGCTTAATGCTTCCACCTTAGCCGTTCCCTTTGAAGACGCTCACCAGTAAGAGGGCGAAGAGCTGTCACCTTGCCTTTTTCGATAGGAAGGGCAAAAGTAGAGTGCAAAGTGCTACCTCCAATCAATCTTGCAGCGACACCTGTGGGTGCTGCTACCGTAACAGCTCTGCTTACAGGTAAATGAGAAAGACGACGAATCTGTTCTACAATAATTTTCAGAGTAAAGGTTTTGCCGGTGCCTGCTCCTCCAGTAACGAACACACGTAATGGCTCAGTATTATTTTCACTTGGAAGCAATCTGTCAGAAATCATTTTGAACAATTGGCGCTGCTGAAAATTCATTAAGTTTACTGCTGCGGCATATTGTTGATCCGTCATTTCACGTATTTCAGGTTCACCATATTTCGCAGAGAGAAATATATATAGCAAACCTATATATATATATATATATATATATATATATATATATACTTTCAGATCAGCTGTTCTCTGTTTCTCACGGATTGCACATCTATACTCTCACACAATAGCGCGCTAACATAGTATTAGTGAGCGTGGTCTTAGATCGCGAGCGCTATCTGGAGTGAACTTTACAGAATACCTTCCACTAGCGCCACCTGATGGACCAATAAACGAACAAAAAATCCTTAGAACCGATCACTTGTATTCACTTCCGGTCAAAACCGGAAGTCAACTCACGGTGATATATAGCCTATGACACTTCTGGTGAAGTAAGGAATCCATCGAGCCATCGAACATCAAAATCGGTAAAGCCGTTAAAAAGTTATAGTGGAACAAACATACATACATACATACATACATACATACATACCCTACCACTGAAAACATAACACTCCTTTTTAGCAGTCGTGTAAAAAGTAATATAATCAAGCAGAGTTGGATGGAAAAACCTATTTTAGTGAAAGCTTATACTATTTACTAATGAACAAAACTAATGACTAGTAGCTTAAAGTAGCACAATACATGTATAACGTTAATTTGTTTAACGCTATGTTAGTCGCGTGGCACCAACAACATGAGAAGGCTCCCATGAAACTTAATTTCACTTCCTATCTTTTGAAATATAAAGATTTTTGCAGTAAACTGTATTATCTTTCAACAACACCCACAGAACTTAGAAAATTAAATTTGTATTCTGCAATCTTCACGAAAAAGTAAACTGCAGTGAAGCATATCGTTTATCGTATGTAAGTGCAAAAGAGATAGAACGTCTCGACTGGCTTAAAACGTGATGATTTGCTTACGTAGGAAGAAACCGGCTCTAGTTTTAGGCACTCACAAATTGTAGCAGGTGCATGGGAATTTTATGAGGCAAGTGCAGTGGAACGTGCGCAGTGCGTTGTGACGCTCTATAGGGTGCGTCTGTCGGAGGCTTATTAGACAAAGCGCAAAATTTATTTTGGAAAACCGGCTTTAATTTGTTAATGAAACTCTTTCTTCGGAAAAAACCCAAACGCACAAAATGTATAAAAAATTAACAATTTCTTATTAATAATTTTTTCAAAAAACGCATGCCTTTTGAATTAGTTGATGAAAGAACGAAAATTGTGATTAAGGATTTTGTGAAAATCAGCAAGATATTTTGGTCAAAAAACATGGAGTTTTATTTTTTTGTTGCAAAATATTGTATGGGATATCTGATTTCATTTGACATTGAAGAATTCTGTTTCATTTTTTCTTTTAACCTCAACTTATGTGCATAGATTAGGACTAGTAAAATTTAAAACGATAAAAATATCATTTTTTTCAACATATATATTCCTTGGACGTAATGCAATATATATTTCTTAAGTAAGTTTTTAATACTTTTTAAAATAAATATTTAATCAGAATTAATGCTGAATAAATCATTTAATTATAGTATTTTATATAAATATTTCAATAGTTGGCAGCATTTTGGTGTTACAGTTATTTTCATAATTAACTTACATTATTTTGACCAATAATTTTTTCTAAAATACACCATCGTATTCTTTCATACAATAATATTTCTTCTTCTTCTTCACTACTACATTTACTTTTGAATAGGCTACTTACCTAACTCGTGTAAGTCTATGTTCAATTACAATATTAATTATTAAACAATAATTATATATTCTCCTTTATTAATTAATTATCTTAATTATTAATTTTAAATATTTAATAATTAATTTATATATATTAGCATTATTAATCGATATCTGTGTAGCCTATATTCTGTGCCTCAAAGAGTAAATTTTTAAAATAACAGTGACATTATATATTTTTAATTAATCACCTTAAAAATATTTGATCAACACTTCTTTCTTGACTGCGCTTTACTAAAACAATTTTTTAATCATTACATTTGCGAATTTGCGAATTTAAGTCGTAATCAGCGATAACCAGAAACGACGAAATTTGATTTTAATAATAAAAAATTTTTTAACTTTTCCGGCCGCGAGAATAGCCGAATACATAATTTGGAAGACGTAATTTCGCGTATGTTAGTACATTCAGGCCCATTTGTTTCGAGTCTGCGAAATATTACTAACAAACAAACAAAATTAAATGCCTATCAACCGAAGCAGTGGCCTTGCTACTGCCACCCGAAATTCCAGGTGTTATTGATGTTGGTTCGTCATCTGTATCCTCAACGACAACGATTCCGATGATTCTGCTGACGATGAAGAGTAGCGTAAAATTGTAAATATTTTTAAAATGACATTTGATATTTGTAATTTTTAATCATTCAAAATAAATATTTTTTACATTGCTTTGAATTTTTTAAACATTTAGTGTTTAGTAACCCCAAAAAACAATAAACGTTTTATTTTTCCAAATTTTGCCGCCATGTTGGAACCGCTATTTTGTTTTTTGAAATTTGGATTTCAGTTTCGTAATCAGCGACCTTAAAAACCTATAAGCAATCACTTTAGGGGGAAAATATTATATATTACTACTTTTGTCTCCCACATGGGATCCGCCATTTTGTTTTTTGCAATTTGGATTTCAGATTCGGAATCAGCGACCAAAAATACCTGTAAGTACCAAATTCTAGATCGATTTATAAATGCCTTTATATTTTGGCCAGCTTTCTGGCAGTCGGCACCACTGTGTGACGCACAGCAGACACTACTACGTACCTATTGGTTTTTTGTTCGTTTAGTCATGTGTTACTCTCTTTGTCTTTATTATTTTTAATTCGATTATTTGTGTTCTGATTTATTCTCCGTAAGTATAATGAGAGCCAGATCCGTTGAACCGGGAACCTCTTCTTCTCCCAGCGAATGATAGAAAATGCTCTAAAAAGAACACTTGCTACAAGAAAAATTTTGAATTAATTTTTAGGTTAAGGTTTATCCCTATCACAACCGGCAACAGGTCTTACGTACACACGCCACGCCTTAATCCTCTCGTTTGGCAGTGTCTAGTCCAGATATTCTACACGATGTTCTCTGTCCCTCCTTTTCCAAGGCAACAATGAAAAGTAGGATTTGTAGACCAAAGAAGGATATTCCAGAAATAATTAAGTATTCATCAATTCCCGGGGTGCAGGAGTTCTCTGTTCGGGAGCTTGCAAGTCTGGAGCTTGTATCAGGACAGTGTGTGATAGTCCGAAACGGAGACGACCAATAGGGGAGCCCGATATCCCGACAGAACACGTAATCGGCCAATCGAAACCGTCTAGTCTGAGTCAAGTAGTATCATATAGAAATAGACCGTCGAGATGGAGTCGAGCCACTAGTTCTTTGAGTTCCTGAGACCTATCAGCCAGACCGTTGGCTTTCCAGACAAGGATCGAAAAATCACGTTTTAGAACCCGACTCATAAATGACCTATGTAAGAAGGGGCTTCCAACGAAAGCATGAGTCTCTCGGCTACGTCGGCAGTCACCAAGCGGGATCGGATGGATCAGAAAGTCTGGGCGACTTTGCGGAGATCAAATGCCTGGAGAGTGTCTATACATAATAGCGGAAAGCCTTTGCAACAGAGAATTTGGTGGAAGCAATGAATTTAGGGCCAGATATAGTGTCTTTGGAGAAGGAAGAGGATCGATAGTGTCGGTTTTCCAACGCGACGCGCAGCAAGCTTTCTGGACTGGGAGGGTGGTAGGAACTCGGGATCGAGCCCACTCCCGACTTGCCTGCCTACGACTTGAGGGTGTCCCACGGGTGGCAAGGGTAGCGAGGCTGCATCCGGTGCAGGGTCAGGGTGATCCACGGAACAGGAGGGAGTCGGTTCCTCAAGCTTCTCAACCGAGGTGGTAGTTGCTGGCTAGGACGACTCATTCTCCGAAAACGCGGTATTACGGCGCTTTTTGGCCTTGTGGGAGGGGAATACTGAGGTGAAGTTGCTTTGACCTCAGGTGGTTGTTTCGACCGCTGGGGTTTCTTCTTACTTACTGCAGGCTTAGAAGTTGATGCAGAAGGTCAAGTAGAAGGCGCAAGATCATATTGCTCAGTTGCAGGTCTTGAGAAAGCTCTCGGGTGCCTCGGTGGTAGCAGGGGGTTTACGCCGCTGGAGCTCGTGCCTGTAGACCAGGTAGAACCGGTAGTTGGCGGGTTGATTGCAACCACAATTAATACAGCGCTATAAAGCCGGCGTGCCGCAGTATTTAGTAAGGTGGTCAAGTGAACACTTCAAGCAAGCAGGAGTATTGTAGCAGAATTGCGTGTGATGGCCGAAACATAGGCATCTCAGGCTCTGATACACCTATGAGCTCGACTGCGTTCCATTCTAACTTGGAACCCAAAGAGCTGAGTTACAGAGAGAAGGCTTTTTGTTCCCTCACCCTTCTCTACCAGGAGATGGACATGTGAGAGCAGGCGCCTGGGGCCGGCAGAAGTATATATACTCAAAACATTGAACGTATAGGGTAGCACAGATCGAGAAACTCGTCGAGGATCTCTTCGAGAAAGGAGGCACCGTCAAAACCACTAAGCGGACGTGGTTCGGTGTAAGGCTGTGGTAGTCTTTGAGATGTCAACGAAGTCCAGGACCTGGCGGTATAAGGACCTTTCCCAGACCACAATTTTGACCGTATCACTCCGAAGGATCTTAAGCTCAACGTTGGCTGGAGAAATACCAAGCGACGCGATCAGTCGCCGGTAAAGACCGGTGAGCAAAGACCGGCGGAATGCGACCGCAGCAGGCGGCGTTTGGGCGCTACCAGTTGCAGTCGGTTCCGGGCTGGCTTGGTCATGGTCGAGCCCGTGTAATAGGTTGAAGAGACTGGTTCCGCCTCGGTTTTTTGACCGGGCGCTCTCGCCGCCCAACCGCCATGGAGACGTCAGCCCCGTCACCGGGCAGTGGGCGCAACCGCGGATCGAGAAAGCAGCCCGTCTCCATCAGGAGGATATTTCGGGAAGTCGTTCGTGTGGAGCGGGTCAGATGAAAGCAACTAGACGTTCGTTGTCTAATCGCCCGTGCGGGGCATGCTGGCCAACGGGACGATAGTCCGCCGAGAAGGGGAACCAGGGTTACCTCTCCCATGAACCAGGTGCGGTGTGAATTGCTCAGACTATCCGGGGAATAAGCTGGACAAATGACCGGCTTAGTTGAATATCTTTCCTTATCTAGAAGGGTGTTTGTACGGCCTCTCTACTCCGAGGATGGCACAACCTCGCCTAGGACTTTGTTGGGACTGGTTTAGGAAAGTGATTGATTTAAATAAATTCTTATACATGAACCAAGTGTAAACTATAGTGAGAAGTGCGCCAAGTGGAGCACATTGTACACTCTGCTGGTACAGCTGTTAGAATACATTTCTTGATAGTTTGTACATAGTTTGCAATATAAATAAATGAAAACAATTCTTGTCTAGTCTACACTGCATTTCGCTCAAATTTCCACCTTATACATTTTACCTTTGCTATGAGTTGTTGATTTAAGTCCCATTATTAACGATAATAATTTAATTAATTAATGATATAAAAAAGTAATGTAAAATATCCATCTTGACAGATGAAATATTAATAATTAAACTTAAAAAACCGATTTCCAGTGACACACAATATCAAGTAGAATATAATTTAAAAATGAATGGGAACCCTTAGACTTTTCGGGGAGAGGGTGGTGCCTCCCAGCCCATGGCCAGAACCTCCAAAAGTTCTATTTATATTTTTTAAATTAGTTTATTTTTTAAATTTATATTTACTATAAGTAGCTCCTTTTTCGCTATCACCTATTTTTATTTAACTGTTTGAACAGCTGCAATTATACCTTGATTTCTGTAACAAATAAAAGTAACGGGGAAGTAGCAAGTCGCCATTCTGGGAAAACTGCTACCTAGTGTTACTGTTCTGCACATCACTGCAAACTGAAGAAGAATCTTTGTAGGATGGGCGGCGCCATTGGGGAGCCGGGCCTCAAAACTTTTCTTGGTGCACCCTCTGCCCCTCCAACTATATAGTTAAGCAAAGTAGTGTGTATATAGTTATGCATATTTCTTTCTTATTTCCAAAAATCGGTTTACAATAAAAAATGTGCACAAAAGTAAAAAATGTCAGATATGTCGAGCTAACTATCGAGAATTTTAGATCAAGTTTTAGAAAAATCATAGCTTACAGAAATCAAATTTATATATTTGCATACTTACCCAGGACAGTATTTTGTAAATAATTAGTGTAAGGATAGTATGACGAATAGTTGTAAATATTTTGTGCGTGTGTATACATGCGGAGGCCTGTCCAAAGCGTACACCTGCCGACGGAATTGTTTACAGCGTTTGTGTGTGTGTGTGTGTGTGTGTGTGCGCGCGCGCGCGTGTGTGTGTGTGTGTGAACCAGCGCAGACATGCAGTATAGGCCTACTCGATGTGGGACACTTATGAATTGTTAAATTATTACGTATCAATAATTACATTATTAATACTTCACTAATCTCTATGGCATTGCTTGTTGATTAATGTTTCTGGAACTAGTTAATTTTGCACCTAAGTAGTTATTTTTGATAAACGGCTCCGGTAGTTTTGATATATTTCTACTTTTCTTCTAATTTATTCTTTTATAGTTGTCATATACTTAGCCTTTTTGTATGTTTAAATATGTTGTATCTTTAGAAATTTTGTTAAGTCTATGTAAAAGCCTCTGAAATCTTTCCTCACATAAAAGAGGAACATCATCGGGGAAACAAAGTATGAAGGAATATGAATCTATTCATATTGTATTATGAGTATGATTGCAGAAGAAATCCATTTGCTAGGTATATTCTGCTTTGAATACAGTTTTAAGATTCTACTTTAAAAGATGTGTGTTTAGAAAAATAATAAGACGACGAGGAAGAGCGGGGAAAACTGAGGCGAAAGAAAGCTTGACAAACAATTGGAATAAAAAGTAAGAAAAAGAAATTAAAACTTACATTTCAGTGGGGAAAAGATACTGCGAGGTTTGCAGTAAAGTGTGTTCTTATCTGAGTTAATATTCCGCTGACATCGACTGTGCTGGACTCGACAAAAAAACTTTGAGTCCCAGTTTCCTAGTTCTGCGATGTAATATAGAACACAAACAAACCCACACAATACCGCTTAGCATTCAATATCCGTCATTTTGCATAGGCTTAGTCTTTGCGTTATATAAATAAAATACAGATTGCTCTCCACGTCAGTATGCTTCTAAAAATGGATTTAAATTTGTTTAAAATAAAAGTTGTAATTTATTAATTACATTCATATTTGTACAGTTTTTCTTTTGTGTGTGTGTGTGTGTGTGTGTGTGTGTGTGTGTGTGTGTGTGTGTGTGTGTGTGTGTGTGTGTGTGTGTGTGTGTGTGTGTTACAGTGGGACAGACACGCTACAGTAGGATTTCGCATAGTGTAAGGGCTTGTTTTTGTTTGGGGATATTGGTGAACCAAAAATGGAAAAATCTCATACTCTGCTCATTATGATAAATGTTTTTCATATTGAAAACCGATTAACATTTAGGCCTATGTATTATTAGTTTTCATAATGGCACACAACTATTCATCATCATCATCATCAGCCGTGGCTCTACAACCCTTGGTAAGACTTGGCCTACTCTAAGAGTCGATTCCATTCCTCCCTATTGCATCCCCTGCTTTCCAGCTTTCCGAGATCCTCCTCTATCTGGTCTTTGAATCTACTTCGGGGTCTTCCCCTTTTTCTACTACCCATTGGTTTCTGGTACAAAATATGTTTCGTAGGCTGTCCTTTCTCCATTCTCTCTATGTGTCCAACCCACCTTAGCCTGTGTATTTTGATTATCCTGACAATGTCCGGCTCTTTGTACAGATGGTATAGTTCATAATTATAGCGCCTGCGCCACATTTCATTTTCTTGTACTCCTCTAAATATTGTTCTTAGAGTCTGTCATTTACAGAGACTTAAAAGTCTCTCGCTATTTTGTGTCATTGCCCATGTTTCTGAAGGATATGTGAGGACAGGCCTGATAAGTGTTTTGTAGATTTTGCATTTCGTGCTTCTTGAGATGAAGCTAGACGCCAGGTGCTTTTTTAATCCATAATATTTTTTTCCGAGATATATTCTTCTTCTTATTTCAGTGTTGATATCGTTAGTGCTGTTTATTTGGGAGCCAAGATATATGAACTCTTTTACTGTTCTATATTTTTTGTTCCTATTTCAAAGTTTTGAAAGGTTATGTTTAATGGTAGTTTGCTGGCAGCGTACATATACATTTTGTTTTCTCCAATTTTACTTGAGGCTTCCTCTAATGCTGTAAATAGAGTAATGAGATCTCGATTTGTTCGGGCAATTAGATCACAAAACTGGCAATAAATAGAACATAACTATTTCTATACATATATTATAATAAACAAATTCTTTCTAAGTAACAACTCTGTTCCAAACAGAATTTTAAAACAAACTTTCTACAATTTCATCTACTATAAACACACTGTAATAAACAAAAAAATAATAAATAACAATTTTCACATTTAAATAAATCATTAAGTCTAAACGAAGTATTTATTTATTCATAAGTTCATAATGAATATTTCAAATGGAAGCCCTCTGAGAGTGAAACAGTAAATCTCATTTGTCATAGATAATTGGGTTTTCGCATTTTTCCGTGTTGCGATCAATGAGCTTTGTACAGCAAAACATGAACAAATTAGTTTATTAGTTTTACAAAAAAAACAACAACTACAAATAAACCTGACTATTGGACTACAAATTGAACTATTCGATATTTAATATTGTTGAAAACTCTTAATAAAAACATTGAAGTACCTCGTCGAAACGTAACGTTGTGTGATTTGTGATCAGCTTACACAAACGGCTTGCATTGACATATGGGTCAGAGTTGATTTATGACTGTGTGAGACACACTAGATTGTTTGTGATCAATCAGTGCGGAACAGTATTTAGTGAAAAATCTCAAATAGTAAAATTTGTGCGCATACTATTGTAACTTGATGAGATTTATTCTTTTTTTTATAGTGTGTATTCGACAATTGTATGACTAGAACTATCGTAATTAACATGGTTTTGTACGTACGAAGTGTAATTACAGTTTGGGAGTATCCATTTTACTGATACTCAATAATCTTTTTTTTTTTTTTTGCTGCTTAAAGATTGTAATCCACGTGATCCATCATAACACTATGTTTATTGTGATTAGAATTATATTCTTACGACACGGAACACTAGTATCGTAGATAAAATTGTTAATCGTAAAAGCAGTTATAAGAATAATTACAAGAGTTTACGTCATTAACGCTTGAGTTATTCAAACGTGATACAGTGTGTTTCTCTACAAACGATAAGTTTGGAGGGAACGGCCACAACTCTGCCAATTCACCGTATTGATCGCTGCCCATCTGAAAGAGATAACGTTTAATTACTCGTACATCAGTTTTATAAACAAATCTTAGTCCGACAGCAGTCTAAACCGAGTGCTGTCCGTGGTAGTGTAAGATTGTCTGTCTAGGTTTGGAAAGACACTTCAAGTGTACTGGAGTTGCTGCAAGACAAATACACCACTGGCGTAGCGAGTCCAATTTGTAAAATTTCGGGTCCAATAAGAACCCGAAAGCGATCCTAACATCTACGATACTACAGACACAAGGTAGGACTGTCAGGGAACAACTGTAGATCATAAGGTCATCGGACTCCAGTTACGATCATCTTTCTTCAAACTATAGCCATAGGAAGTCAAAATTTGCAATACTACAGTTGACCCATAAGCAATAAAGAACTTTTAAAGACTAAAACCTATATAAAACAAACTACTAAACACAGTTAATTTTAGTTAAATTTATGTTGCTCATTACGTGTCCGAGTGTTATCAAAATATACTAATACGACGCGAAGCACATGAATTTAAGCAAACCTTATTGCCTGAACAAGATTTAGCTTTTTGCGAGCTTTGTTGAAGGCTGCCGCTAGTAGCGCTGTCTATCCTGGTTTTGATGACTGCGCCGTCTCTTGACAGATATTTGTTGTGTGTTTGTTACGTAATATGTTCAAATGTGTTGAACATAAAATGTGTTTGTTGGTATGTGTGATTCAAATTGTGTGTGTTCGTTCAGTTTGTTGTTTCCATGCTTTTCCGTATTTTTGTATATTTCCAATTGTTCGAGTGTGACTAGTATTCGGCCATTCGTCTGTACGTGTAGAATATACATGTTGTAATGTTTGTGCATGTGTGGTGTACCTCAATGGGGGATGGTTTGCAAAGCCGGATTTGGTGGTTGAGTGTAATGATTGTATGTGTTCAATGTATCTGTGAAGCTGCGTCCTGTCTGGCCTATGTAGAATTTGTTACATTCTGACCAGCTTAATTTGTAAATACCAGGTTAATCAAATTTGTTTGGTCGTTTATGTGTGTTTATGAAAATGTGTATTCTGTTTTGTTTCTGCGTTTCTGTATGCAGTTCTGTACCCTACTATTTTAAATTTGATGGCTATTTTTACGGTGTGATATTGCTGTATATGAGTGTAATGTATATGTTGTTTTCTGTCCTGTGTCTGTTGTATGTTTTGGGTTTTGAGTAGGAGTTTGTTTAACTATTGTTCTACTGTGTCTCTTGGCGTCTGATAAATAAGGACACTTGTAGAGATCATGAACAACAAAATCTAAGAATATGTAATAATAATATTCTTGACGAAAACTGAAAAAGTGAAGGGCAAACATTTGAGACAAGAGAATAAGTTTGATTTAACAGAAATGGAAATGCTTAGATGGACGATTAGAGTAACCAAAATGGATGACAGTGTCGGGAACAACATTAGAAGAGGAGTAAGAATGATTTCCAGGGATATCGAAGGAGATGAAAGAAAGATGACTGCAATAGTGTGGTCATGTTAGGAGAAGAGAAGAATCATGCGTGGAGATGAGGCTGTCGGAAATGGTTGTACAGCGGTATCACAGAACATGAGGCAAGCCTAAACGGACGTGAATGGATTCTGTGCGGGTTGAACTGAAGGAGAAACAGATGTTGGTAGAATATACGCGCGGCAGGGCCAAATTGAGAGAAGCTGTTAGAAAGGTTGCCATACATAGTATGGGAAAAGATCTGTAGAAGAAGAAGAAAAAGAAGAAGAAGAAGAGGAGGAGGAGGAGGAGGAGGAAGAGGAAGAGGAAGAGGAAGAGGAAGAGGAAGAGGAAGAGGAAGAGGAAGAGGAAGAGGAAGAGGAAGAGGAAGAGGAAGAAGAAGAAGAAGAAGAAGAAGAAGAAGAAGAAGAAGAAGAAGAAGAAGAAGAAGAAGAAGAAGAAGAAGAAGAAGAAGAAGAAGAAGAAGAAGAAGAAGAAGAAGAAGGAGGAGGAGGAGGAGGAGGAGGAGGAGCAGGAGCAGGAGGAGCAGGAGCAGGAGCAGGAGCAGGAGCAGGAGCAGGAGCAGGAGGAGCAGGAGCAGAAGAAGAAGAAGAAGATGATGATGATGATGATGATGATATTTCAAATAGGAATCCTTTGATAGTACCAAAAATTAACAAAAAATAAATCACCCTTGGCAGACAAAACACACGCACACACAATTATTTTGTAAAATAATGTGTCATATTTCGATGTTACCGTGTAAAAATCAATGCTTTTTGTATAATGTTACATAAATAAATTAGTTAGTTTTCTTAACTGTACACAAAAAATAACAACTACAGAGTGTACAGGCTACTGAATGAAGTATTTACTACTGAATACTGTTAAAACCCTTATTAATATTCTTGTTTGTTTTCAGGAATTTGTGACTACACTTAACAATTATCAATTTCCTTCTTTGTTTTCAGGAAGCGATGTGTACACTTAACATTTATCAGTTTTCTTCTTTGTTTTCAGGAACCGATGTGTACACTTAACACTTATCGATTTTCTTCTTTATTTTCAATAATCGATGTGTACACTTAACAATTATCAATTTCCTTCTTGGTTTTCAGGAACCGATGTGTACACTTAACATTTATCAATTTCCTTCTAGGTTTTCAGGAACCGATGTGTAGGCCTACACTTAACAGTTATCAGTTTTCATCTTTGTTTTCAGGAACCGATGTGTACACTTAACATTTATCAGTTTTGCTTCTTAGTTTCCAGGAACTGATCAGTGAACTAACACTTATCAGTTTTCTTCTTTGTTTCAGGAACTGATGAGTACACTTGACGTTATAATTCTCTATGCTAGGAATTTCTCTGCAGGTAAGTTATATTTCCTTACATACGTTCGCGCGCGCACACACATACTGTGAGTAGCATATGTGTACTAGACTGAGGGCATTTATCTCACGGGATAATAAACGATGTAAGTGTTAATACGTAGTGGGTATTCCAGGAAATGACGAAGGTCTTGTGAGGTGTCCAGGCTCCACTGGATTGCAATATCATGAGGCACCTTTATGTTGACAAAAAGATATTGACAAAAGTAAATTTATATCACTTTTGAGAAATATTTACTATAAGATGCTTAAAATTTTGTAAACATTTAGTCAGCCAACAACTATGTTTATTTATTTTTTTTTAATTAAAGCGCCTTTTCGCACTTTCACAGCTTATAGTGGAATTAATAATTATCTCATAGGTCATAATTTTTGTAACACGATGAATTTGGCGCACAGCTTTTGTTTTAATAAACTGGATCGCATTGAAAAATATGACTACTTTTCAAAGATTGAAAACTATCGTACATCTGTAAATTATAAATGCAGTCTTCTGTGTTGAGAAGAATATGATGTTGAAACAGCAGCGGACGCAGCGCGGCGGGTAAGTGAACTAAAGTCATTACCACCTGTAGTAATTGATTAACGTGTTGCAACGTGAAGGTAAATTGTTGTCGGCGGGGTTGGCTGCTCATTAACGACTGTTTCCGGCTAAACTATGTTAATGACTGGATTCATTAGTTTAGCGTATGCACGAACTGCTTTGTCAGACGCTCCTATCTGCCGTGTTACGCCTAGGCACAACCGCTACACACATAATATTTTACCATTTATCCTTCGCGTCGGTTGAAACCAATAACGTTTTCAGTAATCTCAAATTTTTTGAATTTGTATTTACTAATTCATTTGTATTTGTTAATTAAATTGAATTTTATGATTGGTGACTCTACAATTGACATTTGTTGTTTGCGGGCAATCAGGCTATTCTGAAAACAGACTGCAGGTGGTGATACATTTGTTAAATCGAATCTGCAAAGACTCTGGGTTGCAGATATCCAGACGTAAGTCCAAGGTGATGAGTTTTCGTGGAACTGATCCCTACTGGCAAACATTTTTATAAATGTAGGTCCTGAAACAAGTTAGCAGTTTTGAATACCTGGGCTACAGTGTGTCTTATAATGTATGGAACGACGTTGTGAATAAGTTTGTATAAGTCTTTTAAGTTTTGTGTACGTTTCCGTAGATAATCACTGACCAATATATCTACAACTAATGCCAAATAACTAAAAACAATAATTAATGTGTAAACACACGTGTTGACAAATGTAGGCTAATGTTTAACAATTTCAGTAGCGCAACTTAACGTCCAAAACTTTTTTGCGGTTACCGAAATTTCAAGTTTTAACTGTGTGATTAACGGCAAAACAGTCGATTGTTTTGTATCGTTGTGCTGCAGTGAGCTATGAAAAACGGTAAAACACATTTTGTTATAACTAGAATTAAATGTCGAAACATTAACATAACATACAGGAGAATTAGCTGTAACGTGTGTTTAAAGATAAATTGAACAGAATCAGTCGCACCAACATAGCGAACAGAGAGCGGAAACGAATGTTTAGCGACAAAATAAATTTTTACACTGAAGTAATTGCAAAACATTTTCCCCATTTATTGTTTATATATTGCCACAATGCGTACGGCAATGTGAAGTGCGACTAATGATTATATTAAATTTTGCATTTCTCTTTCAACTTATTCATATTTCCTCATTTTTTCTTGTATATTTTATATTATTTTTAATAATAGTAATCCTTTTTATACAAGAATTAATTTTTTATTTTGTGAATATTACAATGTTTCAATAGTATTTAACTATCATCATCAGATTTATATTAATAAATTAAAATATTAATTTTTTAACTCAGTAATAAAATTATTAAGCTTTCCGACCGCAAAACCCGCTCATAATTGTGAACGAACACCATTTACTATTTTTTTTTTTTAGCAAAGTAACAATTGTATAGCAATCACATAATAAACGATAAAAATTTTATTTTTTTATGTTACAATTTTTTTACTCTTATACCTGGCTGTATTTATCTGTAATTTCTGATTCCATTTTTGGCTGTGGGGTCAACAAAGTTCTTGAGTTTTTTAAAACTTTACGCTACACTTAGATTTTGGTAAAAATTCTGTTTAGTTTCATAGCCCAGATGGAATTTTTTCAAATTTTTTGACTTTTAGCCTAATTTATGGTTATTGGAGTCCACAGATTGTGAAAATTTTAAAAATTAACACTAAATTCAGATTTTGGTTAAAATTCATTTTAATTTGAGACGCCACTTGAATTCTTACGATTTATCGAAACTGTATCCACTTTTTGACGTTTGACCAGAATCGGAGGTTGTGGGTCTGAGGCGCTGATGGTTCGCATGTAAGGCAAGAAGGAGGTCGCAGCTGCAGCACGGAGAGTTACAGCCAATGACCGCACAAACGCAGACAAGATAGGAACTCGAATACCCCTTCGGATAACGTAATTCCTGACAAACAGGGCCTCTAAGTACCAGAGGAAACGGGCACTCGTCGGGCGGAGGCAGAACAGCGCAAACACATCAGGATGCTAAAACGTCCGGCGCTCCTCTATCTGACTGTCGAATCTTATGATGAACAGAGCGGATACATTTATATATATACTGTATATAGTCTACTTACAGTTTTCAGTAAAGATCGCATAGCAAAATCACTTTCCACGAATGAACTCGTAGCTAACTTCGTATATTAGGATTACTACAATAGGACGAGATATAGACGATGGATTGAGAGGGAGGGAGAGAGAGAGAGAGAGAGAGAGAGAGAGAGAGAGAGAGAGAGAGAGAGAGAGAGAGAGAGAGAGAAAGAAGTGAGAGTGAGGGAGGGGGAGAGTGAGTGAGAGAGTTGTATGCAATCGACTCGTTCCTAGTAAGATTTTTGCATTGCTGACTACTGCTGAATTTATACATTTGCAGTCAGCACACAGCTTATGTAACGAGGCGTTTTATGAATCTAATACTGTATGATATATTGCCTCCACCCCCCCCCCCCAGGAATTATCAAACGCTAGTAAGTCTCGGGAACTTTAGATTAACCTTAATACAGTACTTCCGTTTCGCTGCAGCAGGTTTCCGTACGGACTTGCAGCCTGCGAATACTAAGTGCTGCCACAGTTACTGATAAAAATGAACACCTCACACCAAACTGAATTGGAGCCCTCATATTGCATTCTGTGTGTGTGTGTGTGTGTGTGTGTGTGTGTGTGTGTGTGTGTGTGTGTGTGTGTGATATTTATGAAGACTTTACCTCAAGATGTGTTTCCTTATTTGGAACATGTTTCGGGAATCCTCGTGTTCCCATCTTCAGCCTTCATGATTTTGAAACTTATGAGGTACTTGTGTGTTGGTTGGTAGTTGCTGTGGTTTCCTGTTGGCTTCTGGTGCTTTAAATTGGTATTATTGTGTGTGATTGTGGTGTATGTATTCGTATTTTGTGTATTTTCTATGTTGAGTGCTTTGAAAATTGTGTCGTGTTTTGTACTGATTTTTATTTGTTCAGGTATTAATTTCTTTTGTGTTTTATGTTCGTAAATTTGCAAATTTTACAAAATACAAATATATATTGTAACGTCACAGAACGTTCCATAAAGGAAACCATTTACATAGTAAGTTATCATAAGAGGAAAGTGAGGTGAACAGTATCGAACCCAAGTAGTCCTAAAAAATTGTGTAATTTTGTCTAATAATTATTTCTACTAACATGAAAAACGACCAGACTGTGACCAAGACACAAACCCCATATATATTATTAAAGTGAATAACAGTGAAAAAACCATAAGACACTATAAGAGAGACAAATAATGTCAGAATCAACCAAAATGAAGTCATTAATTATTAAGTTTTATAACTCTGAGTAGAGTATTAAGAACTATTTTTTGTGAATGAATGGGCATGATCCATTATTATATTATGTAATGTAAATAAAATAAATGTATTAAATGACTTAAATACATTATTAGAAAGAGTTTAAGTTAGAATAAAAATTATATATTTGTTATGACAAAAAATATTAATGTGTTGGATTTGAGACCAAACACTCAGATTTCATGTAAAAATTAATTATTATCAAATTGAAATAAAAACTATATGTAATTGTCAAGCAGACAAAAGTGAACAATTTATCATAAACAAAGAAAGCTGTCAAATGAATAACAATCAGTCAAAATAGCCAAAAACAGTATTAACTAAAAACATGTGGTAGGCATATAATATTGTATAATTTATGGATTTAATGTTGCCAAAATGCGACCAAATTGCATTAGAAAGTTGAAATATAATATAAAGCGACTGTACTAATATATTTGACTAACTTTAACATTGTAATAATCGAGTTAGCAACATATTTACCTATACCATATATGGCTGGAGCCAATCAACCCGTACAAAAATAATCATATCTGGCTAAATATTTACAAAATGCTAACAAGAATAAAATAGAATGGTACAATACTTCAGTATACCTTAAAAACGAACAAACTCAGTTGAAAATAAAGTCAATTATAAAAGAATTTAACTTATAAGAGTGAGATTTGTCACACTATGAAAAAGGACATCTCAAGACCAATCAATGATGCTATGTCATCCTGTGATAAAAAATAATATATGTAAAGAGTAACCAGGCATCACAAAAGATAGACAATGTAATAAACTCTGAGTGTACACTAGTGAAATACTACATATATTAAAGAAAGAGACTAATTATTGTGTTATAACATTAACAAGAAATCTAGGCCATGAGCAGAGGCCATGTAAAATTGTAATTATATAAGTATTATCTATGTTAAAATTTGTTTGTTTTGTTATAGGAAGGTAGTAATGTTGGATGTTCAGATTGTGGAAGAGACATAATACTTTCACAACAATTGTTTGTTATAAAAATTGAATTTTCATGACAACAACCCAAGGTGGGAGTTGTATATTGTGTTACTTATTAGACTTAATTTAATTAAAAACCAATCATAATTAGTATCGCTAGATTCAGTTGAAAACAGAGAATCTAAATGTAATAATGGCATACAAATTGTGAGTACTAATGTAAAACTGTTTGATAAATACCAGTGTAATTTTTGAAATATCCTTAGTATGAAGAATAAGAAATTCGTTCTAAAAGCTTCTACGGAAGTTAAAATTGTTCCATGACATTCCATTTCGTTTATTCTCTAACAATCTAGAAAGAATTTTTACACAAATATACCGGAAGTCGATGAAAACAATCAGCCTGAATTAGTATAAAAGAGAGACCAAATTCGACCCAAAGACACTTGAAACTTGAACTCCAGAACTAATGCATCACCCACGACACTGATCAACGCAGCTAAGGCGAAACCGAGAGGCGAGAAATCGACACAAGACCCGAAGAAAGGCTTTTCCCGTACATAGACAAACAGACTGACATAACCTCTACAAGAATCTACGCCAAAGTGTTGCTGAAATAGAGCAGCGACACGGCAAATTTTAATAGAAATCACGCAGCCAGAACGTCAACGGCCCAGGAGGGACCAAAACTTTAAATAGAGAACGAATTCTGCTGTGTTCGCATAGACTGACTAACTTGACAATAATCCCCTTAACGTAAACAAACAATACACAAAGCCTTTCTCGACACTGCATGGGAATCAGCGCTACGGCGGCCAATTTCTGAATCAACGCGGAACAGATGTTTCGTAGTGGCGGCGTTTGAACGATAATCTACTGCCAAACGTTTTTACAAAAAGTGCGGAAATAGTAAATGATCGCAATTTTGACTTAAAATAGATTCAGTGCACACGTGAAGAGGCGGGATTGAAAAACTACCCGAGAGGAGTGTCCAGTGCGAGATTAATTAACCATTGGAACGTGAGTTACCGAAATTAAAGTCAACTTTTTTACCTGGTTACATTTATCACACAGTTGTACTACACATGCCACACACCTTCAAATCACTTAGTTTTTCTTGTAAGGCATCTTATTGATATGTCTTGGTAGTTCAAAGGAGTCACGTCCTGAGAGTAAAGATTTTTTCACATATTAAACTCATGCTTTTCAACTGAGTAAAAAATTTTAAAACACTAGCCGATACTTGATTGGATAAATAAAATTGTCAATAATAATAATAATAACTTGTGAATTTTTTATTAACTCTGCAATTGTATAATTTTTTATGAATGTTAGTCCTTCAGACGATTTGTTTGTTTTTGAAGAATCATTAAACTTACCTGATTTTTCCAAGCTAAACTGACTTGTTTATATTTTTTCATAGAAGCAAGATTTAAAAATTTTAATTTCTTTTTTAATCACATTTCATTCTTGGAACAAACGATTCCAAGTGGCGCCCACAAAAAAAAACATAGTATTAAGTTGTGTTACAGGACTACATCACCGCAGAAGATCCAGTCAACAGTAAGTAACAAAAAGTGCGCGGAGGTAACGCCCGACATTTTACAACACTTTTACAACACATTACACTCACTATTTCTTTTCGTTATAATATATACACCACAATCACACACAATAATACCAATTTAAAGCACCAGAAGCCAATAGGAAACCACAGCAACTACCAACCAACACACAAGTACTTCATAAGTTTCAAAATCAGGAAGGCTGAAGATGGGAACACAAGGGATTCCCGAAACATGTTCCAAATAAGGAAACACATCTAGAGGTAAAGTCTTTATAAATATTAAATATTGCGATGTATAAGGTCGCATAGAATAACTAAGTCGATATCTTAGATATGGAAATGTTGGCTTTCATAAAAGATTTTCTTAAATTTAGACAGCACAGATTTTACTACAGTTTATATGAGCACAACAAAATTAATAGACAGTTTTTGTATACAAATAAAATAAATAAATAGTATTGTTTAAATAAATAAATAAATTACTACTTCTTTGTAAATAAAAATTAATAAACAGTTTCTGTTGACCTTCAGTATTACTTTAAAATAATTCCTACATACTAATAACATACACGTTAATTTCTATATGTTTGTGTGTCTTATTAGTTTATAATTGTTTTATTCAGTTTATTGTAAATGGGTTCACTTTCCTGAATATGATGAATGGTGGGGTGTTTCTCCTTGTTTCCTGGTGAATGTTGACAGCTACTCCTTCCAGGCAGTCGTCAGGATACCCCGCTCCTCCTGTGGTTCTTCTTCAGGATCTCCTGATACAACGTTTGTTTAGTAGAGCTTTAAGCCGTATGTTTAACCGACTACACGTTTGGCGAAATATTGTCAAAGTCTCAACCGAAAAGATTGAATCGGACTTGTGTAGTCGTAGCGGAGTTTGATAAGAAGCGACAGAGATTTGCAAAAGGCCTCACCCAATAGAATGACGTTTAAACAGTTGACAAAGGCTCTCTCCGCTGGATGGGAAACGTTACAGTGAAGGGGAAAAAAGATGGTGGAGTAGGAGAAGAAGAAGAAGAAGGAGGAGAGGAGACGAAGAAGCAGAAACAGAAGCAGAAGAAGAAGAAGAAGAAGAAGAAGAAGAAGAAGAAGAAGAAGAAGAAGAAGAAGAAGAAGAAGAAGAAGAAGAAGAAGACGTTGATGATAATGACGATGAAAGAATAAGAATAAGGAAAAAATTAAAGTGCGGTAGTTATTGCAGTGTTGCCATAAGTGTCATTAAATAACTGTCGTAAATATGGTCTAGTAAATGTACTATCTGATTATTACGCTTTTATTTCTGGTCATCATTCCGTAATGCATAATGTATTTAGTTGGTAATATTTCTTATTTAGGTAGGAAAATTATTATGTTCCACGGGATAGGAGTTTTGGGAAATAGTGTGACTGTAGCTTATCTGGTAGTTAACAATTCATTCAGCTGAAGTAAAGATAGCTATGCGTGTCACAATAATAATGTTGGTTCTGGTAAATAGGGTTTTCAGCTTAAATCGTGTTTCAGAATGTTATCAAAGTCTCAACCGAAAAGATTGAATCGGACTTGTGTAGTCGTGCTGGAGTTTGATAAGAAGCGACAGAGCGTACAGTTGACTCAACCCGGAGCTGACTCTCCTCACCTGATGTACAGCCGAGCACCCACCCCACTAGCTGTCTGCCGGGCAAACCTTTCTTCAACCCTTTCTTTCAATACAAATTATCTCGTCCCTCCTATCAGTAACTACTAAGTCTTGTCTTATCAAAGCATTACGCTAAGACACCACGTCATATTTCATTACTAACTCACGAGTCAAACTTTGTTGTAATTACTTTGTGGATAATTTAATTAGCGTTAATTTATATTAGATTAACGAATTTAAATTATTATTAGGAAATATAATTTTGTTTGTTATTTTTCTTATTTTATGAAATAGGCTACAAAGTACGTCGATATACAAAATTGAGAAAACATTATGGAATAGAATTTTTTTTTTTTTTTTTTTTTACACAAACAGGCCAGGCGTGGAACACGCAGATATCATTTCTTTTTCTTCTCCTGCCAGAAGGCCCTCATTCGCACACTATGCGCCGCCTTCCTTTCCACTGTTCACCACTTTCTCGTCTTCTTCCCACCGCAGAGAACTTCAAGATTCTGAATTTACTTTCTGTATGCATTTCTATCCACACAGTCATTCAAAGAGATACCCAGTTTCATCATTTCCTCCTTGAGTTGTTTTGTGTATCCGTTCCGACTGGAAAGTTGCCGAATATAGTTGAAAGTATGTCCAAGGAATGGCATTTGTTTAAAGAAATATACTGAATTAATTATGTTTCTTGTACACAGACGAGATGATAATGACAGTGATAATGACGGGACTGCTCTCTCTCGAGTAGGACGGCGCTTTTGAATGTCTGAGTTAGAGTAGTACGTGTTACATTACAAACAATGATGTGGTGAATAAGCTATATAAGGTCAACCATGTGTGCGGGACCATCAAGACCATCAGGAGATCTCTAAAATCAATGTGTAAAGAAACACGCCTAAAGTTGTACAAAGTGATGACCCCCCCCCCCGTGGGTCGGAGAATTGGATTTTTAACGAAATCCCATGCCAGTCATACTCAAGTGGTCGATAAAAGCTTTATCAGGCACGTGACAGTAGTTAGTAGTATCTAGCGTATACTCTCAAATACGTAGAAGAAACGCAGATACGCGACAGGAACTAAATACTGTGGAACTTGGTTATAACGTCATTGAAGGGACCAAAAAAATAATGACGTTATGTCCGAGTGACGTTATAAAAGAGTCGTTATAAAAGACCCTTTTTAATCACTAGTAAGGAAGGAGAAATAAAAAAAGATCTTTGCATTATTAACATTATTCGTGATATTTATTCTAAAGTTTACAAACTGCATTTCATTTATACAAACAGCATGAAGAATATTTTAAAAGATCAAAAAGAAAGTACATGTAACTTACATTTAGGCTTACTGTCGAAAGTAATCCGTAATTTTCTTTTGAACGCCCCCTTCTGAAAAATAAATTCTTTCTGTTGTGCTGTGGAGATGCTGCGCTGCATTGAACGTGTCGTCAGACGTCTCTCTAAACCAGTAAAATCGTGAAAGAGTTTCGGCGGCTCTCGTTGCTTCCTGTACTGTCGGATAAATGATGTCGGCATCCTTCTCTTGCTCACCATCTTCTTCAACACTATCTTCTGCTTCTATGTTTTTTACTTCCGCGATAATTTCTGCGTCACTCAACACTTGGAATGTTTCTACTTGGTCATCCACTGATGCATAGGAATCAAGTTCATTTCCAAATTCATTTACATCGAATTTCTTAATCCACCCCGAGAGCGACAAGTCGTCGTCTTCGTCATCATCGGGTAAATTTTCATGTACGAGTTGTGCTTTACTAAAGCATTTTGCTATCGTCTTCTGTGTTACACTCTTCCAAGAGTCGTCTAGGAATTGTATTGCATCTAAGAGTGAAATTGTGGCAGGTTGCGCCGTGTCCATACTGAAAATAACTTTTTGTCTGTATACAGAAAATAATAATGTATGTCTGTAGCCATGGGCGTAGCGCGCGCGCACATATATACGTTTATATGAAATTTAGAGTAAAATATCTGAGACATTTTTGACGCTATAACAGAGTAGTACAATATTTAGTGACGTTAAAACCGGGAATATTTATAATGTTAAAGATATCAGTTTGACCGGACTTATGACAAAATAACGCTACACCCGAGTTGACGTAACAGGCGAGGCCGTAATAACCAAGTCCCACTGTATTATCAGTATACTCGATAGGATTGCTCACTATCGGTTAAAATTGCTGGAACATGTTAACCGAATCCCACATGACTGCAGCATCCCAAAGTAACTTTGAATTATTAAGCCGCGTCCACACCGGCCGCGTTGCGCTGCGCCAAACCAAAGAAAGTGGCGCAGCGCGTCATCGTGTGTTCTGACGGCAAACTGCGCCACACTGTGCAACTTCGAGCGCCAACGAACGCGATCCAGATAGTGTCTGAACACCAAAGAAAAACTGTTCGTTCCTGCGCGTTCCATTTGAACGCGCTGACAGTGGAACCTGCTGCTCTTCCACACACACCTTGCTCCGTTCTGCGCAGTGTTGCACGTTTCTGCGCCGAGCTGAGCCGAGCATTGTGCTCGGTCCCACTGTGACCGCGTGCACGGTTCAGTATGGAGCGTTAATATTTGAAAATTACAAGTGCTGCTTTCGTAGTTATATATCATCACTTGAAGGAAAAACAAAGAAAAATTTCTGAAAAACGTCGTCACATTGGGTGACACCAGTATTGCAAAGCCGGGAATTATATGGTGAAAATAATCTTTTAAGTAAATTGCTTATTGGCAATAATGGACAGTTTGAACATTTTTGTCGTATGCCGTCGGAAGACTGTACACATCTGCTTTTAGGTTTTTATGGACATGTTTTTTTTATGCGATAATTATTGTCTTTTGGAACTCTCAATTCCGGTATTTTTCGGTACAGGTCATCACTGTTTCGATCTCTTAATGGTTCCACCTCCGAAACTCATTTTCAACTTACATCAAGATGAATATGCTAAAATCACAGTCAACTGAAATCAGTTAGTATGACTCAGATTCAGTAAAGGAGAAACACTGTCCAAACAGAACGCGCACGAACGGTTTCCTTTCGAAGTTGGTGCCGTTCGTTCGAACGGTGGTGCTCGAAGTTGCACAGTATGGCGCGGTTTGCCGTCTGAACAGGCCGCGCCTGTTTGGTTTGGCGCAGCGCAGTGCGGGCGGTGTGGACGCGGCTTAAGACGCAGGGAAGCGTTGTAGTCACCAGCTCCAGTCTACTTGCTTGGGCCAGAAAAAAAGCCGTATACGTTTAATCCTTGTAGAAGATAATGATGATGATCATCATCATCATGATAATGATGCTGACAAATTTAAAAAAAATGGGAGCACGTTATTAATACTCATTAGGACTGAATCGAATAAAGTGCAGAATTTCACAAACATGTGTGGAACGATTTGTAAAACGCTGGGAAATAAATGTAGAAAAGAAACGGAAATAACAATTTTTATAAAACAATGGCAATACCTGCACTACTGTATGGTTCTGAAACTTGGGTCATAAAGAAAAAAGACGAACAGAAGATACAAACAGGAGAAATGAAATTTCTGAGATCAGTTAAAAGGTGTAATGGACGAGAGATCATATATGAAACGAGGAGGTAAGAAGTGACTTAGATAGTTTTGCAGTTAATGAGAGGATTAAAGAATACAGAAGAAAATGGATTCAAGAGATAGATAGAATGCAAGAAAGTAGAATACCAAAGATAGCGAAAGATTACAACCCTAGAAACAGAAGAATAGTTGGTAGACCTAAGAAAAGGTGGACTGTGGAATAGGAACAGGCCGCTAAAGCCTAAAACCGTTAACAAGATGATGCTGATGATGGATTGAATCCATATACTCTTCTCTTCTCATTTTCGGCTTTATCTCTATTATGAGTTTGCGGTATTTTTTTCCAAAGTCTGGTATCATTCTACTCACTGTTCAATAACACGTTTTATTCCATGACGCTGCAGATGCACCGCTAACTTTTTTCTTCACATTTTCTTTTTAATGAAATTAAATGGAATCTATGAATGGAATTTGGTCCTCCCTTTTATCTCCACATTTCTCTAGTTCGGGTTTTACTCTTTCTTCTGTTAGTTGTAGACATCTTCATGTGCAATTCCGGTTTACAGTTTCTATTTAATCACTTTTGATCTTCGTCGTTTGACAGACTTCAGTCCATACAAACGTGCGTTGTACTGTACGTCACGACGGTCACTCCGATCGGCGTGTTGTACAGCGGAAACAGAATTGTTGTACAGCGGAAACAGAATAACTGACTCCAATAAAGTCAACAATTTTAGAAACTTCAAATCGAAAGAAACAACAGTTGGAAATAAAAAATACGCACTCTTGCACAATAACTTAAGTTATTTATGTTCAAGATACAACAATAAATGTCACCTGATTACAGTTTCCCACTAATTAACACAGTAATCACATTTCACTAAACCGCAACAAACACCTCGATCCGCACGTGTAATATCGCCAGTCGTATACTGAATTTCTAAGCCGGCCGCCGACGCTTATATATATTCCACGGAGGTTCCAGAGAAAACTACGACTTCCTAGGTGGCGATTCGACAGACTTGCGTAAGAGATCATTTTGCTACAAACTAGGTCAGTGCATGACGCCGACGTCGACACACTGCGCCGACCTAATGTGGCCGACTAGTCGATAAACATGTGGAAAGACAATCTCGAATTATCCAGATTATTGTTTTATCCATAATTGTCTTTCATCTCAATGTAGCATACTATGGAAGTTTATTTTCTCATTTTTCTGTTACATTATCCCGTGTTATCACTTGCTATATCGTGTGACATTCTAGCATGTTATACCTCGTTTAATATTGCTATCATTATTTCATTACCTTTATAACATGTACTACATTCATGTACAAACGATCGAAATCCGTATACATATACATAATAATTTAGGTGTAATTAAATATATATTACTAATAAATGTTCTTCACTGTTCGGTGATATGAACGACGGATCACAATTTGTTTAACTTAATAGAAGAGCGTGAAATCACTTTGAAACGACGAGCACATTAAAGAAAAACATGAGTGGTACTGAACGGCTGGCTATTCACGGGATAAGCTTAGCACAAGGCTAACTTGACATCGTTCAACTTTAAGCAGTACCGGGGTGCTTTGCAATTATCGCGCTACGAGAAACCTGGAAATATTCGTAATCTTCCCGGCATTACGATCGGATTAAGATTAAACAAATTAGCTTAAATCTGCTTAATGTTATCTTCACCGTCTTCTCCTTTGACTTCATAATTAGGACTCTGCCCCGTTCAATAACAACGGCCCTACATGTAATCGCTCCACGTCTTCCTCGGGCGACCAATGCTCCTATTGGTAATTGGTTGACTATCTCTTGACTTTTTCACTAGCCTTGTATCATCCATTCTCGATATGTGTTCTTCAATATCCTTCTCCTTTCCGCAATCCAAGAATTAATATCTGTTACATTACACGTTTCTCTTATACTATTGTTTGGCAACCTATCGTAGCTTGTCTTTCGTAGGACCGTCCGTAGTCTGTCGTTTTCTTTGAGTTGTTGCTGTAGGATGCATAGGATATTACTGGACGAATTGTGCTTTTGTAAACCCTAGTTTTTGCTTGTTGTGTGAAATATTTATTATTCCATATAAGGTTATTCATGCATCCAGCAATTTTCTTGCTTTCATCAATTGATGTTCTATTTCTTCATCTGCCCTATTGTTACTTGTAAGCCTTGTTCCTAAGTAGTCTATCTGCATTACTTGTCCTATTATTCTGTCATTTATCACAAGCTTACACCTTAATGGGCCACGTGAAATTGCAATTGATTTTATTTTCTCTTCTGCTACTTTCTGTTATATTTCTGTATGCTTTATTAAATTATACACAATTCTTTGTAAGTCATTTTAATTTTTCGCTATTAGAATAACATAATCTGGATAACACATAATATTGAACACACTTCTATCCATTCTATTTCCTCTCATATGCTTTACCTCCTTAATAACTCCCTGTTGTTAAACAAAATTTACGTCATTACCATGATCAAGGAAGGTTTTACCCTATCTCAAGTAATAAAAACAGGAAAAGAAAAATTACGGTAACGCTTGACTATTCTTGATTTCTATTTAGTAAAAAAACAATTTGGTATTGCAACCAGTCCTATTGTTATCGTTTATTTTGTCTCCTCCTCCTCCTCCTCCTCCTCCTCCTCCTCCTCCTCCTCCTCCTCCTCCTCCTTCCTCCTCCTCCTCCTCCTCCTCCTCCTCCTCCTCCTCTTTTCATCATCATCATCATCATCATCATCATCATCATCATCATCATCATCTTCTTCTTCTCTTCTTCTTCTTCTTCTTCTTCTTCTTCTTCTTCTTCTTCTTCTTCTTCTTCTTCTTCTTCTTCTCTTCTTCTTCTTCTTCTCTTTTTCTGCTTCTTTTCACTTAGGAGATTTCTCCTGATTATAACCAACTACATTATTATTTAATACAATCGCTCCGTCGCATTAGTGTTCGTCGAATTCGATTTTAGCCGATTATCCAAGTCCAATGGAATTTTGACAAGATTCCGTGCCATACTGAAGCAGTGGAGAGGTGTGTGAAGCTGGTGACAGAAGCGTCACAAAAGTCGTTGGTGCCAGTCCAGGGATCGGTTCATCAGAACGACGCTTCTTTTACGATCCATCATGCCACGTTTTTCGCACAAATCGGTGTTTAAAGTAGCAAACGAATTACCAAAATAGAATGAGTAAAAGGCTACTGACATAATGCCATAGTTTCGTAACATTTATCATTGACTATTCCATGTCAAAATGTAAAATTTGCAATTTTATGTTAAAAATGTGTTTTTAAAGGCGCAATGCGCGACCAATAAGAGTTGAAATATCTACGCTTTTTAAATGTATTTATTTTCTCTGTGCTATTATTTACTTACCTAAAACTGTAGAATTTGACTTATATAGAAAAGCTTTTTTTTAATTACTAAAAATTGTTAAAACTGATCAATTTTTATGATTTTCCAAAAGATGTTAACCGATTATTTATTCAGGTTTTTTATTTTACTTCCCTGTCCTAGGGGCAAGTTTTCCGCTGTATAGCAAATCGAAAAAAAAAAATAATTTTTGGCTTACTTTAAGCGCCATATTATGTTGTTCACACGCGTTGTTAAAATTGTACAGAAGCGTTTGCAGATCATCTCGGAACATCAGTCAATCACTATTATTTTTTTTTTATAATCACGAGTAAAATAAGTATTGAAAATTCCGAATAATGTATTCTTACAAATCTATGAACACAATGTTTAAACAACACATAATTTACTTCTAGCTTTTTTGTTTATTATGTTCCCATACATATTCGTAGGCCCATATCTAATTCTTTCAACTACCATAAATAACTCAAAATTAAATATTGTTTCACAATTAAGGAATCCTCTCGAACAGCTGAGAGCGTCCTCCACCCGTCCTCCCATAAGTTGAGCAGGTGTAGCCTAAGTCAAGGCAGCACAAAAGTACGTTCCAGATTGTTCAAGAGCACACTTGGAATACGCATTAGCTGGCACACCGTTTGGATGCTAAATTTATTCTAGAACACTTGCCCGACCTATAAAAATCACAGCAGCTGGCTTTATCAATCAGTTGGTTGAGCGATTTTCCCTAGTGCGGATCGAGTGGTGGTTGAAGTATTTCGGAGAAGTGTTACTGTTTTATAATTAGTGTGAAACTCTATTATTTGAAATTATTATTGTGTGTGGACAAATTTAACTGGAATTATTGAACGATTTTATTACGAATTGTCATTTGTGATTAATTAAAGCTGGTAATTAGTGGCTTTGTTTGTGTCTTGTATTTTTGTTTCCACTATGCCATACGACGATCAGTGGGACCGACGTAACAATATATAATATGTAATGATACTCGTTGACATGTTGTGTAATGGTTAACAGCGCAATGTAACGTCCAACACTTTTTTACAACTACTAAAACAAAGTGTTTAACTCTGCGATTAAAAACGAAACAACCGATTGTTGTGCGTCACTGTGTAATGAGCTACAATACACATTTTGTTAAAACTAGAATAAAGTGAACACATTAACGTAACTTACGGGACAATTAGCGTTAACGTGTGTTAAAAGATAAATTAAACACAATCAGTCGGACAACACTACAAAGAGAGAGAGAGAGAGAGAGAGAGAGAGAGAGAGAGAGAGAGAGAGGACAAAAACGAGTGTTTAGCGATAAAATAAATTTTGTCTCGGAAACAATTGCAAACCATTTCGCGTTTATATGTCACAGCGAAGAGCTCAGAAATGCAACGTATCGCTAATGATTATATTGTATTTTGTTAAAAAAGAAACAAAAATCATATTTACAAAAATCTGGATTTGAAAACAAAATAATATGTGGAATATTGAGGGGTACAAAAAATTTGTTTTAGAACTATACATTTTGTTTATATTAGACACAGTTAATGTATTGATGTACTTATATAATAGTAAACAATATTTTATATTTTTTACAATAATATATTTTTTACTTATTTGTATTTACTTATTTTGACCGTTTTCATATTTCAGAAATATAATATTGTTGCGACGGTCTACTGATCGTCGTATGGTACAGTAAAAAAAAATTCAAGGCACTAATTACGTCACTAATCACCAGCTTTAATTATCACAATTAAAGAGTTTGTAATTAACAAGACAGTCTGTTACAAAAAATGAAATAAAACTTGTTCACACGCAATAAAATGTCAACTAATATAAAACACAATTTCATTACAATTGTCTCGCACGATTATAAAACACATCACACTTCGCCACTAATAACCACTTAAACGCACAGAGTAATCGCCCGAACAACAACTGAAACTGAACGTCACCGAATACTTGTATTTATACCCCGCTGATGTTCCAGAATATTCGATAATAGGCGTCTACTAGAAAACACTACGCATCAGCTCCACTTAGGACGCAATTGATTGCGGTCTTGACACAGTGCGCGGGGCTGGTGACGTCCAGAAAAGTCTCGAGAGCGCATGTTGAAATCACGTACGCCACAACATTCAGCCGGATTCCTCTGGAACTTTCGATAAACACGTAGATTGTTCTGTGATGTCGTAACAACATACAAAGAAATAGTTAAGTAAATTAGTAATGAAAATTGTGTTGAATGTTACGTAGTAATCAATATTACTGAAGACGACATAATGGAAACTGCCTAAAAAGTGTGAATACTAACAAATAAAACATATATTCTTATTAAACAATAAAATACTGTTTATTATTAATGTTCATAATACGAGAATAATGTGAGCAATTATGAATAAAATGTACTTCTATATTGCATGTTTGACATGATCTTGCATATTTACATAAATTTTTCATTTACTTGTGAAACTGTTCTTACACGAGTATATATTTCGTTCCTTTATCAAATGCACTCTTCCTTGACAACTAATCACTCTTCAGCATCTTCAGAGAAATTGAAACAAAAATTCGTGTATTCGAAATTTTTTAATTAGAATTTATAATATATGTTCATTGCGACTGTCGCTCGGACAGTGACGTGTTAGTTAACAGTGGACATGAAATAAATGAAACGCTAGTTCTGTTCTTTGGTAATACTTATTACTTTTTATCTCGTGTAGTATTGCACTGTAACACTTTAAAATTTTAATATTGGCTCTCTCATAAACTTATATGTCAAATATATTTTAACTAAATATCTTCTTATCTGGGGTCAAAAGGGGGTGTGATGCGAACATATGCTTTCATAGAAGAGAAATGCACCAGCCTCTCCACCCCAACTCCACTCTCACCTACACGTCGGTAGGCCGTGTTACGCCTAACAACCCACCCCAAGGTTGTGGTAACCAGTCCCTTCGGCGGAGTGGATCGGTAAGCAAACGAGAGATGGGGGTTCCGTCAGGACAGTCTGAGAGTATCCTGGATAGGATGGTACACATCGGCAGGAGGATGTGCATCTAGTGTGGAGTCAGTTAGTCTACTGCGACCGGACAGAGAGAGCTCGTCAGCTGAGGTGAAAGCAACTGTCTAGGAGAAGAGCACCCTGAAATCAAAGTTCCTGGTCCTCCAGGTTGGGCGTTGGATCGGAGAATTTACATATTCCATCCATCTGTCAAACTTTTTATGTGCAGAAACCTGTCAGTTTCTCAGCCAGTCAGTTTTTACGACTATGAATGTGATGGCTAATAATATATTCCCCGTAGTTGCTCGATCTGATCCGGGGGGGGGGGGCAGTCCTCAGAACTTCATGTTACTGCCAAACAAAAAACACGCCGAAATTACCAGATTAATTTTAACATTGGACTGTGGAATACACTCAGCTTATGCCGACCCGGAACTCTCAGAGTGCTAATAGACAAACTTGCTTTTATAATAGACTAGTTGTGATATAGGAAATCTGGTGGACATGCCAGGGAATTCTTGAGAAGTGGAGCCACACTGTCTATTACCTTGGTAAGACGGTGTGAACTATGATGCGCGTCATATCCTTGGGACCCGGAATTGGAGAGCAGCTGTACTTGACCGGGACAACTGATGGAGGCTGCTAAAGGAGGCCTTGACTCAGTAATGGGTTGTCGCGCCGCTGAAGAAGAAGAAGACCTATTTATCTAATTCATGTACTTTCTGATAATTTGTAATCATTAATTACTTATAACATTATTATATTACCTAGCTTCATACAGTGTCTGTGACAGCTTGGTTAGGCCTATTCTGTGTTAATTTAATTTCAATTTCCTAAAATTATTTTAATGTTTAATAATAAATTATAGCCAATTCCCTCCCACCATCAACCCCCACCACACATACCTACAGTCCATAACCGTTACTCTGTAAAGACATTCAGTATTTACTCCCACTGAAGAAGACGTATACCACGTTGAAACGTTTGGGGAAATAAAACCATAAAGTAAGTTCATAGTGAAAGTTTATATATATATATTGTAATGCAACAGAAATGCTAGTATCCATGTTACATAAAAATTAGGTTAACAGAATAATAAACAAGTCAATATCTAACCCCATGATAAAACAAAAATCTAATAATTACATTTATAATTATAGATAAAGATAAATAAGGATGCAAGGTAGAATTAACGAGAATAAACAAACCTGTAAGTTAGATAATAGTTAATGATCTATGTTCAGTGAAAAGTAAATCAATGTGATACTGATGAGAAGTGTAAGAAGTAGAATAGTACAGAAATTGTCAAAGTAAATGACCATGAAAGTAAACAAAAATGAAACAATAATTTACTTTATAGCAATAGCAAGTAAAGATTTTGAGTTAAATGATATTATTTTGTGACAACAAATGTTATGATAAAGTTTATGTTATGTTATACCAATTATGTGTTGAGTTAATAAAAGGTAATGAAACAAGATGTATTATTCAATTACTGTTGTAGAATGAAGTGTGAAGCAGCTAGTTAGCGTTAATAGATTTGAATTTTCTTATATGTGATCCATAGGTCAAGATAAAATTGTCATTAGATATGGAAAAAATAATTGTTTATGTAAATGTTAATAGTTAAGATTTGATTATATGTATGAATTTGTGTAAAAGGGCTATAGATGTTTACCAGTTATAAACACAGGTAGATCCGTTTACAATAAAAGGCCTAACAGTCAAACCCACTATATAACCACTCATAACATAAAGGTTAGGTACATAAATTAATAATAATTAATGAATACGGTTTGAAGAGCTAGAAAAAAACATTAAATTAGTAATGATATATAATAAACCATATCAATTTATACAAATTATGATAATGCCATGATATCGATTGATAACGTTTAATATCGAAAAGGTAGTAAATATAAAAGAAACAGGCTCATATCAAAAAACCAGCAGAATATGTGTAGAAAATAATAAACCAACTATCGGTAAAGTTATATTCCGATATGATAGCAAATTGATAAGGAATAGACAAAAAATATATGAAATAAACACTATATACCAAAACATGTGGAAGGAAGAAAAATCATGTGTTGCTATGGACTACAGGAAATGAAGAGTTGTTGATTTTCAATTATTGCCTTTTATGATCTGAATGTGATGAGATTAAAAAACCTAAGAAATGTCTATTTAATCGGAATATTCTAACTTAGCAGATACTCTTATAAAATACAAAATTCTAATGATAATATTTATGACTCTTGCCAGTACAGTTTAACCAAACAAGACTATAGTATGAAATCACAATAGAAAATAAATAACTGGATTCTACAAGGAAGGACTTGAATTGTCCCATATCCGAAAGGAATTGACGATATAATAAACCAAATAGAAAGAGTCAAATGTATCACAACTAATAAAATACACTACACTAGAACTTATAACCTTTCAAATACACGGAACATCACTAATTGCTTCAACCGAGAGAAGAACGTATTTGGATCCAGGAATTGCAGAAGAAGCATCAATCGGGGTGTAAATCAATCCAGGGAGCTGTATTTCCGAGGTGGACAGGACAAGAATTCCATTTTATTAAACCAAGAAAGAATATTGTACGGCATAATCGTCCAGAACAGTAAATTTATCAATCAACCGCCTACACGATTTGCTTCGTTCTAGTCTGGTAAATTATTATTATATCAATCATATTAACTACACAACACTTCAAATTTGTAAATCTTGCATTCTTATCTATGTACTTTTAATCTTCCCCACAATTACAAGAACCTTCACACCCTGAATTAAGTTAACTACAAATTAAAACACACTATATAACTAAATCTAAATAAAGGATCGGACTAATCAAAAATCGATTCACGTAATCTATAGCCCGTGTGTATGTCAGTTAGAACATATCTTATTCAATGTTAAAGAAGTAAACAAGTAAAGAACCTTTATATAGTTGCAAAATCTTGTCATTTGGAGTATGATTTAATGAGTTGGGAATAAAAAAGTAACTGACTAAGTATAGAATAATTGGTTAACATAAACAGTGAAATAACCTCTAAGTTTCATTGCTCCGTTACTACAGCGCTTATCGCGGAATTCTCCGACACCAAAGAGAGAGCGTAAAAATACAAAATTATACATAATTCTCTTCGAGGTATAATAGGGTTGAACGAAATTACAGAATAACACATTAATTATAGCAACGAATAGACATACACTGTGTGAAAATAACGGGACGCTCGTGATCGTATGACCACAAATTGGCGCTCAACTTGTGTAGGGCTTAAGTTAAGTAACTATAACTATATTAATATTACTTAACCAGAGCAGGCAACTGTGGGAGAATAAACATGCATACCAGAGGTAGATCAAGGATTAGGGCAGGAGAAACGTAGAAGGAAATAGATGAACAAGAACAGGAAATAGAACTAATAACAGATAGTGAAATGGAACAACAGACAGACGAAATAGCGGAAACTGAAATTATTATGGACAAGGAAAAGGGAGTAATGGAAGAAGATGCCCAAGGGGACCAAATAGATAAAGCTGGAGCCAAAGAAGCACCAAGTTGGCAGGAGATGATGAAATTTATGACAGAACAATTTAGGAAACAGGAGGAAAACTCCAGGAAAACAAATGAGGAAATTAAAGAAACCTCAAAACAAATTCACGAAAGGTTAGATAGGAATGATGAGGGTTTAAAACAAATGAAGGAAGACATCTTACAAATACATGAAGAAAATTTAAGGCAAATTAATGAAAAAATTGAAAATCTTCATGTGACAATTAACCAGAAGGTAGACCGAAATAATGAGGAAAAAAAATTAGAAATAGCCAAAACAAATGAAGGGTTAGAAAAAACTAACGAAACAATAGTACAGGTTCGTGAAGAATTACAGAATAAGATTAATGACATAAAAATTTAGAATAAAACATTGGTCGAAGAAATCCAACAGAAAACTATCGGAAAATATGAGCAAATTAAAAACGACGTACATCAGGTACGGGAAGAGAAGAAGGAAGGTATTACGCAAATACAGACAGACATGGGCGAACGACTCGAAAGAGTCTGTGGCAATTTAAACAGTATGGAAGGTCAAACTAATACCAGTAAAAATAAAATAGAGGAAATTAGTAGACGTGAATTACAATTACAAGAAGAAGTAGATTTATGGCGGGATAGGACATGCCAACATAGTCATACAAATAACCACGAGAACCGGGAGTCGATTAATTTTCGTAATTACAAGCGCAATCCGATGGAATTTTTAAAGAGATTGGAAGAGGTGATCGCAAGAAATAGAGAAAATCTCTGGAGTATTATACGCAGTATGATTGATGAAACATTTAAAGATACTTATGATAATTGGTGGACAGCGGTGCGCCCGGATATACTGGACATGACTGAGTTCAAAAAACAATTTAAAGAGAAATATTGGTCTGAATCGACCCAGAACATGATTAGGAATAATTTGAGTAACGGTCGATACGAAACAAACACAGGCCAGTCTCCTACTTCATACTTTCTAGGAAAAGTATGTATGGCACGGAACTTAGAGCCCAGAATTCCCGAAGAATGTTTGGTGATACAACTATCCTACCATTACGAGGAAGGGATAAAAAATGCACGTATGTGTAGTCAAATCAAAACGATTCCAGCCATGGCCAAATTCCTGGAGAATTATGAGCACGAGAACCAATACCAAAGAAATAGGATGTTAAATTATAAATATCAGAAGTATAATAATAACGCGCCACCAACCAATTCTCATAATAATGATCACAATCGACCTGCACAGAACGTTAATGCCAATAGGACCCAAAATGAGCACGCGAATAATAATTCCAGGAACTATAATTATCGTGGCAATAATACTTATAATTACCGCGATAGTCGCAATAATGGAGGAGATGGGGACAGACGACCCAATAATTATAGGCATAACGTCAATTATATCTACTCATCTACTCCAGGCCTCAAGGTAATCAGCGACGGTATTACCCAAGGAGTCACCGATATGACAATCATTATGACCAGTCCCGGCGTGAAGACAACTATCCACCTGAAAGAAATTATAGGATAGCGGAACCTAATACGGAGGATCGCACCGAAACTGTACTAAATCAACACAATAATCCAAATGAAAATAGAGAAGAGGGGGTAAGCCCTCATTTAAACTAATAGAGGCAGTGAAAAATAATGAATACCCTTCACTGAACCGTAATCTTGGGGAACAACAACTTGTAAACAAAATTAAGAGTAATCATACCATAACTATAATTAATAACCACTATTTAAAGAATATCAGAGAAGATTTATTGGAAGAGGATAAGAAACATGTAAACAGTAATAGTAATAACGAAATCATATATGTAACAGCAAAATTCTTAAAGACAGTAAGACCAACTTACAAAAAATTATTTGAAATAACTATTATATATAAAACGAATTTAGTAAAAAAAAAAAATTACTAAATCCAAAAAGAAATATTATGAATAAATTCTAAAATACAATAAGAACAACATATTACCAGTTTTAAAGAGAAAATAATTGGAATTTAAAAAGAATTTGAATTTGAATACAACCACTAAATTCTAAAATACAATAAGAACCACTTATTATCGATTTTGAAGAAAAAACACTTGTAAATAAAAGAGAATTTGTTGAACAATAAAATAAATAGAACAAAAAATGTCATTCAAAATGAAGTAAGTCTGAATTAAAATATAGTTATGAAGAAGGTATTAAGAAGAAAAATAGAATTATTACTAAACGTTTGCAAAGAAATAATGTGAATAATGAATAATGAAACCCCAAGATTACAGAAGAAAGTGAGAATTATTACTAAATGTCTACAAAGAAATAATATGAATAATGAATAATGAAACCCCAAGATTACAGAAGAAAGTGAGAATTATTACTAAATGTCTACAAAGAAATAATGTGAATAATGAATAATGAAACCTCAAGATTACAGAAGAAAGTGAGAATTATTACTAAATGTCTACAAAGAAATAATGTGAATAATGAAACCCCAAGATTACAGAAGAAAGTGAGAATTATTACTAAATGTTTACAAAGAAACAGTGTCAATAATGAATAATGAAATCCCAAGATAAAAGGTTTTTACCTCAAATCTACCTATGCAAAATAAAGAAAGAGAAAAATCATATGACCTAAAATACATACCACATTGCCAAATGAAGGAAACAACTTCAGTAAACGATTGAATGTAACCAATGTGATATTAAAGAAAACAAGAAAGGAAGAGTATTTATGAACATAATTCATTGAAAAATAAACAGCCAAAATAATGAAATACTATAAGAAAAATAATAGTTGAGCTAAGGACTGTATTTAGTCAGAACACAGTTATAATGATAATCACACAATAACTACTTAGAAAATATTGAGATCAGAAAAACAAATGAAGAAGATACTTAGCATTATAATCACAACAAAAAACGAAAAACAAAAATAATTACAAATGATAACTGTCAGATTTAATATCAAAGAATGTTTAAGGAAACTAAAATGGAATCACAAAGTATGAAGGATAGTAATGAAGAAATATAAAAGCAACAAAGAAAAAAAAATTTTTCCCAAATATTTATTATTAAGTAATTAAAGACATTATTAGGAGATTATTATATTTTATAGCTGACTGTAGATGAATTCCAGCAGTACTATATTAAGGTGTGGTGTGGGCAGCAGAGTATGAAGCCAAACAGTGCCTCTCTGAACTGTACCAACGCACATATTAGGGATTGTTAGGGAAATTAAATATTTAAGGAATATTAGAATAGTTGCAAGAATGACCTCAGTTTCCAAAAGAGTAGGACGAAGAAAACAGAAAGAAATTAGAAATTCTACGAAAACAGAAATAATAATAACAAGAATTAATTAACACTAAAGTACACAAAGAAGAGGATAAAAATAATGTATTTTAGTAGCAAACAGTGAAACGAATTTTATGAACAAAATAATACTTTTCAGAGCGACATCTATGCTGGTGACAAATTGTAAGTGAAATACAAGAGTACGAGAATTGAAACCGTTGCAGTTTGGAAGAGCGGGGATTCAAACGACTAACATTCACACGCTATATTATCTGAATATTATTTCTAAAAAATTTTGTTAACTATAGTTATTTGGCACTGACTAAAGAAAATAATTAATTACTTCCAATATTAAATAACCTAAATAGAAATATTAGCTGTCTACCCTGAGATAGAGTTTTCATGATTACATGTTTAATACAAACAACACTTTAAATATTATACAAATACTAAAATAATTGGACAACGTGTACTTATCGCCCAAACAGTGGGGTAATTATCAAACAGACAGATAATTACAGCACAAATTCTACGACTTAAATATAATTTTGTCATGATTTAGGACTTGAAAATGGTGGAAACACAGAAAGGCCTCGTCCAGAACAGACATTTAGCAGTTTAGCAAATAAACACGACGCAGTGTTGTATGTTAAAGAGACTGCTAATTCAAATAACAAGATTAATTAAACATTTTACGAAATTTTGTACGTTTGTTTTATTATTTCACTAGTGTTTGTGTACTGTTGGAATTCAGAGAAATACAGGATGGGCCAAAAGTTACTACCCATTGTGATTTACTGAGTTACCCATTGTAAACATTAAGATAACTTTTGTTGTCGATAAAATTGCACTGTAGTGTTTACATAAAAAGCTATCAGACACAAACCAAAGGCGCATAATTTAAAATCGATGGGAAGATCACAATAAAAGTTATCTTAATGTTTACAATGGGTAACTCAGTAAATCACAATGGGTAGTGACTTTTGGCCCACCCTGTACAATATTGTACAGAGCGCGTACACGGACCGGTAGCAAAATAACTTTACTTTGCAGGAATAAACTGGCAGCCGCCTTCATCCGTATATTATGGTTACTAGATAGAAATGGATTGCGAGGGTCGGCACAGTCTTAATAGCTGTACTGCGGTAATAGGATCGAGTGAAGATGACGACTCAGTCTGTAGCTGGGTACAAATAATACAGTGGTCTTCTTTGGCATGCCTGGGTGGGTTACACTACACATGTTTACACAACACAAAGAACTTCCTCCTCACCGCGGATAAATGACCGATTTGTCTCTGGAGGTTATAGGACGTGAATTCTACTACGGTCTGGTAGCGCAACAGACCGCAGGCCTAATGCTTGATGGCAGAAGACAATATGAATGAGAACCAAAAGTAAGCTACAGTAAGAGGAACAGACAAAGAATAGTTAATAGTAATCGATTCGTTTGTATTAAGGTCTAGCATTGCTGACTACTGCTGAGTTTATGCATTTGCAGTCAGCACACAGCTTATGTAACGAGGCGTTTTATGAATGCAATACTGTAAGATTTACTGCCTTCCCCCGGAATTATTAGACGCTGTGAGTCTCGGGAAATTCAGATTAACCTTTAATACTTCCGTTTCGCTGCAGCAGGTTTCCGTTCGCGCTTACATCCCGCGAATACGTAAGTGCCGCAACTACTACTGAAAGCACGAAGTACACTCTACTGATAGTTTATACAGTAGCGAGATGTTCGTGTCATTCCAAACTGAATTGGTGTTTAATATTGGTCATTATCAATACAGGTACCAGCTGGTTTGGAATAGTGACAATAAACAAATTCTGTAAGGGACTGCCAGAAATACACATATTGTAACGAGAACCCTCCCTCCCTTGTCAAGCAGGTGAGCAATTAGGATAGCGCTAACTATTATTAATATCTATTTATTAAAAAACCAATTTGGTATTGCATTCAATCCTCTTGTTATTGTTGTATTTCTTATTCTTGTCCCCTCTTCCTCTTCCTCCCACCTCTTCTTCTTCTTCTTCTTCTTCTTCTCCTTCTTCTTCTTCTTCTTCTTCTTCTTCTTCTTCTTCTTCTTCTTCTTCTTCTTCTTCTTCTTCTTCTTCAACTCCTCCTATCCCTCCTTTTTGTTGTTATTGTTGTTGTTGTAGTTGTTCTTCTCCTCCTCTTCCTCCTCCTCCTCCGTGTTGTCGTCGTCGTCGTCGTCGTCGTCGTCGTCGTCGTCGTCGTTGTTGTTGTTGTTGTTGTTGTTGTTGTTGTAGTAGTTCTTCTTCTTCTTCTTCTTCTTCTTCTTCTTCTTCTTCTTCTTCTTCTTCTTATTCTTCTCCTTCGCTGACAAAGTGTTGGTCCCACTAGTAGTGAGCCTATTGCATTGCCCACCGTTTCTTCAGACTATCTGTACTTGTTTCCTCCTCTACTGAATATCGTAACGCTGCCACAAGCAGACTATTCCAAGATATTCTTATCGTATGAACACACCAGCTCTTCGTATTTTTTAAAGATTTCATTGGTCCCTAAGTGTTTCCCGTCCATCTAGCAACCAATCCCTATGCGACTGCTTGTACTGATACTGCTGCTGCCTCTCGCTTCTGCACACCAGAGGCTTCTGTCTTTGCAGTCGCCTCGTTGCAAGCCTGTTTTCTTCATCTCACTGTAGACGTAGTGCTTGCATCATCACCTGGATTTATCTCGCTACCGCGCCCCTTCCAGTCGGAACCCAGTTTAACAACATTCGAGCCAATGTTTTTTAAGATGTAAAACTACAGTATATCTGCACAGTTCTACAGCACTTCGAAAATAAGAGGAGAAAACAATTTAGTTACAATTTGTTTGAAAGATAATATTAAGAAACGGGAGGTACTTTACTAGAATTGCAAAAGACCTCACCCAAAAGAATGACGTTTAAACAGTTGATAAAGGCTCTCTCCGCTGGATGGGAAACGTTACAGTGAAGGGGAAAAATATGGTGGAGTAGGAGGAGAAGAAGAAGAAGAAGGAGAGGAGACGAAGAAGCAGAAGAAGAAGAAGAAGAAGAAGAAGAAGAAGAAGAAGAAGAAGAAGAAGAAGAAGAAGAAGAAGACGTTGATGATAATGACGATGAAAGAATAAGAATAAGGAAAAAATTAGAGTGCGGTAGTTATTGCAGTGTTGCCATAAGTGTCATTAAGTAACTGTCGTAAATATGGTCTAGTAAATGTACTATCTGATTATTAGGCTTTTATTTCTGGTCATCATTCCGTAATCCATAATGTATTTAGTTGGTAATATTTCTTATTTAGGTAGGAAAATTATTATGTTCCACGGGATAAGAGTTTTGGGAAATAGTGTGACTGTAGCTTCTCTGGTAGTTAACAATTCATTCAGCTGAAGTAAAGATAGCTATGCGTGTCACAATAATAATGTCGGTTCTGGTAAATAGGGTTTTCAGCTTAAATCGTGTTTCAGAATGTTATCAAAGTCTCAACCGATAAGATTGAATCGGACTTCTGTAATTGTAGCGGAGTTTGATAAGAAGCGACAGAGCGTACAGTTGACTCAGCCAGGAGCTGACTCTCCTCACCTGATGTATAGCCGAGCACCCACCCCACTAGCTGTCTGCCGGGCAAACCTTTCTTCAACCCTTTCTTTCAATACAAATTATCTCGTCCCTTCTATCAGTAACTAAGTCTTGTTTTATCAAAACATTACGCTAAGACAGCACGTCATACTTTATTCACAAATTAAATGTCACTTATAATTATTTTACGTGTAATTGAAGTAACGTTACAAAGTTATAGAAAATTTTAATGGTTATATCATTAAACATTGTAATTTGAAGTTTAGTTGGTACGTTGCTTAATTTGTGAAATAGTTTTAATTACAGAAAATCCAAAATAACCAATCATATTTTCTTACAAGTAATTTCCGTTTAATTTAATTAATGTTAATACGTTACAGTAAATTTTATTGATTGCATTATTAAATGTGTGAGATTAAAACTGATATGTCACTTTGCTCATCTGTTTTGTTTCTTTATGATTTCCTTCTTCTTCTTCTTCTTCTTCTTCTTCTTCTTCTTCTTCTTCTTCTTCTTCTTCTTCTTCTTCTTCTTCTTCTTCTTCTTCTTCTTCTTCTTCTTCTTCTCCTTGTTACGACTCTGCCCTGTTCTATAACAACGGTCGTACACGCTGTCACTCCACCTCTTCCTTGGCCGACCAATGCTCATCTTGGTGTTTGCTTGGTTATCTCTTGCCTTTTTCACTAGCCTTGTGTCATATTTTCTCGATATGTGTTCATTCCATATGCGTTCCTTCTTCTTTACGCAATCAAAGAATTAGTATCTGTTACATTACACGTCCGTATAATTCGTTCTGTTTCGAGCCCATATTTTTTTCAGTGGATAGTTGGCTAACCTTGTCCACCAACCCTCTTCCTCCATCCGGGCTTGGGACCGGCAGTGGTATCCAATATGCTACTCAATTTTATAATTTTCGAGTAGGACAAGGCATGATTTTTGAGTAGGATGTTACCATCTTTTGATCCTACTCATCTGTGTGTGTGTGTGTGTGTGCATCCTTTTAACCACCCTCTTCCTCTCCACACACGTGGAGCTGACCCACGTGTGTGGAGAGGAAGAGGGTGGTTAAAAGGATGCACACACACACACACACTGGAACACAAGGAATTTACTAGAAAAATATGTAACTGTACAGATGGTGTGACAGGGTTTAGGGGGTGGGGAAGGGTCATTAATTTTTAGTTTGTTGTGGGTGAGCAGGGTGGGGGAGAGGGGTGAAGGGTTGGGTATTACATATTTTCTGCCTATTCCTGATCTGACGATGAGCTGTGAAGCTTGAAAGCGCTAATCGGAATAATTTTTATATAGTGGTGTGCAATATTGATCATTCTGATTAAAAGTAAAAGTAAAAGTAAAAGTAACAGTCTTGCAAGCTAATATCTTGAATCGAATACGATTAAAAGTTTAAAGACTAAATACCAATGGTTACCCGGATCCGGGGAAAAGCTAAATATAATTTGTTGTGATCCCACAGTATATATATAGCCATTTAAGTAATTTTGATAATTTAATTAATAACGTAATGGGATCTGTAGTTTGAGTAAATGTCATTTGTTTTTTTAAAATGTTTAATAAAGGGGAATCTTCTTGTTACACACATATACTGAGTACATAAATCAACAGTTGTCCCTTCCCTGATTCCTTTTATATTTACTGTGTGTTGTTCTGTTTAAATTTCAGCTCGTCCCGAATAAGGCAGCCTTAAGTAATTGGGAGAACCAATTACTTTGGGTTCCCTCTGTTATAACTCAAGAGAAGAGGTTATAATGTCGCCCGATAATAACTCTCGAACCGAACTGTAAATATATCGCTGGTATACTTACTTGAGCGTCCCTGAGTAATTGTATTTATAGCCGCCAAAAATCTAGACGATTCCTAAATGCGTTTTAGCGTCCGTATGAACTACGTAATTAACTGCGGCCTTGACACAGTCCGCACGGCTGGCGGCATCGAGAAGACTCTCGCAAATGCGTCTACAAGCACGTACGCCACACACAGTAGAGCGAGATTCTTCTGGCACATTCAACAAACACGTAGAGTGTTCTGTGATGTCGTAACAATATCTAGCTTTTTTAAACTGGCAGATGTGTCTTCCAGAAGATTTTATGATTGGTGACTCTATAACCTCTTCTCTTGAGTTATAACTTAGGGAACCAGTGATAATTGGATGTGCCAATTATACCGGCTGCCTTCGTTGTGAAGCACTGAAAATAATCACAACAAATAAACAATTTATATAGCAGGATATTAGGAAGGGGAGACTGTTGATTTATGCACTCATTTTACTCGGTACTTAGATGACATCTCTTTATTACATTTGGTGATTAAGTTCTCTATTGAAAGTTCTCAAACAATATAGTTTACTATATGATTAAATATATAAATTACTACTTTACAAAGGGGCCTCAAAATATGATGTACATCTTATTGATTAATTCCACGGATCCGGGATTAAATATATTAAATGAATTATGGTTTCCTTGCCATGTACAATATTGAAACTCTAACCATTTGAAGAATGGTTTTTTATTAATCTTCTAACACAACAAAACTTTTAGTTTAAACTTTACCTTTTTGCTATAACTAGCGTTATTAGATTTTATACTACATGTTACCTAAAATATCAGGTTTCTAAAGTCTTTAATGTTATTACATTTAAACATAAGTTTTAAAGTCTTTAATATGATAATTTAAATTGTCTTTTTGGGTTTATAATTTTGTAACTCTTAACCATGGAAGACAAGCCTCCATGTCACCTGTGTTTTTCCTGAAGTTGCTGCAGAATTCGTCCTTCGGTCTTCCTGATGTTTCTTGAAGTTCAGTCGTTACCTTATCATACTGTGATGGTGAAGTTCTTGAAGTATGTGAAATATTTCCTGGTGTGGTACATTCATCTCCGGCGACTGTAGTTACTCTTAATAATTCTTGTAGTTAGAATACATAGATAGAATGTTTGTTTCACTGTTACACACTTCACATGATGATAGATTAGTTTACAATCACCTTCTTGGTTGTAATACTGTATTATTTACATAGTCCGTTATTTTATAATATAGAGAGATGTCATCACCACACAAATTTACTTATTTAAATAGTCATAGTATCAACACTTTCACATTTTTATATATATACGTAGCGAAACAACGCTTTACGCTGCTTACGGCGTGAGCGCTCCATTACAAGTGGCAGAAAATAGATAAGGGGAGCGTAGTAATCTCAAGACAATTACTAGGCTACATAAAAGTAGTTCCGTGTTTCTAATTTTAATTAAAGGACTACGGTTGATTAAATAATTAAATCGTGATATTCTTAGTTGCAGAAGTTATCAAAGTACGTAACAATGGTCTTAATTAATTATTTAAATAATAACAAATTTACAATAATACTTAGTTTATTTAGGGGTCAGAAAACAAGTTAATTCTGGTCAGTTCTTGTTTATGCAGGATAAATTAATAAGCTTTACCCTTTCTGTACAATTCCATTCCCTTTTAATTTTATTATTAGACTTATATTAAATATTATTATTATTAAATGATTGCCATAAGATTTAGTTTACAATGTGAGATTTTATTAAGAATTTAAAATTTCTCCGCTTATATATTATCAACTTAATTAATTCACATATTTTTATTAATGAAATCGTCACATACTCCGCCGCTTAAGCCACAGACGCCGGTATAATTTTTTTTTTTTTTTTTTTTTTTTTTTTTTTTTTTTTTTTTTTTTAATATACCGGGAGTATGTTTAGGGATTTCTATTACACAAATTTCTCTCACCAGTTTCTCTCTGTATGTAATTATGAGTTACACACGTCAGTTTCGAATTGATTCTTCTTACTATCTACATATCATACTTTACAGACTAATTCTAATACTACATAAAATTCACACATTATAAAAAAACATATTGTTAACATTCTAAATTTTCTTAACACTACTACTTATGACTACTACCGGGTTTTTCTTTAGTTGGGAGTTATTCTAGTGATAGAATTACTCATTAAGTAATTTGTTACTTAATTATTTCTCATATTTGCTGTCAGCTGACTTCTTACTTTGCTCTACTTTTGAAGAATAGGATTCAAGGGTGATCAGGCCTCGTACCTATCTATACCATTAGCTAGCTAAATGTTACTCTGGTACTCCTTTGCAGTTGAGTACAAAACATATACCTTTCTTTTTTCTTTACAGTTATTTAACTTGCACTCTACCATTACCTTCTTCGTGATAATGTTTTATCTGAGAAATATGTGTCCTTCGTACATATTTTTGAGTAGAGGGTTCATACAGTGCTACGGTTACTGGAGTTAAATATTTGTGAATTTGATAAGGACCGCACCATCGGTATGATAGCTTGGAAGTGGTCTTATCGATTGCACTACTCGTAGGATGTGTTTTACACATAACTAAGTTACCGATTTCGTACTTTACTTCATTATTTTTATTTCGCTCGTGATATTTCCTTGATTTCGGTAAGTTTGTTCGTAAATTAGCGCGCGCTTCATTCCATATTTTCCTAATATTTTTATCCCTAATTTCAAGGGGTAACAATTCATGTATTTTCCACTTAGTGGATAATGGGTGGTTGGGTTTATATTTGAACAATAATTCAAATGGGGTCGACTTATGTCCTTCATGATATGCAGAATTAAAAGCGAACTGTATCCAGGATAAGTTCTGGTCCCAAGAAGTATGGTCGTTAGCATGGTAGGCAATTAAAGCAGATTTTAGGTTTCGCAAATACCTCTCAGCTATATTACCTTGCGGACGATACTCTGTAGTGGTAATATGGTTTATACCTAGTTTGAAACACATGTTCCTGAATTCCTTGGACTTAAACTGTGGTCCGTTATCCGACACTAGATGGACAGGAATACCGAATTCTTTAAATAATCTATGCTGTAAAATATTTACTGTGGTTGTAGCTAAGGCTCGCCGCATGGGGTACATCCAGACGAATTTGCTAAAAGAGTCTACACAAATTAGTAACATTGTATTTCCTGATTTGGAACGCGGATAGGGTCCTGAAAAGTCTACATAAATTTTGGAGAATGGGGTAGCAGGAATCTCTGAGATTAACTGACTTATTTGGCTGTTTCTCGCTGGTTTGCTGAGTGCACACAACTTACACTTTTTTACAAAATTGGCGATCTCACTGTTCATATTTTCCCAGTGATATTCTTTACGAATTCGGTGTATAGTTTTATTTATTCCCATATGTGCTCCAATGGTGGAAGAGTGATAATATTCCATCAGCATAGGTTTAATAATATCAGGGGCAATTATTCGTAGATGTTTTCCGTTCGCTATTTTACAACATAATACTCTCCTACTTAATATGTATTTCTCTGACTTATTTCCTTTTTCAAGTTGTTCGATAATTGGACTCAAACGTGGGTCTTGTATTTGATACTGGGCTAAATCCGTAAATGCAAGAGGAAATTCGGTAATTAAAGTATTAATAATCGGCGTTTCTCTACTCTTGTTTTCGTAAGTATTACTACTAGGCTGGAACATACGTGACAGTGTATCGGCAACTACGTTTTGGGTGCCTCTAATATGTTGTACTTTGAATTTAAAACAATTTAATCTTAATACCCAACTTCCGATACGGCCTAACTGTTTTGGGTGATTTAGTAGCCAAGATAACGCTTGATTATCTGTTTCTAATAAAAACTCCTTATGTTCTAAAAATGGTTTGAACTTCTCAAAAGCGAAAACTATAGCTAAACATTCTAATTCGTATGCGGAGTATTTCTTTTCTTGCTCAGTTAGGGTGCGAGAAGCGTAACTAATAGGTAACCTTGAGTTATCTACTTCCTGATATATTACTGTACCTAGGGCGACACTAGAACTGTCTGTCTGCACTACAAATGGTTTTGTAAAGTCGGCTAATTGTAGTACGGGGGGTGATATTATGCTTTCTTTTAATTTCTCGAATGCGGTTTGGTGTTGCTCATTCCATTCAAATTTAATTCCCTTCTTTCTTAAGGTATTTAGCGGTGCTGCAATTTCGGCTAGATGTGGGATGTACTTATGGAAATAATTTATCATTCCCAAAAATCGGGCTATTCCTTTTGCATCCCGCGGCGGTAAAAATTCTCTGATGGCACGGGTTCGCTCTGGGTCTATGCTTACCTTTCCGTTTGCTTTTACGATGTGACCTAAAAATGAGAATTGTGTCACAGCAAAATTTACTTTACTGGGATTTACGGTTAATCCAGCTTTCTCCAATCGGGTTAGTACTTCACGTAGATGTTCAAGATGTTGCTCAATTGACTCGCTGTAAATAACAATGTCATCTAGGTAGTGGTACACATATTTAAACTTTATGTCATGAAATAATTTTTCTAATAATCTGCTACATACAGAACTACCTTGGGATATACCAAAAGGTACCCTTGTAAATTGGTACAGGTTGAAAGGGACGGCAAAGGCGGTAAGACGTTTTGATTCTTCCGAAAGAGGTATCTGATGAAATGCCTGATTTAAATCCATAATGGTAAAAATTTTTGCTTTAGTAAAATAATGAAATGCACTGTGGATGTCGGGAAGTGGTATAGATTCAAATTCTATCCGTTTATTTAGTTGTCTGTAGTCCACCACTAATCTATGTTTGTCGTTACTTTTGGGTACTAAAAACGCAGGTGATGAATAAGATGACGTAGAGGGTTCGATGACTCCTTGTTCTAACAATTTATTAATTTGGTTCCTCATCACTTCCATTTTCGGTGGTGATAATTTGTATGGGGCTAAACGAATTACTTTGTTGTCGCTCAAATTTATTTTGTACTCTATCAGATCCGTCAGTCCTAATTTTGGGGTGAGGACGTTGGAGAATTGTTTTATTAAAGTCTGTATGTTCCGTCTATCTTTACTTTTCAGATGACTTAATTCAGATTCGTGATGCTTTATATGTGTAGAAGTAGTGCTAGTACTTTCTCTGTTATTTGCATTATCATGCAAGTTATATTTCCGTGAACGATCGAATCCAAAGTAAAATATCTTCTCGTGAATGTCTAAAATTATTCCTGTTTTACTGATAAAATCAGCTCCCAATATTAATTGGGTCCTAATTCGTCGCATACCAACATTGGAAAATACCACGTTAAATTTTTAATTTTTACTTTAAACGTGATGATAAGTTTTATCATTAAGTTTTGCTTATTAGCTGTAGCGCATCTAATATTTACTGATTGACTGCGTTTAACTAAATTGTGTTTAAATAATTGATCGGCTAGCTCTTGACTAATTAAACTTCGCGTGGATCCGGAATCAATTAATCCGAGGGTGGATGTAACACCAAGGTCAACTTGTATATACGGTAATTCACACCTATTGTAATCACATTTACTAATAGAGTTACATTTATCGATAAATTTCCTAACATAGCGGTCTAATTTTCTTTTGTTATTATTATTAGTATTTTGTTTTAACTTGTGGTCTCTCAGGGGTTTACCTGTTTTCACGATGCTGCGGAAGACACAGGGTTTCGGATCTCCCTGCCTTACATGTTTTTTGGATAATGAGTTTTCTGATGATTCTGTTTCCGTTTACAGTTTCTACTGAGGTGTCCAGGTTTTCCGCAGTTATAGCATATATATTCTTTACGCGGGCTCTCACTGGTTTCGTGTCTAGGTGGTGGCTCTTTGGACTTACCGTGGCCATGAACATAGGTTGGTCGCCGAAATGGGCGTCGTTCTCGTAGACTTCTTGTATCTGAGGATAGGGCTTGCGTTTCCTTTCTATGTGGTGTTGTGGATACCGGTGCATGTCGATGCTGATCTGCATACCACACATTTGAAGAGTGCACACTACATTGTTCAAGGTCAGCGAAAGTAAGGGGTCTACTTATTAGAGCTAAACGGGAGCGTTCTTCAGGAGATAAGCCTACCAATATAGTATCGACCAATTGTTTTTCAGTCCAGTCGACTTGCAGTAGACGTGAAGATTCTCTGATGTCTGCGATATAGTGGGCCAATCTTTCTTGAGCCCTTTGTACTCGAAGTACGGTATTTCTTTTTATCTCCTCATATATTCCAGTGGGAATAAAATTTTTGATTATATTTGTATGAAGTTCTTCTACCGGAAGATTCGAGTTTAATGATTCGAGGACACGATCTCGTAAAGGTGGTTTTCATTTGGGTAAGATGACCTGCAGTATTTGCCAATCGCTCAATTGTTGTAGATCTTTTATTTGCAGTAGATATCTGATAAAAGTCAATAGAGTCGTGATGCTTAAGCCATCGGTGTAAGGAATATCATTAATTATTTTTTCTACTGGGTGGGAAATCTTTCCGTAGAGGTCTACATTAAAATATACGTTAGGTATACTTTTCGAAGGATTGGTGTTTGCATTAGGATTTGTAATCGCATATTTACTAGTGCGAGTATGCTGAACATTTGGCGGTGGGGGTTCTAACATAGTTTGGGTTTTTAATTCTCTACTAGGTACTTGTTCCTGACTCAGTGGTATCTTCGATACGGTGGGTGATTCGGGGTTCGAGGTGGAGAGAGGGTGTTCTAAAGTAGGGGATTGAACTGGGGAGATATATAATTTTTGTAAGTAGTGCTCAATTTCCTCCATTCTCGATGAGTCTGATTTTCGTCGTAAGTCGTTGATAATTATAGGTAATTGGCTTAATGCCTCCTCCGCAAATTTCTGCACATCGGGGGGGATTATGGTGACGTCGGGCCAGCTTAATAAATTATTTAACCGGCGGGTTAAATGTTCTATACGTTGCGTAACGCGCAAAAATTCCGTAGGTGATTTCTTGTCCTCAAGGTTCTGAGATAATACTATCAGTTCCCTATATTTCGCATAACAGGTTTCTCGTTCGCCGTCATAATCGAGTTCACGCAATCTATCTAACTGCGAGGGTGTATCTGATCCGGTTTGGCGTAATGATTTTCGTAATTCAGACACGGTAACATTCACGTGTTTTAATCCTCGTAAAAGTGCCTCGTAGCATAGCTCATCTTTTAATAACAGATCAGGATTAAATTCTGCCATTTTTGTAACGTGAGCGGCTATAACTAATTATTCTACTATTTGCATTAATTGTTATACAACGCTTCCTTTTTCTTTTACACAAAAATATAAAACTATAAATCAATCGTGTTCTTACTCCTTTTTCTTTTTTACAAATAAACACTTAAAATGTTACGACAACCTTTATCGTTTTACTTTGAGAGAGAGAGAGAAATTTCACACATGCATGAATATGCGTACGACAAAAGATTCCCCCTTCGGTTACTAACACACGAACAGACACGCTTCTTATAACAATAGACCACACAAGGAGGGTGACTTATTGTCAACTCAACTAAACAATGACAATTTCAAACAAACGGCAGCAGGAAACTACACGTCCGAGATTGTCGAGAATGTGGCACGTTTATGAATGGGACTTTTAACAAGTACCGACATGGTTTGTTTACATGGGATTATATGTTAATATTACGTTACACATATTATATTTACTAATAAATTTATTTATACTATATTACTATAATATTAATTATTATTTTTATCTTATTTCAAACTCTGACACATATTGAAATACATGAGTGTATAGATCAACAGCTTTTGTGCGTGGGATATCGGGACGCAATTACTTCTTTCTTTTCTCTTACGCAAAATTAGCAAATTCGCAAAAATAGCAGCAGAATAGCAAAAATAGCAGCAGAGCAGCAGAATAGCAGAGTGGCGCAAATTATAACCTCTTCTCTTGAGTTAACCTATTAACTTAGGGAACCAGTGATAATTGGATGTGCCAATTATACCGGCTGCCTTCGTTGTGAAGCACTGAAAATAATCACAACAAATAAACAATTTATATAGCAGGATATTAGGAAGGGGAGACTGTTGATTTATGCACTCATTTTACTCGGTACTTAGATGACATCTCTTTATTACATTTGGTGATTAAGTTCTCTATTGAAAGTTCTCAAACAATATAGTTTACTATATGATTAAATATATAAATTACTACTTTACAAAGGGGCCTCAAAATATGATGTACATCTTATTGATTAATTCCACGGATCCGGGATTAAATATATTAAATGAATTATGGTTTCCTTGCCATGTACAATATTGAAACTCTAACCATTTGAAGAATGGTTTTTTATTAATCTTCTAACACAACAAAACTTTTAGTTTAAACTTTACCTTTTTGCTATAACTAGCGTTATTAGATTTTATACTACATGTTACCTAAAATATCAGGTTTCTAAAGTCTTTAATGTTATTACATTTAAACATAAGTTTTAAAGTCTTTAATATGATAATTTAAATTGTCTTTTTGGGTTTATAATTTTGTAACTCTTAACCATGGAAGACAAGCCTCCATGTCACCTGTGTTTTTCCTGAAGTTGCTGCAGAATTCGTCCTTCGGTCTTCCTGATGTTTCTTGAAGTTCAGTCGTTACCTTATCATACTGTGATGGTGAAGTTCTTGAAGTATGTGAAATATTTCCTGGTGTGGTACATTCATCTCCGGCGACTGTAGTTACTCTTAATAATTCTTGTAGTTAGAATACATAGATAGAATGTTTGTTTCACTGTTACACACTTCACATGATGATAGATTAGTTTACAATCACCTTCTTGGTTGTAATACTGTATTATTTACATAGTCCGTTATTTTATAATATAGAGAGATGTCATCACCACACAAATTTACTTATTTAAATAGTCATAGTATCAACACTTTCACATTTTTATATATATACGTAGCGAAACAACGCTTTACGCTGCTTACGGCGTGAGCGCTCCATTACAAGTGGCAGAAAATAGATAAGGGGAGCGTAGTAATCTCAAGACAATTACTAGGCTACATAAAAGTAGTTCCGTGTTTCTAATTTTAATTAAAGGACTACGGTTGATTAAATAATTAAATCGTGATATTCTTAGTTGCAGAAGTTATCAAAGTACGTAACAATGGTCTTAATTAATTATTTAAATAATAACAAATTTACAATAATACTTAGTTTATTTAGGGGTCAGAAAACAAGTTAATTCTGGTCAGTTCTTGTTTATGCAGGATAAATTAATAAGCTTTACCCTTTCTGTACAATTCCATTCCCTTTTAATTTTATTATTAGACTTATATTAAATATTATTATTATTAAATGATTGCCATAAGATTTAGTTTACAATGTGAGATTTTATTAAGAATTTAAAATTTCTCCGCTTATATATTATCAACTTAATTAATTCACATATTTTTATTAATGAAATCGTCACAACTCTACAATTGACATTTGTTGGTTGCGGGCGATCAGGCTATTCTGAAAACAGACTGCAGATGGTGATACATTTGTTAAATCGAATCTGCAAAGACTCTGGGTTGCAGATATCCACACGTAAGTCCAAGGTGATGAGTTTTCGTGGAACTGATTCCGTACGGGCAAAAATTGTTATAGATGGTACGGTCCTGAAACAAGTTAGCAGTTTTCAATACCTGGGCTACAGTGTGTCTTATAATGTATGGAACGACGTTGTGAATAAGTTTGCATAAGTCCAACCTTATGTGCGGAACCATCAGGCGAACTCTTAAGTCAGCAAGTAAAAGAACACGGTTAAAATTCTAAAAGGTGATAGCTCTTTCCATACTTCTTTATAGGTCTGAGAATTCGACTTTAACGAAATTCCAGGCCAGTCGCTTCCAAGCGGCTGAAATGAGATTTCTCAGGCACGTGGCAGGGTATACTCTCCATGATCACAGAAGAAACACAGATATACTGTAGGAACTGAATATTGTGAGTAGTATACTCGACAAGATCGCCACATATCGGCTACATTTTTGGGAACGTCTTTGCCGAATGGATGACTGCCGCATCCCCAAACAACTCTATAACTATAAGCCGAGGAGACGGAGAGGTGTGGGACGTCCGAGGAAGCGCTGGAGTGATCAGCTCTAATCTTTACCTATTTGATACCGGAACAAACCACCCTTGGTTTAATCCGTGAAGATGATGATATAGCTTTTAAGTTTTGTGTATGTTTCCGTAGATAATCACTGACCAATATATCTACAACTAATGCCAAATAACTAAAAACAATAATTAATGTCTAAACATACGTGTTGACAAATGTAGGCTAATGTTTAACAATTTCAGTAGCGCAACTTAACGTCCAAAACTTTTTTTGCAGTTACCGAAATTTCAAGTTTTAGCTGTGTGATTAACGGCAAAACAGTCGAGTGTTTTGTATCATTGTGCTGCAGTGAGCTGTAAAAAACGGTAAAACACATTTTGTTACAACTAGAATTAAATGTACAAACATTAACATAACTTACAGGAGAATTAGCTGTAAAGTGTGTTTAAAGATAAATTGAACAGAATCAGTCGAACCAACATAGCAAACAGAGAGCGCAGAAACGAATGTTTAGCGACAAAATAAATTTTTACACTGAAGTAATTGCAAAACATTTTCCCCATTTAATGTTTATATATTACCACAATGCGTAAGGCAATGTGAAGTGCGGCTAATGATTATATTAAATATTGCATTTCTCTTTCAACTTATTCATATTTCCTCATTTTTCTTGTATATTTTATATTATTTTTAATAATAGTAGTCCTTTTTGTACAAGAATTAATTTTTTTATTTTGTGAATATTACAATGTTTCAATAGTATTTAACTATCATCATCAGATATATATTAATAAATTAAAATATTATTTTTTTAACTCAGTAATAAAAGTATTAAGCTTCCCGACAGCAAAACCCACTCATAATTGTGAACGAAGACCATTTACTATTTTTTTTTTAGCAAAGTAACAATTCTACAGCAATCACATAATAAACGATAAAAATTTTATTTTTTTATGTTACAATTTTTTTACTCTTATACCTGGCTGTATTTATCTATAATTTCTGATTCCATTTTTGGCTGTGGGGTCAACAAAGTTCTTGAGTTTTTTAAAACTTTACGCTACGCTTAGATTTTGGTAAAAATTCTGTTTAGTTTAATAGCCCAGATGGAATTTTTTCAAATTTTCTGACTTTTAGCCTATTTTATGGTTATTGGAGTCCACAGATTGTGAAAATTTTAAAAATTAACACTAAATTCAGATTTTGGTTAAAATTCATTTCAATTTGAGACGCCACTTGAATTCTTACGATTTATCGAAACTGTATCCACTTTTTGACGTTTGACCAGAATCGGAGGTTGTGGCTCTGAGGCGCTGATGGTTCGCATGTAAGGGAAGAAGGAGATCGCAGCTGCAGCACGGAGAGTTTGTAGCCAATGACCGGACAAACGCAGACAAGATAGGAACTCGAATACCCCTTCGGATAACGTCATTCCTGACAAACAGGGCCTCTAAGTACCAGAGGAAACGGGTACTCATCGGGCGGAGGCAGAACAGCGCAAACACATCAGGATGCTAAAACGTCCGGCGCTTCTCTATCTGACTGTCGAATCTTATGATGAACAGAGCGGATACATTTATATATATATATATATATATATATATATATATATATATATATAGTCTACTTACAGTTTTCAGTAAAGATCACATAGCAAAATCACTTTCCACGAATGAACTCGTAGCTAACTTCGTATATTAGGATTACTACAATAGGACGAGATATAGACGATGGATTGAGAGGGAGGGAGAGAGTGAGAGAGAGAGAGAGAGAGAGAGAGAGAGAGAGAGAGAGAGAGAGAGAGAGAGAGAGAGAGAGAGAGAAGTGAGAGTGAGGGAGGGGGAGAGTGAGTGAGAGAGTTGTATGCAATCGACTCGTTCGTAGTAAGATTTTTGCATTGCTGACTACTGCTGAATTTATACATTTGCAGTCAGCACACAGCTTATGTAACGAGGCGTTTTATGAATCTAATACTGTATGATATATTGCCTCCTCCCCCCCAGGAATTATCAAACGCTAGTAAGTCTCGAGAACTTTAGATTAACCTTAATACAGTACTTCCGTTTCGCTGCAGCAGGTTTCCGTACGGACTTCCAGCCTGCGAATACTAAGTGCTGCCACGGTTACTGAGAAAAATGAACACCTCACACCAAACTGAATTGGAGTCCTCTTATTGCATTCTGTGTGTGTGTGTGTGTGTGTGTGTGTGTGTGTGTGTGTGTGTGTGTGTGTGTGTGTGTGTGTGTGTGTGTGTGTGTGTGTGTGTGTGTGTGTGTGTGTGTGTGTGTGTGTGATATTTGTAAAAACTTTTGTGACGATTTAAAAAATTGTTTAAATAGCACAAATTAAATTTTTGTTCTTATAACAAGTAAGAGTATTATCCACCCCTTATCTGTACCTAGATTCCTGTATCAACGTGCAGATAGTCCAGTAAGAACACGCAAAGTACGGTGTTATTCAGCCAAAAATAATAATTCCTTTAATTAAATAAAAGACGTATTAATAATAATAAGGAAATACCTAACTCATAACAAAAGGTAGCATAAACTATTACTAGTTAATTAATGAATAATTAATACTACTAAAGGAACGAACTACTTTTCTCAGCGCGTAAACCGCGCCAGCTTACAGACTCCTCGCCGCCCAAACAAACCCCATTCGCCGGAGAAACTTCGACATGTAAGGATGTCGCAAATGTGTTGTCAAGTTACACTTAGGTGTATACCGCTCAACTACGATACGATCACGTTAGTTGTTATTTTGATTTAACCCAATGTAGCGTTGGAAAATAACTAAAAACTAGTAATGTAGTGCGTGAAGCAAATATGGGTAATATGTAATATAAAAAAAAAACTTAGCCGACACATCTCTTAACAAACAGTAAGTGGTAAGATATGTTCCTTACCATATTTTAGTGCTGCTAAAATAAGAACAATTAAAATGTAAAATGTGAACAACCGACTCCAGAAGAAGAAAGTTACAACAACAACCGTATGAACTTCTAGTAGCAGAATCCAATCGTCATGAACTAGACTACAATTCGGAAACAATCAGCCAAATGGAGCATCAAGAGGAACATCGTATCACACCCAAGAAGACTACTGAAGAAGACCATCACGAATCCCCACAGCAAACTCACGTTCTATTCAGGTGATATTTAATCATAACATTTGTGCATAACTTGTCTTTTTTTAAAAAAAAAACGAAACAAAAGAACAGTAAAGTTTCTTTTAAAGACTTTTAGATAACTTAAAGATTAACATATAAATATTTGTAATCTCTGTAATGATATAGTATTAACCTTACGATGTTTAGAGGTAAAGTAATTCTGAAAATTTACTCCGGACTATTCTTCAAATAGTTTGGATGAAGTTGTGATATATTAGAATATTGCAAAGTTGAGACCCGGATCCGTGGTACTTGAAATAATACATAGCTGAATGATTTTGAGATACAAAGAGTAAAGAAAAAAAATTTAAAGAATATTTAATGCAGAATTTATTAGAATCTTTCTTTTAAAAGCAAAGTAAAATAAGTAAAAAAAATTTAATGGATGACCATTAACGCTATTACTTTTATACTTAGTTAAAATATAAGAATAAAGAGATGTTTTCGCTAATACCCAGAGAGCGAATAAATTTATGTAACCCTTGACTAATTCCTGATATATGCAGTGTTATAATTTGTTGGTAAGTACATTTTACTAACAACGGCAGCTAGTTTAATTAACAGCGAACAATTGAACTGGTTTCCTTAACAAGGGAGACGTTATAAAACTTTACCTCAAGATGTGTTTCCTTATTTGGAACATGTTTCGGGAATCCTTGTGTTCCCATCTTCAGCCTTCCTGATTTTGAAACTTATGAGGTACTTGTGTGTTGGTTGGTAGTTGCTGTGGTTTCCTGTTGGTTTCTGGTGCTTTAAATTGATATTATTGTGTGTGATTGTGGTGTATATATTCGTATTTTGTGTATTTTCTATGTTGAGTGCTTTGAAAATTGTGTCGTGTTTTGTACTGATTTTTATTTGTTCAGGTATTAGTTTCTTTTGTGTTTTATGTTCGTAAATTTGCAAATTTTACAAAATACAAATATATACACACCACAATCACACACAACAATACCAATTTAAAGCACCAGAAGCCAACGGGAAAACAACAGCAACCACCAACCAACACACAAGTACCTCACAAAGTCAAAATCAGGAAGGCTGAATATGGGAACACAAGGCTTCCCGAAACATGTTCCAAATAAGGAAACATATCTTGAGGTAAAGTCTTTATAAATATTAAATATTGCGATGTACAAGGTCGCATAGAATAAATAAGTCGATATCTTAGATATGGAAATGTTGGCTTTAATCAAAGATTTTCTTAAATTTAGACAGCACATATTTTACTACAGTTTATATGAGCACAACAAAATTAATAGACAGTTTTTGTATACAAATAAAATAAATAAATAGTTTTGTTTAAATAAATAAATAAATTACTACTTCTTTGTAAATAAAAATTAATAAACAGTTTCTGTTGATCTTCAGTATTACTTTAAAATAATTCCTACATACTAATAACATACACGTTAATTTCTATAAGTTTGTGTGTCTCATTAGTTTATAATTGTTTTATTTAGTTTATTGTAAATGAGTTCACTTTCCTGAATAAGATGAATGGTGGCGTCTTTCTCCTTGTTTCCTGGTGAATGTTGACAGCTACTCCTTCCAGGCAGTCGTCAGGATACCCCGCTCCTCCTGTGGTTCTTCTTCAGGATCTCCTGATACAACGTTTGTTTAGTAGAGCTTTAAGCCGTATGGTTAACCGACTACACGTTTGGCCAAATATTATCAAAGTCTCAACCGAAAAGATTGAATCGGACTTGTGTAGTCGTAGCGGAGTTTGATAAGAAGCGACAGAGATTTGCAAAAGGCCTCACCCAATAGAATGACGTTTAAACAGTTGACAAAGGCTCTCTCCGCTGGATGGGAAACGTTACAGTGAAGGGGAAAAAAGATGGTGGAGTAGGAGAAGAAGAAGAAGAAGAAGGAGGAGAGGAGACGAAGAAGCAGAAACAGAAGCAGAAGAAGAAGAAGAAGAAGAAGAAGAAGAAGAAGAAGAAGAAGAAGAAGAAGAAGAAGAAGAAGAAGAAGAAGAAGAAGAAGAAGACGTTGATGATAATGACGATGAAAGAATAAGAATAAGGAAAAAATTAGAGTGCGGTAGTTATTGCAGTGTTGCCATAAGTGTCATTAAATAACTGTCGTAAATATGGTCTAGTAAATGTACTATCTGATTATTACGCTTTTATTTCTGGTCATCATTCCGTAATGCATAATGTATTTAGTTGGTAATATTTCTTATTTAGGTAGGAAAATTATTATGTTCCACGGGATAGGAGTTTTGGGAAACAGTGTGACTGTAGCTTATCTGGTAGTTAACAATTCATTCAGCTGAAGTAAAGATAGCTATGCGTGTCACAATAATAATGTTGGTTCTGGTAAATACGGTTTTCAGCTTAAATCGTGTTTCAGAATGTTATCAAAGTCTCAACCGAAAAGATTGAATCGGACTTGTGTAGTCGTGCTGGAGTTTGATAAGAAGCGACAGAGCGTACAGTTGACTCAACCCGGAGCTGACTCTCCTCACCTGATGTACAGCCGAGCACCCACCGCACTAGCTGTCTGCCGGGCAAACCTTTCTTCAACCCTTTCTTTCAATACAAATTATCTCGTCCCTCCTATCAGTAACTAAGTCTTGTCTTATCAAAGCATTACGCTAAGACACCACGTCATATTTCATTACCAACTCACAAGTCAAACTTTGTTGTAATTACTTTGAGGATAATTTAATTAGCGTTAATTTATATTAGATTAACGAATTTAAATTATTATTAGGAAATATAATTTTATTTGTTATTTTTCTTATTTTATGAAGTAGGCTACAAAGTACGTCGATATACACAATTGAGAAAACATTATGGAATAGAATTTTTTTTTTTTTTTACACAAACAGGGCAGCCGTGGAACAAGCAGATATCATTTCCTTTTCTTCTCCTCCCAGAAGGCCCTCATTCGCACACTATGCGCGGCCTTCCTTTCCCTTTCTCGTCTTCTTCCCACCGCAGAGAACCTCAAGATTCTGAATTTACTTTCTGTATGCATTTCTATCCACACAGTCATTCAAAGAGATAACCAGTTTCATCATTTCCTCCTTGAGTTGTTTTGTGTATCCGTTCAGACGGGAAACTTGCCAAATATAGTTGAAAGTATGTCCAAGGAGTGGCATTTGTTTAAAGAAATATACTGAATTAATTATGTTACTTGTACGCAGACGAGATGATAATAACAGTGATAATGACGGGGCCGCTTCTCTGGAGTAGGACGGCGCTTTTGAATGTCTGAGTTAGAGTAGTATGTGTTACATTACAAACAATGATGTGGTGAATAAGCTATATAAGGTCAACCATGTGTGCGGGACCATCAGGAGATCTCTAAAATCAATGTGTAAAGAAACACGCCTAAAGTTGTACAAAGTAATGACCCCCCCCCCATCTTACCTGTGGGTCTGAGAATTGGATTTTTAACGAAATCCCATGCCAGTCATACTGAAGTGGTCGAAAAAAGCTTTATCAGGCACGTGACAGTAGTTAGTAGTATCTAGCGTATACTCTCAAATACGTAGAAGAAACGCAGATACGCGACAGGAACTAAATACTGTGGAACTTGGTTATAACGTCATTGAAGGGACCAAAAAAATAATGACGTTATGTCCGAGTGACGTTATAAAAGACCCTTTTTAATCACTAGTAAGGAAGGAAAAATAAAAAAAAGATCTTTGCATTATTAACATTATTCGTGATATTTATTCTAAAGTTTGCAAACTGCATTTCATTTATACAAACAGCATGAAGAATATTTTAAAAGATCAAAAAGAAAGTACATGTAACTTAGATTTACGCTTACTGTCGAAAGTAATCCGTAATTTTCTTTTGAACGCTCCTTTCTGAAAAATAAATTCTTTCTGTTGTGCTGTGGAGATGCTGCGCTGCATTGAACGTGTCGTCAGACGTCTCTCTAAACCAGTAAAATCGTGAAAGAGTTTCGGCGGCTCTCGTTGCTTCCTGTACTGTCGGATAAATGATGTCGGCATCCTTCTCTTGCTCACCATCTTCTTCAAAACTATCTTCTGCTTCTATGTTTTTTACTTCCGCGATAATTTCTGCGTCACTCAACACTTGGAATGTTTCTACTTGGTCATCCACTGATGCATAGGAATCGAGTTCATTTCCAAATTCATTTACATCGAATTTCTTAATCCACCCCGAGAGCGACAAGTCGTCGTCTTCGTCATCATCGGGTAAATTTTCATGTACGAGTTGTGCTTTACTAAAGCATTTTGCTATCGTCTTCTGTGTTACACTCTTCCAAGAGTCTTCTAGGAATCGTATTGCATCTAAGAGTGAAATTGTGGCAGGTTGCGCCGTGTCCATACTGAAAATAACTTTTTGTCTGTATACAGAAAATAATAATGTATGTCTGTAGCCATGGGCGTAACGCGCGCGCACATATATACGTTTATATGAAATTTAGAGTAAAATATCTGAGACATTTTTGACGCTATAACAGAGTAGTACTATATTTAGTTAAAACCGGGAATATTTATAATGTTAAAGATATCAGTTTGACCGGACATATGACAAAATAACGCTACACCCGAGTTGACGTAACAGGCGAGGCCGTAATAACCAAGTCCCACTGTATTATCAGTATACTCGATAGGATTGCTCACTATCGGTTAAAATTGCTGGAACATGTTAACCAAATCCCACATGACTGCAGCATCCCAAAGTAACTTTGAATTATTAAGCCGCGTCCACACCGGCCGCGTTGCGCTGCGCCAAACCAAAGAAAGTGGCGCAGCGCGTCATGGTGTGTTCTAACGGCAAACTGCGCCACACTGTGCAACTTCGAGTGCCAACGAACGCGATCCAGATGGTGTCTGTACACCAAAGAAAAACTGTTCGTTCTTGCGCGTTCCATTTGAACGCGCTGACAGTGGAACCTGCTGCTCTTCCACACACACCTTGCTCCGTTCTGCGCAGTTTTGCTCGTTTCTGCGCCGAGCTGAGCCGATCATTGTGCTCGGTTCCACTGTGACGGCGTGCACGGTTCAGTATGGAGCGTTAATATTTGAACATTACAAGTGCTGCTTTCGTAGTTATATATCATCACTTGAAGGAAAAACAAAGAAAAATTTCTGAAAAACGTCGTCACATTGGGTGACACCAGTATTGAAAAGCCGGGAATTATATGGTGAAAATAATCTTTTAAGTAAATTGGTTATTGGCAATAATGGACAGTTTGAACATTTTTGTCGTATGCCGTCGGAAGACTGTACACATCTGCTTTTAGGTTTTTATGGACATGTTTTTTTTATGCGATAATTATTGTCTTTTGGAACTCTCAATTCCGGTATTTTTCGGTACAGATCATCACTGTTTCGATCTCTTAATGGTTTCACTCCCGAAACTCATTTTCAACTTACATCAAGATGAATACGCTAAAATCACAGTCAACTGAAATCAGTAAGTATGGCTCAGATTCAGTAAAGGAGAAACACTGTCCAAACAGAACGCGCACGAACGGTTTCCTTTCGAAGTTGGTGCCGTTCGTTCGAACGGTGGTGCTCGAAGTTGCACAGTATGGCGCGATTTGCCGTCTGAACAGGCCGCGCCTGTTTGGTTTGGCGCAGCGCAGTGCGGCCGGTGTGGACGCGGCTTAAGACGCAGGGAAGCGTTGTAGTCACCAGCTCCAGTCTACTTGCTTGGGCCAGAAAAAAAGCCGTATACGTTTAATCCTTGTAGAAGATAATGATGATGATCATCATCATAATGATAATGATGCTGACAAATTTAAAAAAAAATGGGAGCACGTTATTAATACTCATTAGGACTGAATCCAATAAAGTGAAGAATTTCACAAGAATGTGTGGAACGATTTGTAAAACGTTGGGAAATAAATGTAGAAAAGAAACGGAAATAAAAATTGTTATAAAACAATGGCAGTACCTGCATTACTGTATGGTGCTGAAACATGGGTCATAAAGAAAAAAGACGAACAGAAAATACAAACAGCAGAAATGAAATTTCTGAGATCAGTTAAAAGGTGTAATGGACGAGACCATATATGAAACGAGGAGGTAAGAAGTGACTTAGATAGTTTTGTAGTTAATGAGAGGATTAAAGAATACAGAAGAAAATGGATTCAAGAGATAGATAGAATGCAAGAAAGTAGAATACAAAAGATAGCGAAAGATTACAACCCTAGAAACAGAAGAAAAGTTGGTAGACCTAAGAAAAGGTGGACTGTGGAATAGGAACAGGCCGCTAAAGCCTAAAACCGTTAACAAGATGATGCTGATGATGGCTTGAATCCATATACTCTTCTCTTCTCATTTTCGGCTTTATCTCTATTATGAGTTTGCGGTATTTTTTTCCAAAGTCTGGTATCATTCTACTCACTGTTCTATAACGCGTTTTATTCCATGACGCTACAGATGTACCGCTAACTTTTTTCTTCACATTTTCTTTTTAATGAAATTAAATGGAATCTATGAATGGAATTTGGTCCTCCCTTTTGTCTCCACATTTCTCTAGTTCGGGTTTTACTCTTTCTTCTGTTAGTTGTAGACATCTTCATGTGCAATTCCGCTTTACAGTTTCTATTTTATCACTTTTGATCTTCGTCGTTTGACAGACTTCAGTCCATACAAATGTGCGTTGTACTGTACGTCACGACGGTCACTCCGATCGGCGTGTTGTACAGCGGAAACAGAATAACTGACTCCAATAAAGTCACCAATTTTAGAAATTCAAATAGAAAGAAACAACAGTTGGAAATAAAAAATACGCACTCTTGCACAATAACTTAAGTTATTTATGTTCAAGATACAACAATAAATGTCACCTGATTACAGTTTCCCACTAATTAACACAATAATCACATTTCACTAAACCGCAACAAACACCTCGATCCGCACGTGTAATATCGCCAGTCGTATACTGAATTTCTAAGCCGGCCGCCGACGCTTATATATACTCCACGGAGGTTCCAGAGAAAAACTAAGACTTCCCAGGTGGCGATTCGACAGACTTGCGTAAGAGATCATTTTGCTACAAACTAGGTCAGTGCATGACGCCGACGTCGACACACTGCGCCGACCTAATGTGGCCGACTAGTCGATAAACATGTGGAAAGACAATCTCGAATTATCCAGATTATTGTTTTATCCATAATTGTCTTTCATCTCAATGTAGCATACTATGGAAGTTTATTTTCTCATTTTTCTGTTACATTATCCCGTGTTATCACTTGCTATATCGTGTGACATTCTAGCATGTTATACCTCGTTTAATATTGCTATCATTATTTCATTACCTTTATAACATGTACTACATTCATGTACAAACGATCGAAATCCGTATACATATACATAAAAATTTAGGTGTAATTAAATATATATTACTAATAAATGTTCTTCACTATTCGATGATATGAACGACGGATCACAATTTGTTTAACGAATCGTAATATGTTTTCATTTATTACATCAAACAAACATAATAAAAATATAATAGTAATATTTACTTCGCCATAAGAAATTCATTATCTATCGTTTCAATGTTTCTTTGATTGCCGTACATTCATAATAAAAATATATTTTATCTCTTATGTCTTATAATATCAATTCTATATAAAACACTTCTTATTCATAATATAAATTCTCGACTACTCAGTCTGAATGTGAAAAGAAGAGCGTGAAATCACTTTGAAACGACGAGCACATTAAAGAAAAACATGAGTGGTACTGAACGGCTGGCTATTCACGGGATAAGCTTAGCACAAGGCTAACTTGACATCGTTCAACTTTAAGCAGTACCGGGGTGCTTTGCAATTATCGCGCTACGAGAAATCTGGAACTATTCGTAATCTTCCCGGCTTTACGATCGGATTAAGATTAAACAAATGAGCTTAAATCTGCTTAATGTTATCTTCACCGTCTTCTCCTTTAACTTCCTAGTTAGGACTCTGCCCCGTTCAATAACAACGGCCCTACATGTAATCGCTCCACCTCTTCCTTGGGCGACCAATGCTCCTATTGGTAATTGGTTGACTATCTCTTGACTTTTTCACTAGCCTTGTGTCATCCATTCTTCAATATCCTTCTTCTTTCCGCAATCCAAGAATTAATATCTGTTACATTACACGTTTCTATTGTTTGGAAACCTATCGTAGCTTGTCTTTCGTAGAATCCTCCGTAGTCTGTCGTTTTCTTTGAGTTGTTGCTGTAGGATGCATAGGATATTACTGGACGAATTGTGCTTTTGTAAACCCTAGTTTTTGCTTGTTGTCTGAAGTATTTATTATTCCATATAAGTCCTTAAATTTTTAGTGACCGTCAATCAGTGAATGTTTTAGTGGATAGTTAGTGAGGATCGGTCAATAATACAACTTTTAGTAATTTTGCGTCGACGTTTCGACAATATTTATTGTCATCTTCAGGACCTGTGTATGAAATACAGTAGAAATATCAAACATAACGAAACAATTAAATATTTGGGTGAACGTGTTGGTGATGTGAGTGTGTGCGTGTGTATGTATGTATCATTTTTTATGTGAAGACTTATGATAGTTTGTTTACATCTTCAAATTATCTTTAAGAAAGATATCTTTATCATCACGTAGTGAACATCCCCTAATCTGTTTTAGTTATAGGTAATATATTACTTTGCTATATGTTGACTGTTGTAGGTATAAACAATTTTTGTACCAATCTAATATCCAATTGTTGGTTACTGTTTGTTTAATTAATTAAAATAACATTATATTTAGTAATTTAAATTGTAATACTGTATAAATTAAGTTCTCTCATACTATAATTTGCTCGCTTTCTTAAAGATAATTTGAAGATGTAAACAAACTATCATAAGTCTTCACATAAAAAATGATACATACATACACACGCACACACTCACATCACCAACACGTTCACCCAAATATTTAATTGTTTCGTTATGTTTGATATTTCTACTGTATTTCATACACAGGTCCTGAAGATGACAATAAATATTGTCGAAACGTCGACGCAAAATTACTAAAAGTTGTATTATTGACCGATCCTCACTAACTATCCACTAAAACATTCCATATAAGGTTATTCATGCATCCAGCAATTTTCTTGCTTTCATCAATTGATGTTCTACTTCTTCATCTGCCCTATTGTTACTTGTAAGCCTTGTTCCTAAGTAGTCTATCTGCATTACTTGTCCTATTATTCTGTCATTTATCACAAGCTTACGCCTTAATGGGCCACGTGAAATTGTAATTGATTTTATTTTCTCTTCTGCTACTTTCATGTTATATTTCTGTATGCTTTATTAAATTATACACAATTCTTTGTAAGTCATTTTCATTTTTCGATATTAGAATAACATAATCTGGATAACACATAATATTGAACACACTTCTATCCATTCTATTTCCTCTCATATGCTTTACCTCCTTAATAACTCCCTGTTGTTAAATAAAATTTACGTCATTACCATGATCAAGGAAGGTTTTACCCTATCTCAAATAATAAAAACAGGAAAAGAAAAATTACGATAACGCTGACTATTCTTGATTTCTTTTTAATAAAAAAACAATTTGGTATTGCAATCAGTTCACTTGTTATCGTTTATTTTGTCTTCTTCTTCTCCTCCTCCTCCTCCTCCTCCTCCTCCTCCTCCTCCTCCTCCTCCTCCTCCTCCTCCTCCTCCTCCTCCTCCTCCTCCTCCTCCTCCTCCACCTCCTTCTTCTTCTTCATTATCATTATCATCATCATCATCATCATCATCATCATCATCTTCTTCTTCTTCTTCTTCTTCTTCTTCTGCTTCTTTTCACTTAGGAGATTCTCCTGATTATAACCAACTACATTATTATTGAATACAATCGCTCCGTCGCATTAGTGTTCGTCGAATTCGATTTTAGCCGATTATCCAAGTCCAATGGAATTTTGACAAGATTCCGTGCCATACTGAAGCAGTGGAGAGGTGTGTGAAGCTGGTGACAGAAGCGTCACAAAAGTCGTTGGTGCCAAGTCCAGGGATCGGTTCATCAGAACGACGCTTCTTTTACGATCCATCATGCCACGTTTTTCGCACAAATCGGTGTTTAAAGTAGCAAACGAATTACCAAAATAGAATGAGTAAAAGACTACTGACATAATGCCATAGTTCGTAACATTTATCATTGACTATTTCATGTCAAAATGTAAAAGTTGCAATTTTAATGTTAAAAATGTGTATTTAAGACGCAATGCGCGACCAATAAAAGTTGAAGTATCTACGCTTTTTGAATGTATTTATCTTCTCTGTGCTATTATTTACTTACCTAAAACTGTAGAATTTGACTTACATAGAAAAGTTTTTTTTTTTAATTACGAAAAATTGTTAAAACTGATCAATTTTTATGATTTTCGAGGGTGATGCGCAACCAAAATATGTTAACCGATTATTTATTCAGGTTTTTTATTTTACTTCCCTGTCCTAGGGGCAAGTTTTCCGCTGTATAGCAAATCGAAAAAAAAATAATAATTTTTGGCTTACTTTAAGCGCCATATTATGTTGTTCACACGCGTTGTTAAAATTGTACAGAAACCTTTGCAGATCATCTTCGGAACATCAGTCAATCACTATTATTTTTTTATAATCACGAGTAAAATAAATATTGAAAATTCCGAATAACGTATTCCTTACAAATTTATGAACACAATGTTTAAACAACACATAATTTACTATGTGTACTTCTAGCTTTTTTGTACTGCTTCTAGCTTTTTTGTTTATTGTGTTCCCATACATATTCGTAGGCCCATATCTAATTCTTTCAACTACCATAAATAACTCAAAATTAAATATTGTTTCACAATTAAGGAATCCTCTCGAACAGCTGAGAGCGTCCTCCCATAAGTTGAGCAGGTGTAGCCTAAGTCAAGGCCGCACTTAGGTACGTTCCAGATTGTTCAAGAGCACACTTGGAATACGCATTAGCTGGCACACCGCAGTAGGGATGGTAAATTTATTCTAGAACACTTGCCCGACCTATAAAAACCACAGCAGCTGGCTTTATCACTCAGTTCGTTGAACGATTTTCCTTAGTGCGGATCGAGTGGTGGTTGAAGTATTTCGGAGAAGTGTTACTGTGTTATAATTAGTGTAGAACTCTATTATTTGACATTATTATTATTATTGCGTGTGGACAAATTTAACTGGAATTATTGAACGATTTGATTACGAATTGTCATTTGGGATTAATTAAAGCTGGTAATTAGTGGCTTTGTTTGTGTCTTGTATTTTTGTTTCCACTATGCCATACGACGATCAGTGGGACCGACGTAACAATATATAATATGTAATGCTACTCGTTGACATGTTGTGTAATGGTTAACAGCGCAATGTAACGTCCAACACTTTTTTACAACTACTAAAACAAAGTGTTTAACTCTGCGATTAAAAAACGAAACAACCGATTGTTGTGCGTCACTGTGTAATGAGCTACAATACACATTTTGTTAAAACTAGAATTAAGTGAACACATTGACGTAACTTACGGGACAATTAGCGTTAACGTGTGTTAAAAGATAAATTAAACACAATCAGTCGGACAACACTACAAAGAGAGAGAGAGAGAGGACAAAAACGAGTGTTTAGCGATAAAATAAATATTGTCTCGGAAACAATTGCAAACCATTTCGCGTTTATATGTCACTGCGATGAGCTCAGAAATGCAACGTATCGCTAATGATTATATTGTATTTTGTTAAAAAAGAAACAATAAAATCATATTTACAGAAATCTGGATTTTGAAACAAAATAATATGTGGAATATTGAGGGGTACAAAAAATTTGTTTTAGAACTATACATTTTGTTTATATTAGACACAGTTAATGTATTGATGTACTTATATAATAGTAAACAATATTTTATATTTTTTACAATAATATATTTTTTACTTATTTGTATTTACTTATTTTGACCGTTTTCATATTTCAGAAATATAATATTGTTACGACGGTCTACTGATCGTCGTATGGTACAGTAAAAAAAATACAAGGCACTAATTACGTCATTAATCACCAGCTTTAATTATCACAATTAAAGAGTTTGTAATTAACAAGACAGTCTGTTACAAAAAATCAAATAAAACTTGTTCACACGCAATAAAATGTCAACTAATATAAAACACAATTTCATTACAATTGTCTCGCACGATTATAAAACACATAACACTTCGCCACTAATAACCACTTAAACGCACAGAGTAATCGCCCGAACAACAACTGAAACTGAACGTCACCGAATGCTTGTATTTATACCCCGCTGAGGTTCCAGAATATTCGATAATAGGCGTCTACTAGAAAACAGTACGCATCAGCTCCACTTAGGACGCAATTGATTGCGGTCTTGACGCAGTGCGCGGGGCTGGTGACGTCCAGAAAAGTCTCGAGAGCGCATGTTGAAATCACGTACGCCACAACATTCAGCCGGATTCCTCTGGAACTTTCGATAAACACGTAGATTGTTCTATGATGTCGTAACAACATACAAAGAAATAGTTAAGTAAATTAGTAATGAAAATTGTGTTGAATGTTACGTAGTAATCAATATTACTGAAGACGACATAATGGAAACTGCCTAAAAAGTGTGAATACTAATAAATAAAACATATATTCTTATGAAACAATAAAATACTGTTTATTATTAATGTTCATAATAATGAGAATAATGTGAGCAATTATGAATAAAATGTACTTCTGTATTGCATGTTTGACATGATCTTGCATATTTACATAAATTTTTCATTTACTTGTGAAACTGTTCTTACACGAGTATATATTTCGTTCCTTTATCAAATGCACTCTTCCTTGACAACTAATCACTCTTCAGCATCTTCAGAGAAATTGAAACAAAAATTCGTGTATTCGAAATTTTTTAATTAGAATTTATAATATATGTTCATTGCGACTGTCGCTCGGACAGTGACGTGTTGGTTAACAGTGGACATGAAATAAATGAAACTCTAGTTCTGTTCTTTGGTAATACTTATTACTTTTCATCTCGTGTAGTATTGCACTGTAACACTTTAAAATTTTAATATTGGCTCTCTCATAAACTTATATGTCAAATATATTTTAACTAAATATCTTCTTATCTGGGGTCAAAAGGGGGTGTGATGCGAACATATGCTTTCATAGAAGAGAAATGCACCAGCCTCTCCACCCCAACTCCACTCTCACCTACACGTCGGTAGGCCGTGTTACGCCTAACAACCCACCCCAAGGTTGTGGTAACCAGTCCCTTCGGCGGAGTGGATCGGTAAGCAAACGAGAGATGGGGGTTCCGTCAGGACAGTCTGGGAGTATCCTGGATAGGATGGTACACATCGGCAGCAGGATGTGCATCTAGTGTGGAGTCAGTTAGTCTACTGCGACCGGGCAGAGAGAGCTCGTCAGCTGAGGTGAAAGCAACTGCCTAGGAGAAGAGCACCCTGAAATCAAAGTTCCTGGTCCTCCAGGTTGGGCGTTGGATCGGAGAATTTACATATTCCATCCATGTGTCAAACTTTTTATGTGCAGAAACCTCTCAGTTTCTCAGCCAGTCAGTTTTTACGACTATGAATGTGATGGCTAATAATATATTCCCCGTAGTTGCTCGATCTGATCGGGGGGGGGGGCAGTCCTCTGAACTTCATGTTACTGCCAAACAAAAAACACGCCGAAATCACCAGATTAATTTTAACATTGGACTGTGGAATACACTCAGCTTATGCCGACCCGGAACTCTCAGAGTGCTAATAGACAAACTTGCTTTTATAATAGACTAGTTGTGATATAGGAAATCTGGTGGACATGCCAGGGAATTCTTGAGAAGTGGAGCCACACTGTCTATTACCTTGGTAAGACGGTGTGAACTATGATGCGCGTCATATCCTTGGGACCCGGAATTGGAGAGCAGCTGTACTTGACCGGGACAACTGATGGAGGCTGCTAAAGGAGGCCTTGACTCAGTAATGGGTTGTCGCGCCGCTGAAGAAGAAGAAGACCTATTTATCTAATTCATGTACTTTCTGATAATTTGTAATCATTAATTACTTATAACATTATTATATTACCTAGCTTCATACAGTGTCTGTGACAGCTTGGTTAGGCCTATTCTGTGTTAATTTAATTTCAATTTCCTAAAATTATTTTAATGTTTAATAATAAATTATAGCCAATTCCCTCCCACCATCAACTCCCACCACACATACCTACAGTCCATAACCGTTACTCTGTAAAGACATTCAGTATTTACTCCCACTGAAGAAGACGTATACCACGTTGAAACGTTTGGGGAAATAAAACCATAAAGTAAGTTCATAGTTAAAGTTTATATATATATATTGTAATGCAACAGAAATGCTAGCATCCATGTTACATAAAAATTAGGTTAACAGAATAATAAACAAGTCAATATCTAACCCCATGATAAAACAAAAATCTAATAATTACATTTATAATTATAGATAAAGATAAATAAGGATGCAAGGTAGAATTAACGAGAATAAACAAACCTGTAAGTTAGATAATAGTTAATGATCTATGTTCAGTGAAAAGTAAACAAAAATGAAACAATAATTTACTTTATAGCAATAGCAAGTAAAGATTTTGAGTTAAAAGATATTATTTTGTGACAACAAATGTTATGATAAAGTTTATGTTATGTTATACCAACTATGTGTTGAGTTAATGAAAGGTAATGAAACAAGATGTATTATTCAATTACTGTTGTAGAATGAAGTGTGAAGCAGCTAGTTAACGTTAATAGATTTGAATTTTCTTATATGTGACCCACAGGTCAAGATAAAATTGTCATTAGATATGAAAAAATAATTGTTTATGTAAATGTTAATAGTTAAGATTTGATTATATGTATGAATTTGTGTAAAAGGGCTATAGATGTTTACCAGTTATAAACACAGGTAGATCCGTTTACAATAAAAGGCCTAACAGTCAAACCCACTATATAACCACTCATAACATAAAGGTTAGGTACATAAATTAATAATAATTAATGAATACGGTTTGAAGAGCTAGAAAAAAACATTAAATTAGTAATGACATATAATAAACCATATCAATTTATACAAATTGTTAATGCCATGATATCGATTGATAACGTTTAATATCGAAAAGGTAGTAAATATAAAAGAAACAGGCTCATATCAAAAAACCAGCAGAATATGTGTAGAAAATAATAAACCAACTATCGGTAAAGTTATATTCCGATATGATAGCAAATTGATAAGGAATAGACAAAAAATATATGAAATAAACACTATATACCAAAACATGTGGAAGGAAGAAAAATCATGTGTTGCTATGGACTACAGGAAATGAAGAGTTGTTGATTTTCAATTATTGCCTTTTATGATCTGAATGTGATGAGATTAAAAAACCTAAGAAATGTCTATTTAATCGGAATATTCTAACTTAGCAGATACTCTTATAAAATACAAAATTCTAATGATAATATTTATGACTCTTGCCAGTACAGTTTAACCAAACAAGACTATAGTATGAAATCACAATAGAAAATAAATAACTGGATTCTACAAGGAAGGACTTGAATTGTCCCATATCCGAAAGGAATTGACGATATAATAAACCAAATAGAAAGAGTCAAATGTATCACAACTAATAAAATACACTACACTAGAACTTATAACCTTTCAAATACACGGAACATCACTAATTGCTTCAACCGAGAGAAGAACGTATTTGGATCCAGGAATTGCAGAAGAAGCATCAATCGGGCTGTAAATCAATCCAGGGAGCTGTATTTCCGAGGTGGACAGGACAAGAATTCCATTTTATTAAACCAAGAAAGAATATTGTACGGCATAATCGTCCAGAACAGTAAATTTATCAATCAACCGCCTACACGATTTGCTTCGTTCTAGTCTGGTAAATTATTATTATATCAATCATATTAACTACACAACACTTCAAATTTGTAAATCTTGCATTCTTATCTATGTACTTTTAATCTTCCCCACAATTACAAGAACCTTCACACCCTGAATTAAGTTAACTACAAATTAAAACACACTATATAACTAAATCTAAATAAAGGATCGGACTAATCAAAAATCGATTCACGTAATCTATAGCCCGTGTGTATGTCAGTTAGAACATATCTTATTCAATGTTAAAGAAGTAAACAAGTAAAGAACCTTTATATAGTTGCAAAATCTTGTCATTTGGAGTATGATTTAATGAGTTGGGAATAAAAAAGTAACTGACTAAGTATAGAATAATTGGTTAACATAAACAGTGAAATAACCTCTAAGTTTCATTGCTCCGTGACTACAGCGCTTATCGCGGAATTCTCCGACACCAAAGAGAGAGCGTAAAAATACAAAATTATACATAATTCTCTTCGAGGTATAATAGGGTTGAACGAAATTACAGAATAACACATTAATTATTTAAGTTTCAAGTACACTAACACTGATATTTTTTAGAGAGATAAGTTAATATTAATTAATTAAATCAATATATCCCACAACTCCAAATATCTCAGATATTTAAATAATTAAGTAAATTAAAACGACCTAAGAGAGTAAAGACAGGGGAACATACCCGTTCATAGCAACGAATAGACATACACTGTGTGAAAATAACGGGACGCTCGTGATCGTATGACCACAAATTGGCGCTCAACTTGTGTAGGGCTTAAGTTAAGTAACTATAACTATATTAATATTACTTAACCAGAGCAGGCAACTGTGGGAGAATAAACATGCATACCAGAGGTAGATCAAGGATTAGGGCAGGAGAAACGGAGAAGGAAATAGATGAACAAGAACAGGAAATAGAACTAATAACAGATAGTGAAATGGAACAACAGACAGACGAAATAGCGGAAACTGAAATTATTATGGACAAGGAAAAGGGAGTAATGGAAGAAGATGCCCAAGGGGACCAAATAGATAAAGCTGGAGCCAAAGAAGCACCAAGTTGGCAGGAGATGATGAAATTTATGACAGAACAATTTAGGAAACAGGAGGAAAACTCCAGGAAAACAAATGAGGAAATTAAAGAAACCTCAAAACAAATTCACGAAAGGTTAGATAGGAATGATGAGGGTTTAAAACAAATGAAGGAAGACATCTTACAAATACATGAAGAAAATTTAAGGCAAATTAATGAAAAAATTGAAAATCTTCATGTGACAATTAACCAGAAGGTAGACCGAAATAATGAGGAAAAAAAATTAGAAATAGCCAAAACAAATGAAGGGTTAGAAAAAACTAACGAAACAATAGTACAGGTTCGTGAAGAATTACAGAATAAGATTAATGACATAAAAATTTAGAATAAAACATTGGTCGAAGAAATCCAACAGAAAACTATCGGAAAATATGAGCAAATTAAAAACGACGTACATCAGGTACGGGAAGAGAAGAAGGAAGGTATTACGCAAATACAGACAGACATGGGCGAACGACTCGAAAGAGTCTATGGCAATTTAAACAGTATGGAAGGTCAAACTAATACCAGTAAAAATAAAATAGAGGAAATTAGTAGACGTGAATTACAATTACAAGAAGAAGTAGATTTATGGCGGGATAGGACATGCCAACATAGTCATACAAATAACCACGAGAACCGGGAGTCGATTAATTTTCGTAATTACAAGCGCAATCCGATGGAATTTTTAAAGAGATTGGAAGAGGTGATCGCAAGAAATAGAGAAAATCGCTGGAGTATTATACGCAGTATGATTGATGAAACATTTAAAGATACTTATGATAATTGGTGGACAGCGGTGCGCCCGGATATACTGGACATGACTGAGTTCAAAAAACAATTTAAAGAGAAATATTGGTCTGAATCGACCCAGAACATGATTAGGAATAATTTGAGTAACGGTCGATACGAAACAAACACAGGCCAGTCTCCTACTTCATACTTTCTAGGAAAAGTATGTATGGCACGGAACTTAGAGCCCAGAATTCCCGAAGAATGTTTGGTGATACAACTATCCTACCATTACGAGGAAGGGATAAAAAATGCACGTATGTGTAGTCAAATCAAAACGATTCCAGCCATGGCCAAATTCCTGGAGAATTATGAGCACGAGAACCAATACCAAAGAAATAGGATGTTAAATTATAAATATCAGAAGTATAATAATAACGCGCCACCAACCAATTCTCATAATAATGATCACAATCGACCTGCACAGAACGTTAATGCCAATAGGACCCAAAATGAGCACGCGAATAATAATTCCAGGAACTATAATTATCGTGGCAATAATACTTATAATTACCGCGATAGTCGCAATAATGGAGGAGATGGGGACAGACGACCCAATAATTATAGGCATAACGTCAATTATATCTACTCATCTACTCCAGGCCTCAAGGTAATCAGCGACGGTATTACCCAAGGAGTCACCGATATGACAATCATTATGACCAGTCCCGGCGTGAAGACAACTATCCACCTGAAAGAAATTATAGGATAGCGGAACCTAATACGGAGGATCGCACCGAAACTGTACTAAATCAACACAATAATCCAAATGAAAATAGAGAAGAGGGGGTAAGCCCTCATTTAAACTAATAGAGGCAGTGAAAAATAATGAATACCCTTCACTGAACCGTAATCTTGGGGAACAACGACTTGTAAACAAAATTAAGAGTAATCATACCATAACTATAATTAATAACCACTATTTAAAGAATATCAGAGAAGATTTATTGGAAGAGGATAAGAAACATGTAAACAGTAATAGTAATAACGAAATCATATATGTAACAGCAAAATTCTTAAAGACAGTAAGACCAACTTACAAAAAATTATTTGAAATAACTATTATATATAAAACGAATTTAGTAAAAAAAAAAATTACTAAATCCAAAAAGAAATATTATGAATAAATTCTAAAATACAATAAGAACAACATATTACCAGTTTTAAAGAGAAAATAATTGGAATTTAAAAAGAATTTGAATTTGAATACAACCACTAAATTCTAAAATACAATAAGAACCACTTATTATCGATTTTGAAGAAAAAACACTTGTAAATAAAAGAGAATTTGTTGAACAATAAAATAAATAGAACAAAAAATGTCATTCAAAATGAAGTAAGTCTGAATTAAAATATAGTTATGAAGAAGGTATTAAGAAGAAAAATAGAATTATTACTAAACGTTTGCAAAGAAATAATGTGAATAATGAATAATGAAACCCCAAGATTACAGAAGAAAGTGAGAATTATTACTAAATGTCTACAAAGAAATAATATGAATAATGAATAATGAAACCCCAAGATTACAGAAGAAAGTGAGAATTATTACTAAATGTCTACAAAGAAATAATGTGAATAATGAATAATGAAACCTCAAGATTACAGAAGAAAGTGAGAATTATTACTAAATGTCTACAAAGAAATAATGTGAATAATGAAACCCCAAGATTACAGAAGAAAGTGAGAATTATTACTAAATGTTTACAAAGAAACAGTGTCAATAATGAATAATGAAATCCCAAGATAAAAGGTTTTTACCTCAAATCTACCTATGCAAAATAAAGAAAGAGAAAAATCATATGACCTAAAATACATACCACATTGCCAAATGAAGGAAACAACTTCAGTAAACGATTGAATGTAACCAATGTGATATTAAAGAAAACAAGAAAGGAAGAGTATTTATGAACATAATTCATTGAAAAATAAACAGCCAAAATAATGAAATACTATAAGAAAAATAATAGTTGAGCTAAGGACTGTATTTAGTCAGAACACAGTTATAATGATAATCACACAATAACTACTTAGAAAATATTGAGATCAGAAAAACAAATGAAGAAGATACTTAGCATTATAATCACAACAAAAAACGAAAAACAAAAATAATTACAAATGATAACTGTCAGATTTAATATCAAAGAATGTTTAAGGAAACTAAAATGGAATCACAAAGTATGAAGGATAGTAATGAAGAAATATAAAAGCAACAAAGAAAAAAAAATTTTTCCCAAATATTTATTATTAAGTAATTAAAGACATTATTAGGAGATTATTATATTTTATAGCTGACTGTAGATGAATTCCAGCAGTACTATATTAAGGTGTGGTGTGGGCAGCAGAGTATGAAGCCAAACAGTGCCTCTCTGAACTGTACCAACGCACATATTAGGGATTGTTAGGGAAATTAAATATTTAAGGAATATTAGAATAGTTGCAAGAATGACCTCAGTTTCCAAAAGAGTAGGACGAAGAAAACAGAAAGAAATTAGAAATTCTACGAAAACAGAAATAATAATAACAAGAATTAATTAACACTAAAGTACACAAAGAAGAGGATAAAAATAATGTATTTTAGTAGCAAACAGTGAAACGAATTTTATGAACAAAATAATACTTTTCAGAGCGACATCTATGCTGGTGACAAATTGTAAGTGAAATACAAGAGTACGAGAATTGAAACCGTTGCAGTTTGGAAGAGCGGGGATTCAAACGACTAACATTCACACGCTATATTATCTGAATATTATTTCTAAAAAATTTTGTTAACTATAGTTATTTGGCACTGACTAAAGAAAATAATTAATTACTTCCAATATTAAATAACCTAAATAGAAATATTAGCTGTCTACCCTGAGATAGAGTTTTCATGATTACATGTTTAATACAAACAACACTTTAAATATTATACAAATACTAAAATAATTGGACAACGTGTACTTATCGCCCAAACAGTGGGGTAATTATCAAACAGACAGATAATTACAGCACAAATTCTACGACTTAAATATAATTTTGTCATGATTTAGGACTTGAAAATGGTGGAAACACAGAAAGGCCTCGTCCAGAACAGACATTTAGCAGTTTAGCAAATAAACACGACGCAGTGTTGTATGTTAAAGAGACTGCTAATTCAAATAACAAGATTAATTAAACATTTTACGAAATTTTGTACGTTTGTTTTATTATTTCACTAGTGTTTGTGTACTGTTGGAATTCAGAGAAATACAGGATGGGCCAAAAGTTACTACCCATTGTGATTTACTGAGTTACCCATTGTAAACATTAAGATAACTTTTGTTGTCGATAAAATTGCACTGTAGTGTTTACATAAAAAGCTATCAGACACAAACCAAAGGCGCATAATTTAAAATCGATGGGAAGATCACAATAAAAGTTATCTTAATGTTTACAATGGGTAACTCAGTAAATCACAATGGGTAGTGACTTTTGGCCCACCCTGTACAATATTGTACAGAGCGCGTACACGGACCGGTAGCAAAATAACTTTACTTTGCAGGAATAAACTGGCAGCCGCCTTCATCCGTATATTATGGTTACTAGATAGAAATGGATTGCGAGGGTCGGCACAGTCTTAATAGCTGTACTGCGGTAATAGGATCGAGTGAAGATGACGACTCAGTCTGTAGCTGGGTACAAATAATACAGTGGTCTTCTTTGGCATGCCTGGGTGGGTTACACTACACATGTTTACACAACACAAAGAACTTCCTCCTCACCGCGGATAAATGACCGATTTGTCTCTGGAGGTTATAGGACGTGAATTCTACTACGGTCTGGTAGCGCAACAGACCGCAGGCCTAATGCTTGATGGCAGAAGACAATATGAATGAGAACCAAAAGTAAGCTACAGTAAGAGGAACAGACAAAGAATAGTTAATAGTAATCGATTCGTTTGTATTAAGGTCTAGCATTGCTGACTACTGCTGAGTTTATGCATTTGCAGTCAGCACACAGCTTATGTAACGAGGCGTTTTATGAATGCAATACTGTAAGATTTACTGCCTTCCCCCGGAATTATTAGACGCTGTGAGTCTCGGGAAATTCAGATTAACCTTTAATACTTCCGTTTCGCTGCAGCAGGTTTCCGTTCGCGCTTACATCCCGCGAATACGTAAGTGCCGCAACTACTACTGAAAGCACGAAGTACACTCTACTGATAGTTTATACAGTAGCGAGATGTTCGTGTCATTCCAAACTGAATTGGTGTTTAATATTGGTCATTATCAATACAGGTACCAGCTGGTTTGGAATAGTGACAATAAACAAATTCTGTAAGGGACTGCCAGAAATACACATATTGTAACGAGAACCCTCCCTCCCTTGTCAAGCAGGTGAGCAATTAGGATAGCGCTAACTATTATTAATATCTATTTATTAAAAAACCAATTTGGTATTGCATTCAATCCTCTTGTTATTGTTGTATTTCTTATTCTTGTCCCCTCTTCCTCTTCCTCCCACCTCTTCTTCTTCTTCTTCTTCTTCTTCTTCTTCTTCTTCTTCTTCTTCTTCTTCTTCTTCTTCTTCTTCTTCTTCTTCTTCTTCTTCTTCAACTCCTCCTATCCCTCCTTTTTGTTGTTATTGTTGTTGTTGTAGTTGTTCTTCTCCTCCTCTTCCTCCTCCTCCTCCGTGTTGTCGTCGTCGTCGTCGTCGTCGTCGTCGTCGTCGTCGTCGTCGTCGTCGTCGTCGTCGTTGTTGTTGTTGTTGTTGTTGTTGTTGTTGTTGTTGTAGTTCTTCTTCTTCTTCTTCTTCTTCTTCTTCTTCTTCTTCTTCTTCTTCTTCTTCTTATTCTTCTCCTTCGCTGACAAAGTGTTGGTCCCACTAGTAGTGAGCCTATTGCATTGCCCACCGTTTCTTCAGACTATCTGTACTTGTTTCCTCCTCTACTGAATATCGTAACGCTGCCACAAGCAGACTATTCCAAGATATTCTTATCGTATGAACACACCAGCTCTTCGTATTTTTTAAAGATTTCATTGGTCCCTAAGTGTTTCCCGTCCATCTAGCAACCAATCCCTATGCGACTGCTTGTACTGATACTGCTGCTGCCTCTCGCTTCTGCACACCAGAGGCTTCTGTCTTTGCAGTCGCCTCGTTGCAAGCCTGTTTTCTTCATCTCACTGTAGACGTAGTGCTTGCATCATCACCTGGATTTATCTCGCTACCGCGCCCCTTCCAGTCGGAACCCAGTTTAACAACATTCGAGCCAATGTTTTTTAAGATGTAAAACTACAGTATATCTGCACAGTTCTACAGCACTTCGAAAATAAGAGGAGAAAACAATTTAGTTACAATTTGTTTGAAAGATAATATTAAGAAACGGGAGGTACTTTACTAGAATTGCAAAAGAAGTCACCCAAAAGAATGACGTTTAAACAGTTGATAAAGGCTCTCTCCGCTGGATGGGAAACGTTACAGTGAAGGGGAAAAAATATGGTGGAGTAGGAGGAGAAGAAGAAGAAGAAGGAGAGGAGACGAAGAAGCAGAACCAGGAGAAGAAGTTGAAGAAGAAGAAGAAGAAGAAGAAGAAGAAGAAGAAGAAGAAGAAGAAGAAGAAGAAGGAAGAGGAGGAGGAGAAGAAGAAGACGTTGATGATAATGACGATGAAAGAATAAGAATAAGGAAAAAATTAGAGTGCGGTAGTTATTGCAGTGTTGCCATAAGTGTCATTAAATAACTGTCGTAAATATGGTCTAGTAAATGTACTATCTGATTATTAGGCTTTTATTTCTGGTCATCATTCCGTAATCCATAATGTATTTAGTTGGTAATATTTCTTATTTAGGTAGGAAAATTATTATGTTCCACGGGATAAGAGTTTTGGGAAATAGTGTGACTGTAGCTTCTCTGGTAGTTAACAATTCATTCAGCTGAAGTAAATATAGCGATGCGTGGCACAATAATAATGTCGGTTCTGGTAAATAGGGTTTTCAGCTTAAATCGTGTTTCAGAATGTTATCAAAGTCTCAACCGATAAGACTGAATCGGACTTGTGTAATTGTAGCGGAGTTTGATAAGAAGCGACAGAGCGTACAGTTGACTCAGCCAGGAGCTGACTCTCCTCACCTGATGTATAGCCGAGCACCCACCCCACTAGCTGTCTGCCGGGCAAACCTTTCTTCAACCCTTTCTTTCAATACAAATTATCTCGTCCCTTCTATCAGTAACTAAGTCTTGTTTTATCAAAACATTACGCTAAGACAGCACGTCATACTTTATTCACAAATTAAATGTCACTTATAATTATTTTACGTGTAATTGAAGTAACGTTACAAAGTTATAGAAAATTTTAATGGTTATATCATTAAACATTGTAATTTGAAGTTTAGTTGGTACGTTGCTTAATTTGTGAAATAGTTTTAATTACAGAAAATCCAAAATAACCAATCATATTTTCTTACAAGTAATTTCCGTTTAATTTAATTAATGTTAATACGTTACAGTAAATTTTATTGATTGCATTATTAAATGTGTGAGATTAAAACTGATATGTCACTTTGCTCATCTGTTTTGTTTCTTTATGATTTCCTTCTTCTTCTTCTTCTTCTTCTTCTTCTTCTTCTTCTTCTTCTTCTTCTTCTTCTTCTTCTTCTTCTTCTTCTTCTTCTCCTTGTTACGACTCTGCCCTGTTCTATAACAACGGTCGTACACGCTGTCACTCCACCTCTTCCTTGGCCGACCAATGCTCATCTTGGTGTTTGCTTGGTTATCTCTTGCCTTTTTCACTAGCCTTGTGTCATATTTTCTCGATATGTGTTCATTCCATATGCGTTCCTTCTTCTTTACGCAATCAAAGAATTAATATCTGTTACATTACACGTCCGTATAATTCGTTCTGTTTCGAGCCCATATTTTTTTCAGTGGATAGTTGGCTAACCTTGTCCACCAACCCTCTTCCTCCATCCGGGCTTGGGACCGGCAGTGGTATCCAATATGCTACTCAATTTTATAATTTTCGAGTAGGACAAGGCATGATTTTTGAGTAGGATGTTACCATCTTTTGATCCTACTCATCTGTGTGTGTGTGTGTGTGTGCATCCTTTTAACCACCCTCTTCCTCTCCACACACGTGGAGCTGACCCACGTGTGTGGAGAGGAAGAGGGTGGTTAAAAGGATGCACACACACACACACACTGGAACACAAGGAATTTACTAGAAAAATATGTAACTGTACAGATGGTGTGACAGGGTTTAGGGGGTGGGGAAGGGTCATTAATTTTTAGTTTGTTGTGGGTGAGCAGGGTGGGGGAGAGGGGTGAAGGGTTGGGTATTACATATTTTCTGCCTATTCCTGATCTGACGATGAGCTGTGAAGCTTGAAAGCGCTAATCGGAATAATTTTTATATAGTGGTGTGCAATATTGATCATTCTGATTAAAAGTAAAAGTAAAAGTAAAAGTAACAGTCTTGCAAGCTAATATCTTGAATCGAATACGATTAAAAGTTTAAAGACTAAATACCAATGGTTACCCGGATCCGGGGAAAAGCTAAATATAATTTGTTGTGATCCCACAGTATATATATAGCCATTTAAGTAATTTTGATAATTTAATTAATAACGTAATGGGATCTGTAGTTTGAGTAAATGTCATTTGTTTTTTTAAAATGTTTAATAAAGGGGAATCTTCTTGTTACACACATATACTGAGTACATAAATCAACAGTTGTCCCTTCCCTGATTCCTTTTATATTTACTGTGTGTTGTTCTGTTTAAATTTCAGCTCGTCCCGAATAAGGCAGCCTTAAGTAATTGGGAGAACCAATTACTTTGGGTTCCCTCTGTTATAACTCAAGAGAAGAGGTTATAATGTCGCCCGATAATAACTCTCGAACCGAACTGTAAATATATCGCTGCTATACTTACTTGAGCGTCCCTGAGTAATTGTATTTATAGCCGCCAAAAATCTAGACGATTCCTAAATGCGTTTTAGCGTCCGTATGAACTACGTAATTAACTGCGGCCTTGACACAGTCCGCACGGCTGGCGGCATCGAGAAGACTCTCGCAAATGCGTCTACAAGCACGTACGCCACACACAGTAGAGCGAGATTCTTCTGGCACATTCAACAAACACGTAGAGTGTTCTGTGATGTCGTAACAATATCTAGCTTTTTTAAACTGGCAGATGTGTCTTCCAGAAGATTTTATGATTGGTGACTCTATAACCTCTTCTCTTGAGTTATAACTTAGGGAACCAGTGATAATTGGATGTGCCAATTATACCGGCTGCCTTCGTTGTGAAGCACTGAAAATAATCACAACAAATAAACAATTTATATAGCAGGATATTAGGAAGGGGAGACTGTTGATTTATGCACTCATTTTACTCGGTACTTAGATGACATCTCTTTATTACATTTGGTGATTAAGTTCTCTATTGAAAGTTCTCAAACAATATAGTTTACTATATGATTAAATATATAAATTACTACTTTACAAAGGGGCCTCAAAATATGATGTACATCTTATTGATTAATTCCACGGATCCGGGATTAAATATATTAAATGAATTATGGTTTCCTTGCCATGTACAATATTGAAACTCTAACCATTTGAAGAATGGTTTTTTATTAATCTTCTAACACAACAAAACTTTTAGTTTAAACTTTACCTTTTTGCTATAACTAGCGTTATTAGATTTTATACTACATGTTACCTAAAATATCAGGTTTCTAAAGTCTTTAATGTTATTACATTTAAACATAAGTTTTAAAGTCTTTAATATGATAATTTAAATTGTCTTTTTGGGTTTATAATTTTGTAACTCTTAACCATGGAAGACAAGCCTCCATGTCACCTGTGTTTTTCCTGAAGTTGCTGCAGAATTCGTCCTTCGGTCTTCCTGATGTTTCTTGAAGTTCAGTCGTTACCTTATCATACTGTGATGGTGAAGTTCTTGAAGTATGTGAAATATTTCCTGGTGTGGTACATTCATCTCCGGCGACTGTAGTTACTCTTAATAATTCTTGTAGTTAGAATACATAGATAGAATGTTTGTTTCACTGTTACACACTTCACATGATGATAGATTAGTTTACAATCACCTTCTTGGTTGTAATACTGTATTATTTACATAGTCCGTTATTTTATAATATAGAGAGATGTCATCACCACACAAATTTACTTATTTAAATAGTCATAGTATCAACACTTTCACATTTTTATATATATACGTAGCGAAACAACGCTTTACGCTGCTTACGGCGTGAGCGCTCCATTACAAGTGGCAGAAAATAGATAAGGGGAGCGTAGTAATCTCAAGACAATTACTAGGCTACATAAAAGTAGTTCCGTGTTTCTAATTTTAATTAAAGGACTACGGTTGATTAAATAATTAAATCGTGATATTCTTAGTTGCAGAAGTTATCAAAGTACGTAACAATGGTCTTAATTAATTATTTAAATAATAACAAATTTACAATAATACTTAGTTTATTTAGGGGTCAGAAAACAAGTTAATTCTGGTCAGTTCTTGTTTATGCAGGATAAATTAATAAGCTTTACCCTTTCTGTACAATTCCATTCCCTTTTAATTTTATTATTAGACTTATATTAAATATTATTATTATTAAATGATTGCCATAAGATTTAGTTTACAATGTGAGATTTTATTAAGAATTTAAAATTTCTCCGCTTATATATTATCAACTTAATTAATTCACATATTTTTATTAATGAAATCGTCACATACTCCGCCGCTTAAGCCACAGACGCCGGTATAATTTTTTTTTTTTTTTTTTTTTTTTTTTTTTTTTTTTTTTTTAATATACCGGGAGTATGTTTAGGGATTTCTGTGTGTAATTTCTCTCACCAGTTTCTCTCTGTATGTAATTATGAGTTACACACGTCAGTTTCGAATTGATTCTTCTTACTATCTACATATCATACTTTACAGACTAATTCTAATACTACATAAAATTCACACATTATAAAAAAACATATTGTTAACATTCTAAATTTTCTTAACACTACTACTTATGACTACTACCGGGTTTTTCTTTAGTTGGGAGTTATTCTAGTGATAGAATTACTCATTAAGTAATTTGTTACTTAATTATTTCTCATATTTGCTGTCAGCTGACTTCTTACTTTGCTCTACTTTTGAAGAATAGGATTCAAGGGTGATCAGGCCTCGTACCTATCTATACCATTAGCTAGCTAAATGTTACTCTGGTACTCCTTTGCAGTTGAGTACAAAACATATACCTTTCTTTTTTCTTTACAGTTATTTAACTTGCACTCTACCATTACCTTCTTCGTGATAATGTTTTATCTGAGAAATATGTGTCCTTCGTACATATTTTTGAGTAGAGGGTTCATACAGTGCTACGGTTACTGGAGTTAAATATTTGTGAATTTGATAAGGACCGCACCATCGGTATGATAGCTTGGAAGTGGTCTTATCGATTGCACTACTCGTAGGATGTGTTTTACACATAACTAAGTTACCGATTTCGTACTTTACTTCATTATTTTTATTTCGCTCGTGATATTTCCTTGATTTCGGTAAGTTTGTTCGTAAATTAGCGCGCGCTTCATTCCATATTTTCCTAATATTTTTATCCCTAATTTCAAGGGGTAACAATTCATGTATTTTCCACTTAGTGGATAATGGGTGGTTGGGTTTATATTTGAACAATAATTCAAATGGGGTCGACTTATGTCCTTCATGATATGCAGAATTAAAAGCGAACTGTATCCAGGATAAGTTCTGGTCCCAAGAAGTATGGTCGTTAGCATGGTAGGCAATTAAAGCAGATTTTAGGTTTCGCAAATACCTCTCAGCTATATTACCTTGCGGACGATACTCTGTAGTGGTAATATGGTTTATACCTAGTTTGAAACACATGTTCCTGAATTCCTTGGACTTAAACTGTGGTCCGTTATCCGACACTAGATGGACAGGAATACCGAATTCTTTAAATAATCTATGCTGTAAAATATTTACTGTGGTTGTAGCTAAGGCTCGCCGCATGGGGTACATCCAGACGAATTTGCTAAAAGAGTCTACACAAATTAGTAACATTGTATTTCCTGATTTGGAACGCGGATAGGGTCCTGAAAAGTCTACATAAATTTTGGAGAATGGGGTAGCAGGAATCTCTGAGATTAACTGACTTATTTGGCTGTTTCTCGCTGGTTTGCTGAGTGCACACAACTTACACTTTTTTACAAAATTGGCGATCTCACTGTTCATATTTTCCCAGTGATATTCTTTACGAATTCGGTGTATAGTTTTATTTATTCCCATACGTGCTCCAATGGTGGAAGAGTGATAATATTCCATCAGCATAGGTTTAATAATATCAGGGGCAATTATTCGTAGATGTTTTCCGTTCGCTATTTTACAACATAATACTCTCCTACTTAATATGTATTTCTCTGACTTATTTCCTTTTTCAAGTTGTTCGATAATTGGACTCAAACGTGGGTCTTGTATTTGATACTGGGCTAAATCCGTAAATGCAAGAGGAAATTCGGTAATTAAAGTATTAATAATCGGCGTTTCTCTACTCTTGTTTTCGTAAGTATTACTACTAGGCTGGAACATACGTGACAGTGTATCGGCAACTACGTTTTGGGTGCCTCTAATATGTTGTACTTTGAATTTAAAACAATTTAATCTTAATACCCAACTTCCGATACGGCCTAACTGTTTTGGGTGATTTAGTAGCCAAGATAACGCTTGATTATCTGTTTCTAATAAAAACTCCTTATGTTCTAAAAATGGTTTGAACTTCTCAAAAGCGAAAACTATAGCTAAACATTCTAATTCGTATGCGGAGTATTTCTTTTCTTGCTCAGTTAGGGTGCGAGAAGCGTAACTAATAGGTAACCTTGAGTTATCTACTTCCTGATATATTACTGTACCTAGGGCGACACTAGAACTGTCTGTCTGCACTACAAATGGTTTTGTAAAGTCGGCTAATTGTAGTACGGGGGGTGATATTATGCTTTCTTTTAATTTCTCGAATGCGGTTTGGTGTTGCTCATTCCATTCAAATTTAATTCCCTTCTTTCTTAAGGTATTTAGCGGTGCTGCAATTTCGGCTAGATGTGGGATGTACTTATGGAAATAATTTATCATTCCCAAAAATCGGGCTATTCCTTTTGCATCCCGCGGCGGTAAAAATTCTCTGATGGCACGGGTTCGCTCTGGGTCTATGCTTACCTTTCCGTTTGCTTTTACGATGTGACCTAAAAATGAGAATTGTGTCACAGCAAAATTTACTTTACTGGGATTTACGGTTAATCCAGCTTTCTCCAATCGGGTTAGTACTTCACGTAGATGTTCAAGATGTTGCTCAATTGACTCGCTGTAAATAACAATGTCATCTAGGTAGTGGTACACATATTTAAACTTTATGTCATGAAATAATTTTTCTAATAATCTGCTACATACAGAACTACCTTGGGATATACCAAAAGGTACCCTTGTAAATTGGTACAGGTTGAAAGGGACGGCAAAGGCGGTAAGACGTTTTGATTCTTCCGAAAGAGGTATCTGATGAAATGCCTGATTTAAATCCATAATGGTAAAAATTTTTGCTTTAGTAAAATAATGAAATGCACTGTGGATGTCGGGAAGTGGTATAGATTCAAATTCTATCCGTTTATTTAGTTGTCTGTAGTCCACCACTAATCTATGTTTGTCGTTACTTTTGGGTACTAAAAACGCAGGTGATGAATAAGATGACGTAGAGGGTTCGATGACTCCTTGTTCTAACAATTTATTAATTTGGTTCCTCATCACTTCCATTTTCGGTGGTGATAATTTGTATGGGGCTAAACGAATTACTTTGTTGTCGCTCAAATTTATTTTGTACTCTATCAGATCCGTCAGTCCTAATTTTGGGGTGAGGACGTTGGAGAATTGTTTTATTAAAGTCTGTATGTTCCGTCTATCTTTACTTTTCAGATGACTTAATTCAGATTCGTGATGCTTTATATGTGTAGAAGTAGTGCTAGTACTTTCTCTGTTATTTGCATTATCATGCAAGTTATATTTCCGTGAACGATCGAATCCAAAGTAAAATATCTTCTCGTGAATGTCTAAAATTATTCCTGTTTTACTGATAAAATCAGCTCCCAATATTAATTGGGTCCTAATTCGTCGCATACCAACATTGGAAAATACCACGTTAAATTTTTAATTTTTACTTTAAACGTGATGATAAGTTTTATCATTAAGTTTTGCTTATTAGCTGTAGCGCATCTAATATTTACTGATTGACTGCGTTTAACTAAATTGTGTTTAAATAATTGATCGGCTAGCTCTTGACTAATTAAACTTCGCGTGGATCCGGAATCAATTAATCCGAGGGTGGATGTAACACCAAGGTCAACTTGTATATACGGTAATTCACACCTATTGTAATCACATTTACTAATAGAGTTACATTTATCGATAAATTTCCTAACATAGCGGTCTAATTTTCTTTTGTTATTATTATTAGTATTTTGTTTTAACTTGTGGTCTCTCAGGGGTTTACCTGTTTTCACGATGCTGCGGAAGACACAGGGTTTCGGATCTCCCTGCCTTACATGTTTTTTGGATAATGAGTTTTCTGATGATTCTGTTTCCGTTTACAGTTTCTACTGAGGTGTCCAGGTTTTCCGCAGTTATAGCATATATATTCTTTACGCGGGCTCTCACTGGTTTCGTGTCTAGGTGGTGGCTCTTTGGACTTACCGTGGCCATGAACATAGGTTGGTCGCCGAAATGGGCGTCGTTCTCGTAGACTTCTTGTATCTGAGGATAGGGCTTGCGTTTCCTTTCTATGTGGTGTTGTGGATACCGGTGCATGTCGATGCTGATCTGCATACCACACATTTGAAGAGTGCACACTACATTGTTCAAGGTCAGCGAAAGTAAGGGGTCTACTTATTAGAGCTAAACGGGAGCGTTCTTCAGGAGATAAGCCTACCAATATAGTATCGACCAATTGTTTTTCAGTCCAGTCGACTTGCAGTAGACGTGAAGATTCTCTGATGTCTGCGATATAGTGGGCCAATCTTTCTTGAGCCCTTTGTACTCGAAGTACGGTATTTCTTTTTATCTCCTCATATATTCCAGTGGGAATAAAATTTTTGATTATATTTGTATGAAGTTCTTCTACCGGAAGATTCGAGTTTAATGATTCGAGGACACGATCTCGTAAAGGTGGTTTTCATTTGGGTAAGATGACCTGCAGTATTTGCCAATCGCTCAATTGTTGTAGATCTTTTATTTGCAGTAGATATCTGATAAAAGTCAATAGAGTCGTGATGCTTAAGCCATCGGTGTAAGGAATATCATTAATTATTTTTTCTACTGGGTGGGAAATCTTTCCGTAGAGGTCTACATTAAAATATACGTTAGGTATACTTTTCGAAGGATTGGTGTTTGCATTAGGATTTGTAATCGCATATTTACTAGTGCGAGTATGCTGAACATTTGGCGGTGGGGGTTCTAACATAGTTTGGGTTTTTAATTCTCTACTAGGTACTTGTTCCTGACTCAGTGGTATCTTCGATACGGTGGGTGATTCGGGGTTCGAGGTGGAGAGAGGGTGTTCTAAAGTAGGGGATTGAACTGAGGAGATATATAATTTTTGTAAGTAGTGCTCAATTTCCTCCATTCTCGATGAGTCTGATTTTCGTCGTAAGTCGTTGATAATTATAGGTAATTGGCTTAATGCCTCCTCCGCAAATTTCTGCACATCGGGGGGGATTATGGTGACGTCGGGCCAGCTTAATAAATTATTTAACCGGCGGGTTAAATGTTCTATACGTTGCGTAACGCGCAAAAATTCCGTAGGTGATTTCTTGTCCTCAAGGTTCTGAGATAATACTATCAGTTCCCTATATTTCGCATAACAGGTTTCTCGTTCGCCGTCATAATCGAGTTCACGCAATCTATCTAACTGCGAGGGTGTATCTGATCCGGTTTGGCGTAATGATTTTCGTAATTCAGACACGGTAACATTCACGTGTTTTAATCCTCGTAAAAGTGCCTCGTAGCATAGCTCATCTTTTAATAACAGATCAGGATTAAATTCTGCCATTTTTGTAACGTGAGCGGCTATAACTAATTATTCTACTATTTGCATTAATTGTTATACAACGCTTCCTTTTTCTTTTACACAAAAATATAAAACTATAAATCAATCGTGTTCTTACTCCTTTTTCTTTTTTACAAATAAACACTTAAAATGTTACGACAACCTTTATCGTTTTACTTTGAGAGAGAGAGAGAAATTTCACACATGCATGAATATGCGTACGACAAAAGATTCCCCCTTCGGTTACTAACACACGAACAGACACGCTTCTTATAACAATAGACCACACAAGGAGGGTGACTTATTGTCAACTCAACTAAACAATGACAATTTCAAACAAACGGCAGCAGGAAACTACACGTCCGAGATTGTCGAGAATGTGGCACGTTTATGAATGGGACTTTTAACAAGTACCGACATGGTTTGTTTACATGGGATTATATGTTAATATTACGTTGCACATATTATATTTACTAATAAAGTTATTTATACTATATTACTATAATATTAATTATTATTTTTATCTTATTTCAAACTCTGACACATATTGAAATACATGAGTGTATAGATCAACAGCTTTTGTGCGTGGGATATCGGGACGCAATTACTTCTTTCTTTTCTCTTACGCAAAATTAGCAAATTCGCAAAAATAGCAGCAGAATAGCAAAAATAGCAGCAGAGCAGCAGAATAGCAGAGTGGCGCAAATTATAACCTCTTCTCTTGAGTTAACCTATTAACTTAGGGAACCAGTGATAATTGGATGTGCCAATTATACCGGCTGCCTTCGTTGTGAAGCACTGAAAATAATCACAACAAATAAACAATTTATATAGCAGGATATTAGGAAGGGGAGACTGTTGATTTATGCACTCATTTTACTCGGTACTTAGATGACATCTCTTTATTACATTTGGTGATTAAGTTCTCTATTGAAAGTTCTCAAACAATATAGTTTACTATATGATTAAATATATAAATTACTACTTTACAAAGGGGCCTCAAAATATGATGTACATCTTATTGATTAATTCCACGGATCCGGGATTAAATATATTAAATGAATTATGGTTTCCTTGCCATGTACAATATTGAAACTCTAACCATTTGAAGAATGGTTTTTTATTAATCTTCTAACACAACAAAACTTTTAGTTTAAACTTTACCTTTTTGCTATAACTAGCGTTATTAGATTTTATACTACATGTTACCTAAAATATCAGGTTTCTAAAGTCTTTAATGTTATTACATTTAAACATAAGTTTTAAAGTCTTTAATATGATAATTTAAATTGTCTTTTTGGGTTTATAATTTTGTAACTCTTAACCATGGAAGACAAGCCTCCATGTCACCTGTGTTTTTCCTGAAGTTGCTGCAGAATTCGTCCTTCGGTCTTCCTGATGTTTCTTGAAGTTCAGTCGTTACCTTATCATACTGTGATGGTGAAGTTCTTGAAGTATGTGAAATATTTCCTGGTGTGGTACATTCATCTCCGGCGACTGTAGTTACTCTTAATAATTCTTGTAGTTAGAATACATAGATAGAATGTTTGTTTCACTGTTACACACTTCACATGATGATAGATTAGTTTACAATCACCTTCTTGGTTGTAATACTGTATTATTTACATAGTCCGTTATTTTATAATATAGAGAGATGTCATCACCACACAAATTTACTTATTTAAATAGTCATAGTATCAACACTTTCACATTTTTATATATATACGTAGCGAAACAACGCTTTACGCTGCTTACGGCGTGAGCGCTCCATTACAAGTGGCAGAAAATAGATAAGGGGAGCGTAGTAATCTCAAGACAATTACTAGGCTACATAAAAGTAGTTCCGTGTTTCTAATTTTAATTAAAGGACTACGGTTGATTAAATAATTAAATCGTGATATTCTTAGTTGCAGAAGTTATCAAAGTACGTAACAATGGTCTTAATTAATTATTTAAATAATAACAAATTTACAATAATACTTAGTTTATTTAGGGGTCAGAAAACAAGTTAATTCTGGTCAGTTCTTGTTTATGCAGGATAAATTAATAAGCTTTACCCTTTCTGTACAATTCCATTCCCTTTTAATTTTATTATTAGACTTATATTAAATATTATTATTATTAAATGATTGCCATAAGATTTAGTTTACAATGTGAGATTTTATTAAGAATTTAAAATTTCTCCGCTTATATATTATCAACTTAATTAATTCACATATTTTTATTAATGAAATCGTCACAACTCTACAATTGACATTTGTTGGTTGCGGGCGATCAGGCTATTCTGAAAACAGACTGCAGATGGTGATACATTTGTTAAATCGAATCTGCAAAGACTCTGGGTTGCAGATATCCACACGTAAGTCCAAGGTGATGAGTTTTCGTGGAACTGATTCCGTACGGGCAAAAATTGTTATAGATGGTACGGTCCTGAAACAAGTTAGCAGTTTTCAATACCTGGGCTACAGTGTGTCTTATAATGTATGGAACGACGTTGTGAATAAGTTTGCATAAGTCCAACCTTATGTGCGGAACCATCAGGCGAACTCTTAAGTCAGCAAGTAAAAGAACACGGTTAAAATTCTAAAAGGTGATAGCTCTTTCCATACTTCTTTATAGGTCTGAGAATTCGACTTTAACGAAATTCCAGGCCAGTCGCTTCCAAGCGGCTGAAATGAGATTTCTCAGGCACGTGGCAGGGTATACTCTCCATGATCACAGAAGAAACACAGATATACTGTAGGAACTGAATATTGTGAGTAGTATACTCGACAAGATCGCCAGATATCGGCTACATTTTTGGGAACGTCTTTGCCGAATGGATGACTGCCGCATCCCCAAACAACTCTATAACTATAAGCCGAGGAGACGGAGAGGTGTGGGACGTCCGAGGAAGCGCTGGAGTGATCAGCTCTAATCTTTACCTATTTGATACCGGAACAAACCACCCTTGGTTTAATCCGTGAAGATGATGATATAGCTTTTAAGTTTTGTGTATGTTTCCGTAGATAATCACTGACCAATATATCTACAACTAATGCCAAATAACTAAAAACAATAATTAATGTCTAAACATACGTGTTGACAAATGTAGGCTAATGTTTAACAATTTCAGTAGCGCAACTTAACGTCCAAAACTTTTTTTGCAGTTACCGAAATTTCAAGTTTTAGCTGTGTGATTAACGGCAAAACAGTCGAGTGTTTTGTATCATTGTGCTGCAGTGAGCTGTAAAAAACGGTAAAACACATTTTGTTACAACTAGAATTAAATGTACAAACATTAACATAACTTACAGGAGAATTAGCTGTAAAGTGTGTTTAAAGATAAATTGAACAGAATCAGTCGAACCAACATAGCAAACAGAGAGCGCAGAAACGAATGTTTAGCGACAAAATAAATTTTTACACTGAAGTAATTGCAAAACATTTTCCCCATTTAATGTTTATATATTACCACAATGCGTAAGGCAATGTGAAGTGCGGCTAATGATTATATTAAATATTGCATTTCTCTTTCAACTTATTCATATTTCCTCATTTTTCTTGTATATTTTATATTATTTTTAATAATAGTAGTCCTTTTTGTACAAGAATTAATTTTTTTATTTTGTGAATATTACAATGTTTCAATAGTATTTAACTATCATCATCAGATATATATTAATAAATTAAAATATTATTTTTTTAACTCAGTAATAAAAGTATTAAGCTTCCCGACAGCAAAACCCACTCATAATTGTGAACGAAGACCATTTACTATTTTTTTTTTAGCAAAGTAACAATTCTACAGCAATCACATAATAAACGATAAAAATTTTATTTTTTTATGTTACAATTTTTTTACTCTTATACCTGGCTGTATTTATCTATAATTTCTGATTCCATTTTTGGCTGTGGGGTCAACAAAGTTCTTGAGTTTTTTAAAACTTTACGCTACGCTTAGATTTTGGTAAAAATTCTGTTTAGTTTAATAGCCCAGATGGAATTTTTTCAAATTTTCTGACTTTTAGCCTATTTTATGGTTATTGGAGTCCACAGATTGTGAAAATTTTAAAAATTAACACTAAATTCAGATTTTGGTTAAAATTCATTTCAATTTGAGACGCCACTTGAATTCTTACGATTTATCGAAACTGTATCCACTTTTTGACGTTTGACCAGAATCGGAGGTTGTGGCTCTGAGGCGCTGATGGTTCGCATGTAAGGGAAGAAGGAGATCGCAGCTGCAGCACGGAGAGTTTGTAGCCAATGACCGGACAAACGCAGACAAGATAGGAACTCGAATACCCCTTCGGATAACGTCATTCCTGACAAACAGGGCCTCTAAGTACCAGAGGAAACGGGTACTCATCGGGCGGAGGCAGAACAGCGCAAACACATCAGGATGCTAAAACGTCCGGCGCTTCTCTATCTGACTGTCGAATCTTATGATGAACAGAGCGGATACATTTATATATATATATATATATAGTCTACTTACAGTTTTCAGTAAAGATCACATAGCAAAATCACTTTCCACGAATGAACTCGTAGCTAACTTCGTATATTAGGATTACTACAATAGGACGAGATATAGACGATGGATTGAGAGGGAGGGAGAGAGTGAGAGAGAGAGAGAGAGAGAGAGAGAGAGAGAGAGAGAGAGAGAGAGAGAGAGAAGTGAGAGTGAGGGAGGGGGAGAGTGAGTGAGAGAGTTGTATGCAATCGACTCGTTCGTAGTAAGATTTTTGCATTGCTGACTACTGCTGAATTTATACATTTGCAGTCAGCACACAGCTTATGTAACGAGGCGTTTTATGAATCTAATACTGTATGATATATTGCCTCCTCCCCCCCAGGAATTATCAAACGCTAGTAAGTCTCGAGAACTTTAGATTAACCTTAATACAGTACTTCCGTTTCGCTGCAGCAGGTTTCCGTACGGACTTCCAGCCTGCGAATACTAAGTGCTGCCACGGTTACTGAGAAAAATGAACACCTCACACCAAACTGAATTGGAGTCCTCTTATTGCATTCTGTGTGTGTGTGTGTGTGTGTGTGTGTGTGTGTGTGTGTGTGATATTTATAAAAACTTTTGTGACGATTTAAAAAATTGTTTAAATAGCACAAATTAAATTTTTGTTCTTATAACAAGTAAGAGTATTATCCACCCCTTATCTGTACCTAGATTCCTGTATCAACGTGCAGATAGTCCAGTAAGAACACGCAAAGTACGGTGTTATTCAGCCAAAAATAATAATTCCTTTAATTAAATAAAAGACGTATTAATAATAATAAGGAAATACCTAACTCATAACAAAAGGTAGCATAAACTATTACTAGTTAATTAATGAATAATTAATACTACTAAAGGAACGAACTACTTTTCTCAGCGCGTAAACCGCGCCAGCTTACAGACTCCTCGCCGCCCAAACAAACCCCATTCGCCGGAGAAACTTCGACATGTAAGGATGTCGCAAATGTGTTGTCAAGTTACACCTAGGTGTATACCGCTCAACTACGATACGATCACGTTAGTTGTTATTTTGATTTAACCCAATGTAGCGTTGGAAAATAACTAAAAACTAGTAATGTAGTGCGTGAAGCAAATATGGGTAATATGTAATATAAAAAAAAAACTTAGCCGACACATCTCTTAACAAACAGTAAGTGGTAAGATATGTTCCTTACCATATTTTAGTGCTGCTAAAATAAGAACAATTAAAATGTAAAATGTGAACAACCGACTCCAGAAGAAGAAAGTTACAACAACAACCGTATGAACTTCTAGTAGCAGAATCCAATCGTCATGAACTAGACTACAATTCGGAAACAATCAGCCAAATGGAGCATCAAGAGGAACATCGTATCACACCCAAGAAGACTACTGAAGAAGACCATCACGAATCCCCACAGCAAACTCACGTTCTATTCAGGTGATATTTAATCATAACATTTGTGCATAACTTGTCTTTTTTTAAAAAAAAAACGAAACAAAAGAACAGTAAAGTTTCTTTTAAAGACTTTTAGATAACTTAAAGATTAACATATAAATATTTGTAATCTCTGTAATGATATAGTATTAACCTTACGATGTTTAGAGGTAAAGTAATTCTGAAAATTTACTCCGGACTATTCTTCAAATAGTTTGGATGAAGTTGTGATATATTAGAATATTGCAAAGTTGAGACCCGGATCCGTGGTACTTGAAATAATACATAGCTGAATGATTTTGAGATACAAAGAGTAAAGAAAAAAAATTTAAAGAATATTTAATGCAGAATTTATTAGAATCTTTCTTTTAAAAGCAAAGTAAAATAAGTAAAAAAATTTAATGGATGACCATTAACGCTATTACTTTTATACTTAGTTAAAATATAAGAATAAAGAGATGTTTTCGCTAATACCCAGAGAGCGAATAAATTTATGTAACCCTTGACTAATTCCTGATATATGCAGTGTTATAATTTGTTGGTAAGTACATTTTACTAACAACGGCAGCTAGTTTAATTAACAGCGAACAATTGAACTGGTTTCCTTAACAAGGGAGACGTTATAAAACTTTACCTCAAGATGTGTTTCCTTATTTGGAACATGTTTCGGGAATCCTTGTGTTCCCATCTTCAGCCTTCCTGATTTTGAAACTTATGAGGTACTTGTGTGTTGGTTGGTAGTTGCTGTGGTTTCCTGTTGGTTTCTGGTGCTTTAAATTGATATTATTGTGTGTGATTGTGGTGTATATATTCGTATTTTGTGTATTTTCTATGTTGAGTGCTTTGAAAATTGTGTCGTGTTTTGTACTGATTTTTATTTGTTCAGGTATTAGTTTCTTTTGTGTTTTATGTTCGTAAATTTGCAAATTTTACAAAATACAAATATATACACACCACAATCACACACAACAATACCAATTTAAAGCACCAGAAGCCAACGGGAAAACAACAGCAACCACCAACCAACACACAAGTACCTCACAAAGTCAAAATCAGGAAGGCTGAATATGGGAACACAAGGCTTCCCGAAACATGTTCCAAATAAGGAAACATATCTTGAGGTAAAGTCTTTATAAATATTAAATATTGCGATGTACAAGGTCGCATAGAATAAATAAGTCGATATCTTAGATATGGAAATGTTGGCTTTAATCAAAGATTTTCTTAAATTTAGACAGCACATATTTTACTACAGTTTATATGAGCACAACAAAATTAATAGACAGTTTTTGTATACAAATAAAATAAATAAATAGTTTTGTTTAAATAAATAAATAAATTACTACTTCTTTGTAAATAAAAATTAATAAACAGTTTCTGTTGATCTTCAGTATTACTTTAAAATAATTCCTACATACTAATAACATACACGTTAATTTCTATAAGTTTGTGTGTCTCATTAGTTTATAATTGTTTTATTTAGTTTATTGTAAATGAGTTCACTTTCCTGAATAAGATGAATGGTGGCGTCTTTCTCCTTGTTTCCTGGTGAATGTTGACAGCTACTCCTTCCAGGCAGTCGTCAGGATACCCCGCTCCTCCTGTGGTTCTTCTTCAGGATCTCCTGATACAACGTTTGTTTAGTAGAGCTTTAAGCCGTATGGTTAACCGACTACACGTTTGGCCAAATATTATCAAAGTCTCAACCGAAAAGATTGAATCGGACTTGTGTAGTCGTAGCGGAGTTTGATAAGAAGCGACAGAGATTTGCAAAAGGCCTCACCCAATAGAATGACGTTTAAACAGTTGACAAAGGCTCTCTCCGCTGGATGGGAAACGTTACAGTGAAGGGGAAAAAAGATGGTGGAGTAGGAGAAGAAGAAGAAGAAGAAGGAGGAGAGGAGACGAAGAAGCAGAAACAGAAGCAGAAGAAGAAGAAGAAGAAGAAGAAGAAGAAGAAGAAGAAGAAGAAGAAGAAGAAGAAGAAGAAGAAGAAGAAGAAGACGTTGATGATAATGACGATGAAAGAATAAGAATAAGGAAAAAATTAGAGTGCGGTAGTTATTGCAGTGTTGCCATAAGTGTCATTAAATAACTGTCGTAAATATGGTCTAGTAAATGTACTATCTGATTATTACGCTTTTATTTCTGGTCATCATTCCGTAATGCATAATGTATTTAGTTGGTAATATTTCTTATTTAGGTAGGAAAATTATTATGTTCCACGGGATAGGAGTTTTGGGAAACAGTGTGACTGTAGCTTATCTGGTAGTTAACAATTCATTCAGCTGAAGTAAAGATAGCTATGCGTGTCACAATAATAATGTTGGTTCTGGTAAATACGGTTTTCAGCTTAAATCGTGTTTCAGAATGTTATCAAAGTCTCAACCGAAAAGATTGAATCGGACTTGTGTAGTCGTGCTGGAGTTTGATAAGAAGCGACAGAGCGTACAGTTGACTCAACCCGGAGCTGACTCTCCTCACCTGATGTACAGCCGAGCACCCACCGCACTAGCTGTCTGCCGGGCAAACCTTTCTTCAACCCTTTCTTTCAATACAAATTATCTCGTCCCTCCTATCAGTAACTAAGTCTTGTCTTATCAAAGCATTACGCTAAGACACCACGTCATATTTCATTACCAACTCACAAGTCAAACTTTGTTGTAATTACTTTGAGGATAATTTAATTAGCGTTAATTTATATTAGATTAACGAATTTAAATTATTATTAGGAAATATAATTTTATTTGTTATTTTTCTTATTTTATGAAGTAGGCTACAAAGTACGTCGATATACACAATTGAGAAAACATTATGGAATAGAATTTTTTTTTTTTTTACACAAACAGGGCAGCCGTGGAACAAGCAGATATCATTTCCTTTTCTTCTCCTCCCAGAAGGCCCTCATTCGCACACTATGCGCGGCCTTCCTTTCCCTTTCTCGTCTTCTTCCCACCGCAGAGAACCTCAAGATTCTGAATTTACTTTCTGTATGCATTTCTATCCACACAGTCATTCAAAGAGATAACCAGTTTCATCATTTCCTCCTTGAGTTGTTTTGTGTATCCGTTCAGACGGGAAACTTGCCAAATATAGTTGAAAGTATGTCCAAGGAATGGCATTTGTTTAAAGAAATATACTGAATTAATTATGTTACTTGTACGCAGACGAGATGATAATAACAGTGATAATGACGGGGCCGCTTCTCTGGAGTAGGACGGCGCTTTTGAATGTCTGAGTTAGAGTAGTATGTGTTACATTACAAACAATGATGTGGTGAATAAGCTATATAAGGTCAACCATGTGTGCGGGACCATCAGGAGATCTCTAAAATCAATGTGTAAAGAAACACGCCTAAAGTTGTACAAAGTAATGACCCCCCCCCCCCCATCTTACCTGTGGGTCTGAGAATTGGATTTTTAACGAAATCCCATGCCAGTCATACTGAAGTGGTCGAAAAAAGCTTTATCAGGCACGTGACAGTAGTTAGTAGTATCTAGCGTATACTCTCAAATACGTAGAAGAAACGCAGATACGCGACAGGAACTAAATACTGTGGAACTTGGTTATAACGTCATTGAAGGGACCAAAAAAATAATGACGTTATGTCCGAGTGACGTTATAAAAGACCCTTTTTAATCACTAGTAAGGAAGGAAAAATAAAAAAAAGATCTTTGCATTATTAACATTATTCGTGATATTTATTCTAAAGTTTACAAACTGCATTTCATTTATACAAACAGCATGAAGAATATTTTAAAAGATCAAAAAGAAAGTACATGTAACTTAGATTTAGGCTTACTGTCGAAAGTAATCCGTAATTTTCTTTTGAACGCTCCTTTCTGAAAAATAAATTCTTTCTGTTGTGCTGTGGAGATGCTGCGCTGCATTGAACGTGTCGTCAGACGTCTCTCTAAACCAGTAAAATCGTGAAAGAGTTTCGGCGGCTCTCGTTGCTTCCTGTACTGTCGGATAAATGATGTCGGGATCCTTCTCTTGCTCACCATCTTCTTCAAAACTATCTTCTGCTTCTATGTTTTTTACTTCCGCGATAATTTCTGCGTCACTCAACACTTGGAATGTTTCTACTTGGTCATCCACTGATGCATAGGAATCGAGTTCATTTCCAAATTCATTTACATCGAATTTCTTAATCCACCCCGAGAGCGACAAGTCGTCGTCTTCGTCATCATCGGGTAAATTTTCATGTACGAGTTGTGCTTTACTAAAGCATTTTGCTATCGTCTTCTGTGTTACACTCTTCCAAGAGTCTTCTAGGAATCGTATTGCATCTAAGAGTGAAATTGTGGCAGGTTGCGCCGTGTCCATACTGAAAATAACTTTTTGTCTGTATACAGAAAATAATAATGTATGTCTGTAGCCATGGGCGTAACGCGCGCGCACATATATACGTTTATATGAAATTTAGAGTAAAATATCTGAGACATTTTTGACGCTATAACAGAGTAGTACTATATTTAGTTAAAACCGGGAATATTTATAATGTTAAAGATATCAGTTTGACCGGACATATGACAAAATAACGCTACACCCGAGTTGACGTAACAGGCGAGGCCGTAATAACCAAGTCCCACTGTATTATCAGTATACTCGATAGGATTGCTCACTATCGGTTAAAATTGCTGGAACATGTTAACCAAATCCCACATGACTGCAGCATCCCAAAGTAACTTTGAATTATTAAGCCGCGTCCACACCGGCCGCGTTGCGCTGCGCCAAACCAAAGAAAGTGGCGCAGCGCGTCATGGTGTGTTCTAACGGCAAACTGCGCCACACTGTGCAACTTCGAGTGCCAACGAACGCGATCCAGATGGTGTCTGTACACCAAAGAAAAACTGTTCGTTCTTGCGCGTTCCATTTGAACGCGCTGACAGTGGAACCTGCTGCTCTTCCACACACACCTTGCTCCGTTCTGCGCAGTTTTGCTCGTTTCTGCGCCGAGCTGAGCCGATCATTGTGCTCGGTTCCACTGTGACGGCGTGCACGGTTCAGTATGGAGCGTTAATATTTGAACATTACAAGTGCTGCTTTCGTAGTTATATATCATCACTTGAAGGAAAAACAAAGAAAAATTTCTGAAAAACGTCGTCACATTGGGTGACACCAGTATTGAAAAGCCGGGAATTATATGGTGAAAATAATCTTTTAAGTAAATTGGTTATTGGCAATAATGGACAGTTTGAACATTTTTGTCGTATGCCGTCGGAAGACTGTACACATCTGCTTTTAGGTTTTTATGGACATGTTTTTTTTATGCGATAATTATTGTCTTTTGGAACTCTCAATTCCGGTATTTTTCGGTACAGATCATCACTGTTTCGATCTCTTAATGGTTTCACTCCCGAAACTCATTTTCAACTTACATCAAGATGAATACGCTAAAATCACAGTCAACTGAAATCAGTAAGTATGGCTCAGATTCAGTAAAGGAGAAACACTGTCCAAACAGAACGCGCACGAACGGTTTCCTTTCGAAGTTGGTGCCGTTCGTTCGAACGGTGGTGCTCGAAGTTGCACAGTATGGCGCGATTTGCCGTCTGAACAGGCCGCGCCTGTTTGGTTTGGCGCAGCGCAGTGCGGCCGGTGTGGACGCGGCTTAAGACGCAGGGAAGCGTTGTAGTCACCAGCTCCAGTCTACTTGCTTGGGCCAGAAAAAAAGCCGTATACGTTTAATCCTTGTAGAAGATAATGATGATGATCATCATCATAATGATAATGATGCTGACAAATTTAAAAAAAAATGGGAGCACGTTATTAATACTCATTAGGACTGAATCCAATAAAGTGAAGAATTTCACAAGAATGTGTGGAACGATTTGTAAAACGTTGGGAAATAAATGTAGAAAAGAAACGGAAATAAAAATTGTTATAAAACAATGGCAGTACCTGCATTACTGTATGGTGCTGAAACATGGGTCATAAAGAAAAAAGACGAACAGAAAATACAAACAGCAGAAATGAAATTTCTGAGATCAGTTAAAAGGTGTAATGGACGAGACCATATATGAAACGAGGAGGTAAGAAGTGACTTAGATAGTTTTGTAGTTAATGAGAGGATTAAAGAATACAGAAGAAAATGGATTCAAGAGATAGATAGAATGCAAGAAAGTAGAATACAAAAGATAGCGAAAGATTACAACCCTAGAAACAGAAGAAAAGTTGGTAGACCTAAGAAAAGGTGGACTGTGGAATAGGAACAGGCCGCTAAAGCCTAAAACCGTTAACAAGATGATGCTGATGATGGCTTGAATCCATATACTCTTCTCTTCTCATTTTCGGCTTTATCTCTATTATGAGTTTGCGGTATTTTTTTCCAAAGTCTGGTATCATTCTACTCACTGTTCTATAACGCGTTTTATTCCATGACGCTACAGATGTACCGCTAACTTTTTTCTTCACATTTTCTTTTTAATGAAATTAAATGGAATCTATGAATGGAATTTGGTCCTCCCTTTTGTCTCCACATTTCTCTAGTTCGGGTTTTACTCTTTCTTCTGTTAGTTGTAGACATCTTCATGTGCAATTCCGCTTTACAGTTTCTATTTAATCACTTTTGATCTTCGTCGTTTGACAGACTTCAGTCCATACAAACGTGCGTTGTACTGTACGTCGCGACGGTCACTCCGATCGGCGTGTTGTACAGCGGAAACAGAATAACTGACTCCAATAAAGTCACCAATTTTAGAAACTTTAAATAGAAAGAAACAACAGTTGGAAATAAAAAATACGCACTCTGGCACAATAACTTAAGTTATTTATGTTCAAGATCCAACAATAAATGTCACCTGATTACAGTTTCCCACTAATTAACACAATAATCACATTTCACCAAACCGCAACAAACACCTCGATCCGCACGTGTAATATCGCCAGTCGTATACTGAATTTCTAAGCAGGCCGCCGACGCTTATATATACTCCACGGAGGTTCCAGAGAAAAACTAAGACTTCCCAGGTGGCGATTCGACAGACTTGCGTAAGAGATCATTTTGTTACAAACTAGATCAGTGCACCACGCCGACGTCGACACACTGCGCCGACCTAATGTGGCCGACTAGTCGATAAACATGTGGAAAGACAATCTCGAAGTATCCAGATTATTGTTTTATCCATAATTGTCTTTCATCTCAATGTAGCGATACTATGGAAGTTTATTTTCTCATTTTTCTGTTACATTATCCCGTGTTATCACTTGCTATATCGTGTGACATTCTAGCATGTTATACCTCGTTTAATATTGCTATCATTATTTCATTACCTTTATAACATGTACTACATTCATGTACAAACGATCGAAATCCGTATACATATACATAATAATTTAGGTGTAATTAAATATATATTACTAATAAATGTTCTTCACTGTTCGGTGATATGAACGACGGATCACAATTTGTTTAACTTAATAGAAGAGCGTGAAATCACTTTGAAACGACGAGCACATTAAAGAAAAACATGAGTGGTACTGAACGGCTGGCTATTCACGGGATAAGCTTAGCACAAGGCTAACTTGACATCGTTCAACTTTAAGCAGTACCGGGGTGCTTTGCAATTATCGCGCTACGAGAAACCTGGAAATATTCGTAATCTTCCCGGCTTTACGATCGGATTAAGATTAAACAAATTAGCTTAAATCTGCTTAATGTTATCTTCACCGTCTTCTCCTTTGACTTCATAATTAGGACTCTGCCCCGTTCAATAACAACGGCCCTACATGTAATCGCTCCACGTCTTCCTCGGGCGACCAATGCTCCTATTGGTAATTGGTTGACTATCTCTTGACTTTTTCACTAGCCTTGTATCATCCATTCTCGATATGTGTTCTTCAATATCCTTCTCCTTTCCGCAATCCAAGAATTAATATCTGTTACATTACACGTTTCTCTTATACTATTGTTTGGCAACCTATCGTAGCTTGTCTTTCGTAGGACCGTCCGTAGTCTGTCGTTTTCTTTGAGTTGTTGCTGTAGGATGCATAGGATATTACTGGACGAATTGTGCTTTTGTAAACCCTAGTTTTTGCTTGTTGTGTGAAATATTTATTATTCCATATAAGGTTATTCATGCATCCAGCAATTTTCTTGCTTTCATCAATTGATGTTCTATTTCTTCATCTGCCCTATTGTTACTTGTAAGCCTTGTTCCTAAGTAGTCTATCTGCATTACTTGTCCTATTATTCTGTCATTTATCACAAGCTTACACCTTAATGGGCCACGTGAAATTGCAATTGATTTTATTTTCTCTTCTGCTACTTTCTGTTATATTTCTGTATGCTTTATTAAATTATACACAATTCTTTGCAAGTCATTTTCATTTTTCGCTATTAGAATAATATAATCTGGATAACATATAATGTTGAACACACTTCTACCCATTCTATTTCCTCTCATATGCTTTACCTCCTTAATAACTCCCTGTTGTTAAATAAAATTTACGTCATTACCATGATCAAGGAAGGTTTTACCCTATCTCAAGTAATAAAAACAGGAAAAGAAAAATTACGATAACGCTGACTATTCTTGATTTCTATTTAGTAAAAAAACAATTTGGTATTGCAACCAGTCCTATTGTTATCGTTTATTTTGTCTTCTCTTTCTCCTCCTCCTCCTCCTCCTCCTTCATCATCATCATCATCATCATCATCATCATCTTCTTCTTCTTCTTCTTCTGCTTCTTTTCAGTTAGGAGATTCTCCTGATTATAACCAACTACATTATTATTGAATACAATCGCTCCGTCGCATTAGTGTTCGTCGAATTCGATTTTAGCCGATTATCCAAGTCCAATGGAATTTTGACAAGATTCCGTGCCATACTGAAGCAGTGGAGAGGTGTGTGAAGCTGGTGACAGAAGCGTCACAAAAGTCGTTGGTGCCAAGTCCAGGGATCGGTTCATCAGAACGACGCTTCTTTTACGATCCATCATGCCACGTTTTTCGCACAAATCGATGTTTAAAATAGCAAACGAATTACCAAAATAGAATGAGTAAAAGACTACTGACATAATGCCATAGTTCGTAACATTTATCATTGACCATTTCATGTGCAAATGTAAAATTTGCAATTTTAGTGTTAAAAATGTGTTTTTAAGGCGCAATGCGCGACCAATAAAAGTTTAAATATCTACGCTTTTTAAATGTATTTATCTTCTCTGTGCTATTATTTACTTACCTAAAACTGTAGAATTTGACTTACATAGAAAAGTTTTTTTTTAATTACGAAAAATTGTTAAAACTGATCAGTTTTTATGATTTTCGAGGGTGTAGCGCAACCAAAAGATGTTAACCGATTATTTATTCAGGTTTTTTATTTTACTTCCCTCTCCTAGGGGCAAGTTTTCCACTGTATAGCAAATCGAAAAAAAAAACAAAAATAATTTTTGGCTTACTTTAAGCTCCATATTATGTTGTTCACACGCGTTGTTAAAATTGTACAGAAGCCTTTGCAGATCATCTTCGGAACATGCAGTCAATCACTATTATTTTTTTTTATAATCACGAGTAAAATAAATATTGAAAATTCCGAATAACGTATTTCTTACAAATCTATGAACATAATGTTTAAATAACACATAATTTACTTCTAGCTTTTTTGTTTATTATGTTCCCATAGATATTTGTAGGCCCATATCTAATTCTTTCATCTACCATAAATAACTCAAAATTAAATATTGTTTCACAATTAAGGAATCCTCTCGAACAGCTGAGAGCGTCCTCCACCCGTCCTCCCATAAGTTGAGCAGGTGTAGCCTAAGTCAAGGCTGCACAAAAGTACGTTCCAGATTGTTCAAGAGCACACTTGGAATACGCATTAGCTGGCGCACCGCAGTAGGGATGGTAAATTTATTCTAGAACACTTGCCCGACCTATAAAAACCACAGCAGCTGGCTTTATCAATCAGTTCGTTGAACGATTTTCCTTAGTGCGGATCGAGTGGTGGTTGAAGTATTTCGGAGAAGTGTTACTGTGTTATAATTAGTGTAGAACTCTATTATTTGACATTATTATTGCGTGTGGACAAATTTAACTGGAATTATTGAACGATTTGATTACGAATTGTCATTTGTGATTAATTAAAGCTGGTAATTAGTGGCTTTGTTTGTGTCTTGTATTTTTGTTTCCACTATGCCATACGACGATCAGTGGGACCGACGTAACAATATATAATATGTAATGCTACTCGTTGACATGTTGTGTGATGGTTAACAGCGCAATGTAACGTCCAACACTTTTTTACAACTACTAAAACAAAGTGTTTAACTCTGCGATTAAAAACGAAACAACCGATTGTTGTGCGTCACTGTGTAATGAGCTACAATACACATTTTGTTAAAACTAGAATTAAGTGAACACATTAACGTAACTTACGGGACAATTAGCGTTAACGTGTGTTAAAAGATAAATTGAACAACAATCAGTCGGACAACACTACAAAGAGAGAGAGGACAAAAACGAGTGTTCAGCGATAAAATAAATTTTGTCTCGGAAACAATTGCAAACCATTTCGCGTTTATATGTCACAGCGATGAGCTCAGAAATGCAACGTATCGCTAATGATTATATTGTATTTTGTTAAAAAAGAAACAATAAAATCATATATACAGAAATCTGGATTTTAAAACAAAATAATATGTGGAATATTGAGGGGTACAAAAAATTTGTTTTAGAACTATACATTTTGTATATATTAGACACAGTTAATGTATTGATGTACTTATATAATAGTAAACAATATTTTATATTTTTTACAAGAATATATTTTTTACTTATTTGTATTTACTTATTTTGACCGTTTTCATTTTTCCATCTTCAGAAATTTAATATTGTTACGACGGTCTACTCATCGTCGTATGGTACAGTAAAAAAATACAAGGCACTAATTACGTCACTAATCACCAGCTTTAATTATCACAATTAAAGTGTTTGTAATTAACAAGACAGTCTGTTACAAAAAATCAAATAAAACTTGTTCACACGCAATAAAATGTCAACTAATATAAAACACAATTTCATTACAATTGTCCCGCACGATTATAAAACACATAACACTTCGCCACTAATAACCACTTAAACGCACAGAGTAATCGCCCGAACAACAACTGAAACTGAACGTCACCGAATACTTGTATTTATACCCCGCTGAGGTTCCAGAATATTCGATAATAGGCATCTACTAGAAAACAGTACGCATCAGCTCTACTTAGGACGCAATTGATTGCGGTCTTGACACAGTGCGCGGGGCTGGTGACGTCCAGAAAAGTCTCGAGAGCGCATGTTGAAATCACGTACGCCACAACATTCAGCCGGATTCCTCTGGAACTTTCGATAAACACGTAGATTGTTCTATGATGTCGTAACAACATACAAAGAAATAGTTAAGTAAATTAGTAATGAAAATTGTGTTGAATGTTACGTAGTAATCAATATTACTGAAGACGACATAATGGAAACTGCCTAAAAAGTGTGAATACTAATAAATAAAACATATATTCTTATTAAACAATAAAATACTGTTTATAATTAAGTTTTCATAAGAACGAGAATAATGTGAGCAATTATGAATAAAATGTACTTCTGTATTGCATGTTTGACATGATCTTGCATATTTACATAAATTTTTCATTTACTTGTGAAACTGTTCTTACACGAGTATATATTTCGTTTCTTTATCAAATGCACTCTTCCTTGACAACTAATCACTCTTCAGCATCTTCAGAGAAATTGAAATAAAAATTCGTGTATTCGAAATTTTTTAATTAGAATTTATAATATATGTTCATTGCGACTGTCGCTCGGACAGTGACGTGTTGGTTAACAGTGGACATGAAATAAATGAAACTCTAGTTCTGTTCTTTGGTAATACTTATTACTTTTCATCTCGTGTAGTATTGCACTGTAACACTTTAAAATTTTAATATTGGCTCTCTCATAAACTTATATGTCAAATATATTTTAACTAAATATCTTCTTATCTGGGGTCAAAAGGGGGTGTGATGCGAACATATGCTTTCATAGAAGAGAAATGCACCAGCCTCTCCACCCCAACTCCATTCTCACCTACACGTCGGTAGGCCGTGTTACGCCTAGCAACCCACCCCAAGGTTGTGGTAACCAGTCCCTTCGGCGGAGTGGATCGGTAAGCAAACGAGAGATGGGGGTTCTGTCAGGACAGTCTGGGAGTATCCTGGATAGGATGGTGCACATCAGTAGCAGGGTGTGCATCTAGTGTTGAGGAGGAGGAGGCTATAGTAGACCAACGGCTGCACACATGGGCTGAGTCAGTTAGCCTACTGCGACCGGGCAGAGAGAGCTCGTCAGCTGATGTAAAGCAACTGTCTAGGGGAAGAGCAACCTGAAATCAAAGTTCCTGGTCCTCCAAGTTGGGCGTTGGATCGGAGAATTTACATATTCCATCTGTCAAACTTTTTTATGTGCAGAAACCTCTCAGTTTCTCAGCCAGTCAGTTTTTACGACTATGAATGTGATGGCTAATAATATATTCGTTAGTCCTCACAACTTCATGTTACTGCCAAACAAAGAACACGCCGAAATCACCAGATTAATTTTAACATTGGACTCTGGAATACACTCAGCTTATGCCGACCCGGAACTCTCAGAGTGCTAATAGACAAACTTGCTTTTACAATAGACTAGTTGTGATATAGGAAATCTGGTGGACATGCCAGGGAATTCTTGAGAAGTGGAGCCACACTGTCTATTACCTTGGTAAGACGGTGTGAACTATGATGCGCGTCATATCCTTGGGACCCGGAATTGGAGAGCAGCTGTACTTGACCGGGACAACTGATGGTGGTTGCTAAAGGAGGCCTTGACTCAGTAATGGGGTGTCGCGCCGCTGAAGAAGAAGAAGACCTATTTATCTAATTCATGTACTTTCTGATAATTTGTAATCATTAATTACTTATAACATTTATTATATTACCTAGCTTCATACAGTGTCTGTGACAGCTTGGTTAGGCCTACTATTCAATGGTTAATATTGGTTAATTTAATTTCAATTTCCTAAAATTATTTTAATGTTTAATAATAAATTGTGATTTACTGATTTGTTTAGGGTTTAAAATATTTCATGCTTAATTCTAAGTTAAATCTTTAAAACTTCTTTACACAGTGATTATATTATTTTTTCAGAACATTTACAAAATATTAACTAATAACTAGTGAAAGGTTGCAGACCTTTCACAGAATCAATAAGGCCTAACATTTTTTGCTTTCCAAACTTGAATATTTTACCAAGTCCAAAATCACGACCTTTTCTATCCCTCTCTTACTATTCTCTATACTGTACGATATATCTACTTCATATAATCTTTTAAGTAATTTGCTAATCTCTTTTGTTAATCTATAACTAAGCAAATTTTAAAACGAAATTATCGGTTTAAGTGGCATACTATCTTTATGTAATTTTAGTTGGCACCTAAAACTCGGTGCTTGCGGATTAGATTCCGTCAAAATTTTCTTTGTTTTTCACTTAAGAATTTTGTTTCCTTCAATACTTTTTTAACTTGTGCTTGGTATTTACTTGTGTAATCGTACCTTACTAACTTATATAGGCCTTCTTCTATAAATGCTTCCGCTCTCTTTATATACTCGCTTTTCCTAATATTATTATCGTATTTCCTTTATCTGTTTCTGAAATTATCAAATTACTTTCTTTTTTAATTTGTTTTTAAATCTTGTTTGATTTGTTCTTTAATTTTCTTCTTTTTATTATTCTTGTTATTTTTACACAGCTGATGGATTATATCTTTCACTTCGAATCTCACCTGTTTCCTAGTATCTTCGTTATCTATTTTTCCAGTTGTTTCGGACTCAGTAATCGCCTTTTCTCTATTGATGCTTATTGGTAGTACACATACATCCAACCTTTTTCTAACAACTTTTGTTCTCCACCCGTGAATGCCACATTCACCATCCTTTCCGCATATATTTCCGTTTTCCTCCTTTTGTATTCTAACGTTTTTTGTTTTTCTTCAGCTAATTTTTCTAATTTGCGATACAACCTAACATTTACATCTTTTAATTTCTTATTAAGGTAATCCTCACCGAACGCATATAAAATTTCTTCTAATTCTATAAATAAATATATTCTGTATAATTTGTACTGCTGTAAAAATGGACAACAGTACATAAAAATAAAATAGTTGTTTCAGAAAAATAATAGGGACAAATTTAGTAATATTTTGGATAGATAGTAAAATTATAAACAAAAAACTAATTAATTATTAACGATAAACATAGACGTAACCTAAGGTATTGGAATTGTATGATACAGCACAGAGTGAAGAAAAAATATGTTCTACTATTAATGACAATTATTATAATAAAATTAAATAAACATTAAAACAAAACCAAATGGTAATAATATTATAATATAATAGAGACAACTTAGAATGAGTAATGTAAAAAGTCAGAGAAATGTAAAAATAATAATGAGTAACATTATATATGTGTTTAAGAGTAATATTATGAAAGTATGTGACAAATTTAGTGATATCTCACCAAGGCCAAAGTACATTGTTATAATTGGATTGTTTATAAATGTAAGAAAAATTTGTTTTTAGTCTAATTTTAATACTAATAGAATACACATCTCAGCGATAGTTAATATAACATATTGAAAATTTATTAAGAAGAATTAAGAATTGTAAAAGTAATTTAAAAGGAAAGGAATTAATTTTGTAAATAATCTTGGTACAATAGGCCAAAGAAATATAAACCATTTTGAATTTGTAAAGGAGTTTGTTAAATATTATAATTGAAAGACGTTTAGCAAGGAATGCTATTAAAGGTTTAATTTAAATTATTCACAGTACCATCATCAAAAAGTAATCTACTACTGATCGGTGTTGTAATCCCAAATTGGAATAAAAACAAATTCACATGAAGCCTAGTCGTCCAATTCAAACACACGAAGTGGAATTATTAACATAATTAAGATTCGTAACACACGAAATTCTGCGGAAACACAAATAATAATAACAAGAATTAATTAACACTTAAATACACAAGAAGAGGATAAAAATAACGTATTTTAGTAGCAAACAGTGAAACGAATTTTATGAACAAAATAATACTTTTCAGAGCGACATTTATGCTGGTGACAAATTGTAAGTGAACTACAAGAGTACGAGAATTGAAACCGTTGCAGTTTGGAAGAGCGGGGATTCAAACGATTAGCATTCACAGGGTATATTATGTCAATATTACTTCTTAAAAATGTTGTTAACTATAGTTATTTGGCACTGACTAAAGAAAATAATTAATTACTTCCAATATTAAATAACCTAAATAGAAATATTAGCTGTCTACCCTGAGATAGAGTTTTCATGATTACATGTTTAATACAAACAACACTTTAAATATTATACAAATACTAAAATAATTGGACAACGTGTACTTATCGCCCAAACAGTGGGGTAATTATCAAACAGACAGATAATTACAGCACAAATTCTACGACTTAAATATAATTTTGTCATGATTTAGGACTTGAAAATGGTGGAAACACAGAAAGGCCTCGTCCAGAACAGACATTTAGCAGTTTAGCAAATAAACACGACGCAGTGTTGTATGTTAAAGAGACTGCTAATTCAAATAACAAGATTAATTAAACATTTTACGAAATTTTGTACGTTTGTTTTATTATTTCACTAGTGTTTGTGTACTGTTGGAATTCAGAGAAATACAGGATGGGCCAAAAGTTACTACCCATTGTGAGTTATTGAGTTACCCATTGTAAACATTAAGATAACTTTGGTTGTCGATAAAATTGCACTCTAGTGTTTACATAAAAAGCTGTCAGACACAAACCAAAGGCGCATAATTTAAAATCGATGGGAAGATCACAACCAAAGTTACCTTAATGTTTACAATGGGTAACTCAGTAAATCACAATGGGTAGTGACTTTTGGCCCACTTTGTACAATATTTTACAGAGCGCGTACACGGACCGGTAGCAAAGTAACTTTACTTTGCAGGAATAAACTGGCAGCCGCCTTCATCCGTATATTATGGTTACTATGATAGAAATGGATTGCGAGGGTCGGCACAGTCTTAATAGCTGTACTGCGGTAGTAGGACCGAGTGCAGATGACGACTCAGTCTGTAGCTGGGTACAAATAATACAGTGGTCTTCTTTGGCAAGCCTGGGTGGGTTACACTACACATTTTTACACAACACAAAGAACTTCCTCCTCACCGCGGATAAATGACCGATTTGTCTCTGGAGGTTATAGGACGTGACGGCGCAAGAGACCGCAGGCCTGATGCTTGATGGCAGAAGACAATATGATTTAAACATTTTTCTTGCCTCCAGAAACGATTAAGACTATAAAATAGGTTAATTACCTTCTGTCAACGTTTCTTAAAATCCTTTTAGGATGACTCGAGTTTCGACACCATTTGGTGTCATCATCAGATCGGAATATGAATTACGTCAATACATTTTGATGCATATACATCGCGTCAGATATTAAAACATTAAAAACAACACATAACATTATATAAATAATAAATAAACTATATCACAACAAATAACATTATAACAATAAAATATAAAAACAACGCGGCCGCAAACGAACCTGTACAGGAACGCACCCCACGGTAAGATTAATCAATGCCGGTTTGACCTTGGTTCAATTTTATCGATCTGATATAGCCAATTTCTCGCTCTATAAGATCGATTCTATTAAATAAAACATTATTGGTATGTATTGCTTTCTCATTTAGGATACGATTGTGATCCTTCTTTATGGCTTTATACGTCATAACGAACGATGATAAAAAATACCTAAAAATGATAGATCCCAAGGCCCCTAGACTTAAGGGCCTTCCTAAAATACATAAAAATAATATGCCTGTCCGTCCTTTAGTTAATTTTATGTCTGCACCTTCATATAAAATTGCCAAAAAACTCGAAAAAATTTTTAGACAACACATAACGTTCAATAAAAATTATAGCTTGAAAAACAGTTTAGAACTGGTCGAACTTACAAAAACTATTACAATCGAGCCGAGACACACTCTCGCCTCATTCGACATAGTAAATCTATACACGAACATACCTAATACCGAAACGTTAGAAATAGCTAAAAATTTATTACTATCTAAGTCCACATTAAATCATGAAACAGTTGATGAGTTAATCAATTTGACAAAAGTAATATTAGAACAAAATTATTTTACTTTCGACAACAAATATTTATTTACAACGGGATGGTTTAGCTATGGGATCCCCATTGTCAGGCATCCTGGCTGAAATTTACCTAAATCCTATTGAAACAAACGAAATTTTATCGACTAAAAACAAACATTATACAAAAATTTTATTTTACAGACGATATGTGGATGACACAATAATGATTTACAATGGCAATTGCAAACAATTAGAAATGCTTAAAAAACATATGAATACAATTACAAATAATTTACAATTCACATTAGAGACAGAAATGAATAATAAAATTAATTTTTTAGATTTAACTTTAACCAAAATAAATAATAAAATTAACTATAATATTTACAGAAAACCAACAATCACGGATCATGCTATTCACGCCTCATCGTATCACCCTATTTCACAAAAAATGGCTTTTTTCAACTGTATGGTTCATAGATTGCTGGCATTGCCCTTATCCACAGATGATTATAACAACGAACTAAACATTATCAAACACATAGCATTAGCCAATGGATACAAAAGTAATATAGTAGACAAAATAATTAATAAAAAACAAAATAAACCAATTGATGTATCCAAAGAAAAAGTAAACAAATACATTGCTATAGAATATGGTGAAAATCTATACCATACTTTAAAAAACCAATTAAAAAAGCATAATATCACTTTAGCCTCAAAGGCAAGTAATAAACTTGAGAAAAAACTTACATTTACTAACAAAAATATACCCTCCGATATATTTGATGGTACTGGTGTATATAGACTTAATTGTTCTGATTGCACACAGTTCTATATAGGACAAACAGGTCGTTCTTTCAAACTACGCTATAAAGAACATATCCCAAGCTCCAAGTCAAATGTAATAAGATCTACATTTGCAGAACATTTGAGCTCATATAACCATAATATAAAGAGTATTAATGATAATTTGGATATCCTACATAAATGTAAAAAGTCACTAAAGCTGGACACCCTTGAAAGGTTCGAGATATATAAAGCCATAAAGAAGGATCACAATCGTATCCTAAATGAGAAAGCAATACATACCAATAATGTTTTATTTAATAGAATCGATCTTATAGAGCGAGAAATTGGCTATATCAGATCGATAAAATTGAACCAAGGTCAAACCGGCATTGATTAATCTTACCGTGGGGTGCGTTCCTGTACAGGTTCGTTTGCGGCCGCGTTGTTTTTATATTTTATTGTTATAATGTTATTTGTTGTGATATAGTTTCTATTTATTATTTATATAATGTTATGTGTTGTTTTTAATGTTTTAATATCTGGCGCGATGTATATGCATCAAAATGTATTGACGTAATTCATATTCCGATCTGATGATGACACCAAATGGTGTCGAAACTCGAGTCATCCTAAAAGGATTTTAAGAAACGTTGACAGAAGGTAATTAACCTATTTTATAGACAATATGAATGAGAACCAAGAGTAAGCTACAGTAAGAGGAACAGACAAAGAATAGTTAATAGTAATCGATTCGTTTGTATTAAGGTCTAGCATTGCTGACTACTGCTGACTTTATGCATTTGCAGTCAGCACACAGCTTATGTAACGAGGCGTTTTATGAATGCAATACTGTAAGATTTACTGCCTTCCTCCGGAATTATTAGACGCTGTAAGTCTCGGGAAATTCAGATTAACCTTTAATACTTCCGTTTTGCTGCAGCAGGTTTCCGTTCGCGCTTACAGCCCGCGAATACGTAAGCGCCGCAACGACTACTGAAAGCACGAAGTACACTCTACTGATAGTTTATACAGTAGCGAGATGTTCGTGTCATTTCAAACTGAATTGGTGTTTAATATTGGTCATTATCAATACAGGTACCAGCTGGTTTGGAATAGTGACAATAAACAAATTCTGTAAGACACTGCCAGCAATACACATACAGTATTGTAACGAGAACCCTCACTCCCTTGTCAAGCAGGTGAACAATTAGGATAACGCTAACTATTATTAATATCTATTTATTAAAAAAACAATTTGGTATTGCATTCAATCCTCTTGTTATTGTTGTATTTCTTATTCTTGTCCCCTCTTCCTCCTCCTCCCAACTCTTCTTCTTCTTCTTCTTCTTCTTCTTCTTCTTCTTCTTCTTCTTCTTCTTCTTCTTCTTCTTCTTCTTCTTCTTCTTCTTCTTCTTCTTCTTCTCCTTCTCCTTCTCCTTCTCCTTCTTCTTCTTCTTCTTCTTCTTCTTCTTCTTCTTCTTCTTCTTCTTCTTATTCTTCTTCTTCTTCTTTTTTTGTTGTTATTGTTGTTGTTGTAGTTGTTCTCCTCCTCCTCTTCCTCCTCCTCCGCCGTGTCGTCGTCGTCGTCGTCGTCGTCGTCGTCGTCGTCGTTGTTGTCGTTGTTGTTGTTGTTGTTGTTGTTGTTGTTGTTGTTGTTGTTGTTGTTGTTGTTGTGGTTGTTGTTGTTGTTGTTGTTGTTGTTGTTGTTGTTGTTGTTGTTGTTGTTGTTGTTGTTGTTGTTGTTGTTGTTGTTGTTGTTCTTCTTCTTCTTCTTCTTCTTCTTCTTCTCCTTCACTGACAAAGTGTTGGTCTCACCAGTAGTGAGCCTATTGCATTGCCCACCGTTTCTTCAGACTATCTGTACTTGTTTCCTCCTCTACTGAATATCGTAACGCTGCCACAAGCAGACTATTCCAAGATATTCTTATCGTATGAACACAACAGCTCTTCGTATGTTTTAAAGATTTCATTGGTCCCTAAGTGTTTCCCGTCCATCTAGCAACCAATCCCTATGCGACTGCTTGTACTGATACTGCTGCCTCTCGCTTCTGCACACCAGAGGCTTCTGTCTTTGCAGTCGCCTCGTTGCAAGCCTGTTTTCTTCATCTCACTGTAGACGTAGTGCTTGCATCATCACCTGGATTTATCTCGCTACCGCGCCCCTTCCAGTCGGAACCCAGTTTAACAACATTCGAGCCAATGTTTTTTAAGATGTAAAACTACAGTATATCTGCACAGTTCTACAGCACTTCGAAAATAAGAGGAGAAAACAATTTAGTTACAATTTGTTTGAAAGATAATATTAAGAAACGGGAGGTACTTTACTAGAATTGCAAAAGACCTCACCCAAAAGAATGACGTTTAAACAGTTGATAAAGGCTCTCTCCGCTGGATGGGAAACGTTACAGTGAAGGGGAAAAAATATGGTGGAGTAGGAGGAGAAGAAGAAGAAGAAGAAGGAGAGGAGACGAAGAAGCAGAACCAGGAGAAGAAGTTGAAGAAGAAGAAGAAGAAGAAGAAGAAGAAGAAGAAGAAGAAGAAGAAGAAGAAGAAGGAAGAGGAGGAGGAGAAGAAGAAGACGTTGATGATAATGACGATGAAAGAATAAGAATAAGGAAAAAATTAGAGTGCGGTAGTTATTGCAGTGTTGCCATAAGTGTCATTAAGTAACTGTCGTAAATATGGTCTAGTAAATGTACTATCTGATTATTAGGCTTTTATTTCTGGTCATCATTCCGTAATCCATAATGTATTTAGTTGGTAATATTTCTTATTTAGGTAGGAAAATTATTATGTTCCACGGGATAAGAGTTTTGGGAAATAGTGTGACTGTAGCTTCTCTGGTAGTTAACAATTCATTCAGCTGAAGTAAAGATAGCTATGCGTGTCACAATAATAATGTCGGTTCTGGTAAATAGGGTTTTCAGCTTAAATCGTGTTTCAGAATGTTATCAAAGTCTCAACCGATAAGATTGAATCGGACTTCTGTAATCGTAGCGGAGTTTGATAAGAAGCGACAGAGCGTACAGTTGACTCAGCCCGGAGCTGACTCTCCTCACCTGATGTATAGCCGAGCACCCACCCCACTAGCTGTCTGCCGGGCAAACCTTTCTTCAACCCTTTCTTTCAGTACAAATTATCTCGTTCCTTCTATCAGTAACTAAGTCTTGTTTTATCAAACCATTACGCTAAGACAGCACGTCATACTTTATTCACAAATCAAATGTTACTTATAATATTATTTTACGTGTAATTGAAGTAACGTTACAAAGTTATAGAAAATTTTAATGGTTATATCATTAAACATCGTAATTTTAACTTTAATTGGTACTTTGCTTAATTTGTGAAATAGTTTTAAGTACAGAAAATCCAAAATAACCAATCATATTTTCTTACAACTAATTTCCTTTTAATTTAATTAACGTTAATACGTTACAGTAAATTTTATTGATTGCATTATTAAATGTGTGAGATTAAAAATGATATGTCACTTTGCTCATCTGTTTTGTTTCTTTATGATTTCCTTCTTCTTCTTCTTCTTCTTCTTCTTCTTCTTCTTCTTCTTCTTCTTCTTCTTCTTCTTCTTCTTCTTCTTCTTCTTCTTCTTCTTCTTCTTCTTCTTCTTCTTCTTCTTCTTCTTCTCCTTCTCCTTCTCCTTGTTACGACTCTGCCCTGTTCTATAACAACGGTCGTACACGCTGTCACTCCACCTCTTCCTTGGCCGATCAATGCTCCTCCTGGTGTTTGCTTGGTTGTCTCTTCCCTTTTTCACTAGCCTTGTGTCATTTTTTCTCGATATGTGTTCATTCCATATGCGTTCCTTCTTCTTTACGCAATCCAAGAATTAATATCTGTTACATTACACGTCCGTATAATTCGTTCTGTTTCGAGACCATATTTTTTCAGTGGATAGTTGGCTAACCTTGTCCACCAACCCTCTTCCTCCATCCGGGCTTGGGACCGGCAGTGGTATCCAATATGCTACTCAATTTTATAATTTTCGAGTAGGACAAGGCATGATTTTTGAGTAGGATGTTACCAAGCATCTTATAGAGTAAGACCAGTGGTAGGACAAGTGAAAGCGTTGCTACCTTTGAGCCTCTGGTTCTGCTCTGGCATTCATTCGGAGACCCACCTCCTAGGTTCTTCCGCCCCAAGTGCCGTTGGTAAACCTTCGTCTTACGCCTCTAGTACTGTTGACTATTTGTAACCTTTACCTGTCTGGGCCCTTACCGGGTAGTTTGAAAGAAAACAGGAACTATATAGTAATGCTGAAATATGAAAAAAATGAATATTCCTTCCCTGAAGGAAGCCTTAGGAAGCGTTGGTAGAGTGTATATAGTTCTTTGGCACCGGAACAGGTAAACTGCACATTTTTTAATGGAAGAATGAGAAAAAGAAAACTTTTCTCAAGTTATAAGATAGAATTGAGTACGACAGCATATGAAGTTGGAAAACATTACGAAATATACTTTACGTAAACAAAGGTACCAAAATAAATTTGTCTTTTTTACATAGATAAAATGATAACGATCAGAAACTCGGTAAATGCATTACAATAAGTTATATACAATGCAATAAGTAAGTAATACAAGACATCAGTTGATAATGTCATCATGGTTTTGCTCGAAATCGATTCTGCAAGTTCCAAACTATAACGTTAGAAAAGTCTATCCTTCGACCTAGCTAATGGAGAGATAAAAGTTAGTTTGTTTAATAATAAGTGTTAGCCCAACCCTTATACGCTTCACTTTGCATCTTAGGCTTTATCTCTATTATGAGTTTGCCATCTTTCCACTCAGCTTTCGTTAAATCTCAGACTTCCAAAGCTCTACTGATGTACCGATAATTTAATTTTTTCGAATACTTGCGTTCCTCTATTTCTTCTCAACTGGTAGTCATTCTTTTTCGGTCATTTTGCTTTACCCATTTTATTTAGCCGTTTTGTTTCCTGCTATCTTCACAACAGAACATGTTACTTCTATGAGATTCAGTAATCCTTCACTTAACGTTTTACTTTCTCGTGTTAGTTTCACCAGATATCTTAGCAAACAATCAAATGCTGCATTCCTGTTTTGTCTCTTACCCTTTTAGTTATTGATACCACACTTTAACTCCGTTTGAAAACAATGTTTTGTATGTTCTCTCCGTCGTTTGCAGAGCTAACGAGATTATTATTATTTATTATGTGCTTGTTTATAAGGTGTTATCTTTATTTTAATATCTTTAGGATGCAGTACCAATTTGATATTGGAACAAGAAAAATTCTTATTATATAAAAAATTAGACCACTTATTCGTAATCCTATGGTCGTCGTCATCCTTCACGGCTTAGGCCGGTCTTAATGGAAGTCATCCAACTATCGCTTACGGGGTCTTCCAACACTTCTCTTTCCCCTTGGATGATAGTCAATGGGTGGTCAAACTTTGTACCCATGTGTACTTTGTAATCTAAATACTATGTTGCGAAGCGTGTAGATGACGTCACGTTTGTTCGCGTTACAATCACGGCTGACTACAGACAAAATTACGTTAGTTCTACTCAAGACTCCGAGCTGATCACTCGTTTTCACTCGCCGCAGCGGCTACTTACAGTTCTTTTTTCAGTATTTAATTCTATTAGCATGATCACCATGGGACTATTTATTTAGGCCATTTCGGCTTACGGGTTGTAATGCACGCCCCCGTTTTATTTATACTCAATTCTCCGGCACTCATGCCGTGTTAAAATTTGCACGCTTCAGCAATCAATTATGTCAATCTAAATTTTAATAAGAAATCAAATATGTCGCTTTAACTCAATAAACCATCATTTTCTGAAACATTATACAGTCCACTCAATTATTTCATCACAAACCAGCAAACTCCAATAGCGTTCCTAAAAACAACTCAAGAACTTTTAAGACGCAACAAGGGGTCTTCTCAAAATCTAGTTGGATCCATTCTCTCTACGTGTAACCACCACTCCGTTCTGTACCGAGAGATTTTCCCATTTAAGATTTCAGCTACGCCTAGTTCCATTCTCATACCATAATTTCTGATAAGATCTCTTCTGGTACAACGTTTTACAGCCCTCAAGAACCACATTTCCGCTCCTTGTATTCTAGATATATCTTTGGCCTTCCTAATCCACGCCTCTCACTACCATACAGTAGTTGAGGTATGACCATTACGTTATAATATTTCAATTGCGTCATGTTTCTTGTTTTCATCTGTGTTTAATGATATATCCGCAAAGCGACTGGAAGAGACTAATTTTGGTTTCAACCTCCATATCATCTTGAAATTTAGTGCTGCACTCTAGATACTTGAAATCTGGCACCTGTTCTACTGGCGAGCACTATATGACAATTTTTTTTTTAATATGATTTGGCCCAGAAAAGCCATAACTTTTGTTTTAGATAAGAAAATGGATTGATTTTAATTTGTTAAAATGTCAGTAAGACAAAACAACGACCTTTGTAGATCATTTTTATTCTCTTGGATAATCACAAGATTGTCTGCATACATTAAATATTTTAATAAAATACTTTCCCCAGGTACAATCCTTTGAGGGCGCCCAATTTCAATTTCCTTATGGCATATATTTCAATATATATATATATTATATTATATATATATTATATATACGAGTATTCCAATATATAGATATATTGATATTAAGCCTGTCGAACGCCTTGGATTATGGGATCTGACAATCTGTTAGTTTTTATCTGTATCTCCGTTCCAATTTATAAATTTTTAATTACCTTTAATAAGTGAATACGGTATCCTCTTCTCTGCATTATCCTCCTAATAATAATGTAAAATCATTCATTGAACAAAATATTTAAAATGATTGGTTCTAAAGCGTTTACAATATACGATTAAGTGATTTAGTTATTCCTGATTGAGTTTGTGAGATTCTCAGAATTTTTTAAATAAGCTGAAGAAATTCAATGCGACTTACATAATTCTGTTAGCTTGTAAATCATTACCAGCACCAGAAGTACTCTGTAGGGAACCAGACGCGCGAGAGGGAAAAAAATAATTATAAAGAAATCTGAGAAATGATTTATAAATGTTGAATAGACACGTAAATCCGCTAATAAAAACGAAGCCTTACGGTGGAGAAAGTTCTTTTTATAAGAAACGGACGGCTTGAAGAAAGGAAAGGGTTGAAGGGCTAACAGCTATTCATCAAGGTAAGCTCCCCGGGCTGGCTGAGTCAACCTTATTCTACTTTACGCCTGGCCGAGTCTTATCAGACCAGCTACAATTACACAAGTCCCAAGCTATATCTGATTTAACGCAACCCCACGAACGTCGATAATACGGAGTATAGAAAGCTTTGCTTCAAATAAAGTTGGACCAGCCTTGCTACAATTGAATACATGCACTACGTGGGTGAACGTCAGTTTGAGTACGATAATAATTTTTATTGATGTTCATATTTCATATAAATTAATACATTGAATACACAACACAGTTGGTTTAATACACAACTCTTGTTACATACAAGTAGTAAAACCAATTTTCTAAGCTATGGAAAGCATTCTGTAATAGTCAGCTGTAACTAACTTATTCCGTGAGGTAGTAGGTTTTTACGTCCGGTTTCCATATATCTTAAACTTTCCGGAACGTGATCCGTGCTCCACGATTTACAACTGTGATCTCAGCTGTATGAGCAACAACAGTATGAGGAAGAGTTGCTGGGAAAAGACCCAGGGGCCGGAGAAGAGTGACTTGGGAAGACAATGTGAGGTGCTCTCTGCAGAGGCTGGGAGTGCAATGGAATGAAGCCAAGTCCCTGGCCATGCAGAGATCACGGTGGCGAGACCTCGACACCTTGCGGAAGAAGAAGAAGAAGAAGAAGAAGAAGAAGAAGAAGAAGAAGAAGAAGAAGAAGAAGAAGAAGAAGAAGAACAAGAACAAGAACAAGAAGAAGAAGAAGAAGAAGAAGAAGAAGAAGAAGAAGAAGAAGAAGAAGAAGAAGAAGAAGAAGAAGAAGAAGAAAATCTCAGCTGTAACTACTGGTTCGGATACAATAAGCTACTTCCATATACCACTGAAGATGGCTGCCGTCAGCCCAGCCACAATATCTCGGTTGGAAATTGTCAATAATAAACCGAAACACCCCCCCTCTCAAAAAGATATTAGATTTAATAACATGTTCAAGTCACTTTTGCTTCCCGAATTCTCTTCGATTCCGACCATGTTACTCCTTTGTTCGTAGAATATTCACACTGCATTCAACCATCTCCTCTTTTGTAGTACTCTCGACTGTTTGCCTTGTGTTCTTGCTTCAAAATTATAATAACCAGGTGGTGTGTTTTTACTCTTTTTAAACTGCCTTTGAACCAATTTCCTTGCTTCAGGAACTTTACCTAATTTCTAATGAATTTATTATATTTTATAGTTTTTAACCCTGTTCGTTCCAACATTTAACGCCCTTTCTTCTCACATTACGTATGCGAGAACAAAACATGTTATATACTCAAACGGTGGTGGTGGTTGAGATAATGGTGGTGATGGTGTTGATGGTGACAATGACTATTATGACGATAGTATTAGTTATTCAAGTATCTGAATCTATCAGACGCCATGCAATCAGTACTTGAACATTCACGTGCAGGGGCGAGAATGAGTTTGTATATGATCCGTCTTTACATGATCTCTCTCTCTCTCTCTCTCTCTCTCTCTCTCTCTCTCTCTCTCTCTCTCCTCTCTCTCTCTCTCTCTCTCTCTCTCTCTCTCTCTGTGCTACTCGTTTCAGCGTTTATCGTGCAAAACTACTTTGCGTTCAGATACACGCGCGCACGCGCGCACTCGCGCACTCGCGCACTCGCGCTCGACCCCCCCCACCCCTCCAAGTAACTTCACACAAAAGTGAACTACGAAAACTTTTGTCTAAAGGGTATCATGAGTAAGTGAAAGCAATCTTCTTCGCTTAAAGCCGACTTGACAAGGTTTAACCGCGTCTCTTGTCTGGCTGTATCACGCAAACTATACTCTGCAGGCTGAAAGCACTTAATGCAAATTACTTGATAGGGGTAGCGGCGTGACTGTAAAAATACAGAAACAGTTTAACACTGTAACTCTATGTTTCAATGGGGAGACGTTTTGTAGTCGATAAGAGTCAAGCAGTCGTACGCTATGTTTAGTCCTAACTAACACAAGCCACTGATGATTTGGTTCTGATAGATCTTCAATATAGAGTATTTTATGGAACGGTGTATTATACTGTCTCCGTTCTTAGCTTAATCCTGATGTAAACAAACAGGCGTGGCACATCTGAAACACTATATGCTACTTCAACTAGAGGCGTGTCACCATGACAGAAACAATGCAGACAGGGTACATATAATATTGATACTGTATAAGCGCATGTAAACGTTTATATCCATCCTTATTCCGAGGCGATTTGCCGAAACGTTTAGCGCTGCAAATCCATAGAATCGAAAAGTGTACCGAATTCGAATATTTGGGAAGCATTATTTTAGAAGATGCAACAACAAAAAATGACATCAAAAATAGGATACAACAGGAAAAAAAGGCTATTCGTTTGGTAAACTCGTTACTTTGGTCGAACAAAATGAAACTTCAAACTAAACTGACAATCTACACAACTGTTGTGGAGCCGATTTTAACTTATGGCTGCGAATGCTGACAACTTTCAGATAAAGAGAAAAATATGTTAGAAACTGTGGAAATGTACTTCTTAAGAAGAGCGTGTAATATTTCTAGAATGCAACATGTTAGAAACGAAGATATAAGTAGACAACAGGGCGAGTATTTACAACAGCAGAAAGAATAGAATCCAGACAGTTGCTATGGTATGATCACGTAATGAGGATGGAGGAGAAGCGATGGCCAAAGAAAGCATTGACTTATGCACCACAAAACAGGGGAAGAAGAGGAAGACTACACAATGTAGAACAGGAATTAGGAAAAGCATGAAGATGAACAGGAAATAGATCAAGCTATTGATGATGATGACTGGAAGGATAGGGAGAAATGGTGATCGAAATGCAGCATGCGGCATTGACTGTAGAACCCCCGCTAATAAAAAATAAGCACATGTAAATTGTAATAATTTGTCCGGACCTACAATAGTGTCTACTTGTGAGCGGCCTTGATTGAGGCAACACTCACCACACTTGTCGGGAGTGGGGTGGAGACTGTTCTGCGCTGTTCCATAGACATCTCGTTACAACATATCAATATTGGGGATGCGGCAGTCATCCACTAGATTTAGATGTTCCACCCATGTTGTCCGATACTGGCAATACTATCGAGTGTACACATAATACTCAGTCCATGCCGTATACAGTGTTGTTTAGATAATATTTAATTTATTGTTTGTTACACTCGTACAAACTTACACTGGACAATCGTAAACTAGGAGAATTGTTTACGCGAGTGTATGCGAGTGTCTATGTCTTTTGAAACTGATATTAAAGTTGTTAGTAACGAAATGTCTGATGCTCAATCATTCTATTCCACTGTTTGAAGACTATCCGAGCCATTGGCGTAAAAAATATTACTTACACACACACACAAAGACCTCTTTTTTGAACGATAATCCAAGTTTACTGAAATGACAGTATAAGCATGAGGGTGGTGGCTTCTCAACGTTAGCCAGTCTGATAAGTTAGATTAGCTTAGACTTGGGTAATTGTAGCTGGTCTGATAAGACGCGGCGAGGCGTAAGTTTGACTCAACCTTCGGATAAGCTTATCTGATAAATAGCCCCTACCCCATTGTATACGCCTTCCCATTGTATTCATTCCTTTCCTCAATCTGTCAGTTCTTAGAAAGTAAATAATACTCTCTTTCTCTTACAAATTGCATGTTAAAGTTTACCTTTTGCAAGCGACTTATTATTACTCAGAATTTATAAATAATTTGTAATCTTGTATTTTTACCAAATATTTCTAAAAAAATATAAGTAACGCTAAACGCATAAAACTAAAAGGTTACGATAGAGCAACTTAGTCATTTTAATTACTTTGCCATTCATATTGCTTACGGTTGCAACAGACACAATAACGTCAAAGTAGAGGTTATTTTTATACTATGTGTTAGACAGTTGTCTGGGTATTATGAAATACATTTTGTTAGGGACATATGCCTGAATTTTCATAAGATTATCCAAAGCTCATTGTTGCATTCTAGAACATAGAGTGTCAAAAAGACGTTTCCATCTGACCCGGTGTATCCGGTTTGTAAAATTTCTCCCCAGGACTTTTCAAGTGTTTGCCTCCTCGGAGGTTGTTTTTTCTCAGTTTGATTCTTGCTCGAGAACTCTGGGAATTCCATTCAGTAGTTTGTCACAAGATGTCGTCTACCGGTTTCCTGATAGCATTGCGTAACCAACTCCATTTAATTTTTTTATTTTTTCTTCAACTAGTTTCTTCTTGTCCATAGTTACTTATTTGTGCACCAGAATAATTACTTATTGTACAAACCGGCCAAAAATGTACGTTATCCTTAGTAGACACCCGTTTATAAAGATGTACGTTTCCTTTGTATCATCATCCAGGTCTCACAACATGCGGACACATTTACACTGAAAACGGAAACAGTGTTGCGGCGCTCGCACGAATCGTCGTATTTGTAGGGTGCTAAAGAAATGACTGACACTGGATGAAACCTCTAAAGAAATGACTGACACTGGATGAAACCTCTAAAGAAATTACTGACACTGGATGAAACCTCTAAAGAAATGACTGAAACTGGATGAAACCTCTAAAGAAATGACTGACACTGGATGAAACCTCTAAAGAAATGACTGACACTGGATGAAACCTCTAAAGAAATGACTGACACTGGATGAAACCTCTAATTATATTTTCAATTACAGTTTAATATAAATGAACAAAGATCAAATGAACAGAGAATAAAAATGACCTTCAAAGGTCATTGTTTTATCCCACTAATATTCTAACAGATTACAATCAAACCATTTCCTAATCTAAACAAGAGTTATGGCTTTTTCTGGGGCAAATCATATTAGAACAAAGATTGTCATACGGGACTCGCAAATAGAACAGGTGCTAGACTTCACGTATCTAGATTGCAACATTACATATCAATATGATAAGAAGGTTGAAAACAAAATTAGTCTCTTCCAGTCGCTTTGTGGTTGTATCATGAAACATTTAAAGAAGGAAACAAAGAAAGAGACGCAACTGAAATATTGAAATGTTATGGCCATACCTAAACTACTGTATGGTAGTGAGACTTGGATTAGAAAGACCAAAAATATATCTAAAATACAGGGAGCGGAAATGAGATTCTTGAGGGCTGTGAAGGGTTGTACCAAGAGAGACCTTATCAGAAATGGACACACTAGAGCTGAGCCAGGCATAGCTGAAAACTTAAATGAGATAATCTCCCGTTCAAAACGGAGTGGCGGTTAGACGTAGAGAGAACGGCTCCAACTAGATTTTCAAGAAGAGCCCTTGAATATCATCCAAGGGGAAGAGAAGTGTATGAAGACCCCGTAAACGGTGGTTGGATGACTTCCATTGAGACTGGATCAAGCTACTAGCCTAAGGCATAAAGGATGACTACGGCGACTACAAAGATAAACATAAAATCTTTGAGCTTAAGAAGCTTGTTCAAGACAGTAAATGACAAACAAACAAATGTAACAAACAAGGAAAGTCACCTCATTAACTGTGTCACGCTAAATAACAGACAATAATCACTTTACTCTGAATCTCAAATCACAATAACAACAATTCCGCTGACGCACATTAAATCGTAAATACCTGGAAGGGGTGAGGTGTGAATATAATGCAAAGAGTAGGGAAGTACTGGAAAGCATTTGACGAGGAAAGGCCTACGATGAAGAATTTATGAAGAAAGTAGACGAATTTGGGATAAATGTGGAGATGGGGAAGAGAGAAATAGGAAGCTGCAGAATGGCGGTAAATACTGAAGCTACAGGCTAAGGCTAAAGCCAAACATGGAACGACTAAGAGGTTGATGAAGCGGCAGCAAAAACAGAGTATGATTGACTTAGAGTAAGTGAATGTCCTTGTCAAAGGAACAGATTTGAACACATACGAGAGAACTGTTCAACAAGTTGGTACAATTTTGAAATTCCCAAGCTAAAATTGTCTTAATAAATTAATTTAATTTACCTCCGTCTTGTGGCTGCCTGATAATCTTCTTACCACTAACGCGTTTCGGAACCTATGATTCCATCATCAGAGTGTAAAATTAATCAGTCTAAAAGACGTCGTTAGTCGCTGAACATAAAAATAAAATTGCACAAACACACACATAAAAACGAAATTTTAACCGCACACGCGAGTCTTAGAGTGTGCACTCCACGATCGTTCGCGACACAAAACACTGCTCTGCAGATGGTGACTGTTGTAGATGTCACCATCTCAGCATTCCCCTCTCTCCCGGCTGTACAGGAACCCTGTAACATTTTTATTTGTAGTTGGCCGTCAGAAAATACAGCTACCCCTACACTCTCTCGTCTCGGAACACACTCACTACCCGCACTGTCACAATTATTCTTTTTTACACTCTAGTTGCTCTTATTAATTTTTTGATAATAAGTAATAAGATAATGAACCGTTACTGTATAATGGTAACATTTACTTTTAAATTAATTTACAGTTAAATGCAAAGCAGCCACGTGTTCCCCGATCGGAAGTAACGTGTGATTCCCTTTTACAGTAGACTTTACAACCATCACACACACATGTGTGGATCACACACATATACCAACGTAACACACATAACCCATTATTAATTTAACATCGAGCTTACCGTCGAATAAAATAATTAATTCTCACCTGAGACGCTTTATAATTTTACGAAGTCATATTGAAAGCTGAACACGTACTTCGCCCTGCCGTCAGACCACAAGCACCCTGTCAGAAGGTTGGAGACGAAATGAGAAAGGACTACGTATTCTGCGTTCGTTCCCACATGGCACAGAAATTCAACTTGTTTCGAATTGTCGAAGATAACGTCCGGCCAGGAACGCGTCAGCTGTTACGGTAGGCTTGCTTACTGGATCGCGTCACCGTGCCACAGACACGGCCTTAATAATCATGTTAGCTGTCGCCCAGTGGCCACGCGATTTTGGCGGCACCAATAGTTCAAATCACGCCGGGAAAATTTCAAACCCCGGCACAGTTCGAAACACAAACAATAACGAAATATTCTTTCGTTATAAAATTTACAATTAAAATTTGCAGTCATCCGAGATTTTTAAAATCTAAAAAGAAAAACATTTTATTCTGTTTTGTGCTTATAAGAAAATATTAATCAGAATTAAACGAAAGCGTTATTAACATTTTTTATAAAGACGTATACAGACGTGTAAACGGGAAGCGAAATATTTTTTAGGCTGTGCTTATCGGACATTTTCAGGCTGTGCTTATTGGACATTTTCAGGCTGTGCTTATTGGACATTTTCAGGCTGTGCTTATTGGACATTATCAGGCTGTGCTTATTGGACATTTTCAGGCTGTGCTTATTGGTCATTTTCAGGCTGTACTTATTGGACATTTTTCTTTCAGTTTAAAGAGCAGAATCGCTTCGTGCAATTTGGTACCACCGTTTGGAAACAATTTGTATAAAATTATTTAAAGTCATAAAACCAATAAAAACATTGTTATAAGTGTCAAAAACAATTTAATTGTCTGAACTGAGTTTCTTGTTAAAAGTCTCACAAGCTAGTCATCAGGCCTCACTTAGAATTCACAAATTTTAATCTCAAATTGGTACCTTGATGTACGCGTTCAATTGTAGCAAGGCTGGTCCAACTTTATTTGAAGCAAAGCTTTCTATACTCCGTATTATCGACGTTCGTGGGGTTGTGTTAAATCAGATATAGCTTGGGACTTGTGTAATTGTAGCTGGTCTGATAAGACGTAGCCAGGCGTAAAGTAGAATAAGGTTGACTCAGCCAGCCCGGGGAGCTTACCTTGATGAATAGCCGTTAGCCCCTCAACCCTTTCCTTTCTTCAAGCCGTCCGTTTCTTATAAAAAGAATTTTCTCCACCGTAAGGCTTCGTTTCTATTAGCGGATTTATTTCTATTCAACGTTTATAAATCATTTCTCAGATTTCTTTATAATTATTTTTTTTTATTTTCCGCGTCTACTTTCCTTTGTGTTTCTGCTTTACTTGGGAATGATTTACAGTCTAACAGAATTGGTAGAGCATGTTGTATTTCTTCGAAGTGTTTATGGCTTTCTTAGGATTTATAACGAATACAGGTAAAATAACATGATTTAATGAAATATTTCTTAAGCTTTGCAACTTGTCATTAGTTTTTACACTGGTGAGAATCAATTGATTATGTTTTATAATATATTCCTGTATACTTAACTTTCTGGACCAAAGCTGAAGTGACAAAAAGAACGGAAACATTCATTTGAAGTTTTATTATTTTCTATCTATTGTCGGGATTCTATAAAGTTACGGCTGTTCCTGTTATCTTTATATCAGGAAAACCTGGTCTGTGCTTTCTAGGACTTGCATTAGAATATTGTGCAGTCAGGTTAGATTAGGTAATGAGGTTTCTAAGGTTAGTTCTCGGGCAAAAAGAAGGTATAAATTAAGATACGACGCATTCAGTGAGACACTTATAATTTATAATTTAAACAAGGAGCACAAAGAATATAGAGTAGTATAGAAGGATCAATGCCTATGGTGTAGCCTTGGCACCCAGATCTCTCATAACTCTTAGAGAAATGTTTGATGTCCTGGATGAAGTAGCCCGTTCTTTGGGACTTGTTGTTAATGAAAATAAAACGCCCTACATGCAAATGACAGCAGCACAGGAAAGAACGAAGCCCCATAGCTTAAAGCTGGATAGTTACATTTTAGTCGTGTAGATAGGTTTCTATATCTCAAAACAGGACTCAATGAGGAGAACAAAATCTCACAATAAATAAATAGAATAAGCATGGCTAGCAATAGCGCATATTATGCAAATATTAATCTTTTTAAGTCCAAGCTTCTGTCTTGCAAAACCAAAATGAAAATCTACAATAGCTTGATCAGACCAGTCGTAACTTACGGAGCTCAAGCATGGCGACTTACGGCTGTATCAGGAAAATACTGAGAAAGGTATACGGCTCAATAATGAAAGCAGAAGAGTGGAGGTGCCTCTGAAATGCTGAAATTGATGAACTATTGCAGCGGAAAGATATAGTGCGCTTCATAAAGACAAGGCGGATAAGCTGGCTAGGACATGTAGACAAAAGGGAAACTGCCCAAGCAGGTGCTAAACTGAAACATGGAAGGAACAAGAAGAAGGGGCAGACTCAGAAAACGACGGATAAATACGGTGGATGATGGCTTAAGAAGAATAGGCGTACAAAACTGGAGGAACATTGCAACCGAGAGAGAGAGCTGGAGACGACTGATGGCGGGAGCTAAGGGTTATCCCGGCTTGTAGAGCTACGAACGAAGAAGAAGATAGGAGGATCATGTGCATAAAGGACGGATGCCTCTGAAAACAAATTCTATTTGATAGACTTACAGCAACAAGAAATATTGGCAGGCCGATAAATAGACGGCTCGATCAATGAGTCGTAACGGGGCTAACAGGCTAATAATTGTGGAAAAAGAAGAAAAAGAAAAGCTTTATTATTTGAGAATACGAAAGTACTAAAATAACAAAAGTAACGTATAGTCATACAGGCTGCAGGTAATGGAGATGAATTTCTTGACGAAAAACCGTATGATTAGAAAATTGGAAAAATAATAAATGAATCATATAGAGCAGAAACGAAGGGTGCTATGAACTTTCAAAAAAACGGTTTGAGCCAAAGCAATTAAAATTCTGTGGGAACATAAGTCACAATAAATTTAGTTCCAAAATATACGCCCCCGTTATTTGAAAACATCACAAAAACTCGAACCGGACTCGTGTGAAGTGTAAACGATGGACAACGATCCAAGACAACCCACTTATATCCGGTCTTGCCTGGTACCGTGTACATCCGTACGTTTCGTAGAAACGGCCTCGGTAAATACTGTACCAATGCCAGCTACTACGAGCATGCCCTTATAATGGCCACAACAATAAATACTCTTGGATATCGTTGTCCATGACGTGTCCGTTACTTAACTAAATATAATTAATTCACTACCGACTCGAAACACAAAGTTTTTTATGGGAAAAAACGTAAAAGCCTGAACCGGTTCTCGCTTTTAAAAAGCTTCTTCAGAGGCTGCCGTTGGGAGCACTGTCCGTCTTGTTGTTGGCGACGGTATCGACTTTTGAAAGATCGATGTTGTGTGCGTGGGGTGCGATATGTTCATCCCACTAGATGACAAAGACTACAAAGACGAACTAAACACAATAAAATATCTAGCAGAATCCAACGGATACGACAGAACAATAGTCAATAATCTCCTAAACAAAACACAAAACAAACAACAGACAAAGACAGAAAACAACAAATTCGTAACACTAACATACATCAAAAACAAAACTGAAAAAATAGCCCACAAATTCAAAAAAGCAGGACACAGAATCGCTTACAAAACTACTAATAAAACAGAACAAACACTATCAAAACACACACACAAAGCACAAAATAAATTCGATCTACCTGGTGTTTACAAACTAAATTGCTCAGATTGCAACAAATTCTACATAGGCCAGCCAGGACGTAGTTTCAAACAAAGACACCATGAACACACAAAGGCACTATACTCCACTACAGAATCCACCTTTGCAAACCACCTAATTGAAGCAAACCACACAAACAAAAACGTCGACAACAACATGGACATTCTACACGTACACACAAAAGGCCGAAAACTAGACACTCTAGAACAATTGGAAATATACAAACACACGAAAACACATAAAAACAACATCCTAAATGAACAGACACAATTCAAATCACACGCATTATTCGAACATATCTCACCCCACACACACACATTATCGATCTTTCAAAAGTCGATACCGTCGCCAACAACAAGACGGACAGTGCTTCCAACGGCAGCCTCTGAAGAAGCTTTTTAAAAGCGAAAACCGGTTCAGGTTATAGGGTAAAACTTTTACGTTTTTATCCATAAAAAACTTTGTGTTCCCACTCGGTAGTGAATAATAAATATTCCTTTCTGGTCCGGACCACATGGCAGGAGCAGCTACCGTTAGCTCGGTACGTATATCCCAAGAGGACGTCTCATTGACGGAAATCCTCTCAGTCGTAATGGGACCGCCGATTCATTAACTTTGAGTAGCGTTCAACCCGCCATCCTTTGTTGAACGTGTTTCAACTTAAGAAGACCTCCGGTGGGTGATCGAAACGATATAAACAATCGAAAATATGAATCGCGTCGTAAGCAATCGACCATGGCCTAACAACGCAATAGTTTTCAATTTTAAAATTTTGACTCCAGGCGATACAGCTTTTGCCATAGCTTCTCTTGGCTTTTAGACAAATGTACTGGTTGTTTGCAAGGTTACAGACATCCTTGGGTAATGAACTTTATCTTTACAAGACAATCCTCAAACCAACCTGAGGACGAACGATATGCAACTACGGAGAACATCAAGCTATTCAAACACAGAGACGTTGCAGTGGTGCCAAATCACGTCAGACAGAGGAATCTCAAGGCTCGACGTGCTTTCTGTTCGAGAAGAAAATTAAGAAATTTAACATAATTTCATAAGGTATAAAATCAACCTCACAGTGTGCTGGCAAGAAACACTCTGGTTGCCTCAAAGCACAAGAGACGACTAAAATTCTATTGCCAAACAGAGATATAAATTAGACTTTTCAACTTCATTTTATGCATTTCAGGTCAAGTATCCTATAAGAACTGAGATAAACGTGAATAATCAGATTTTGGATCAGGTTAGTCATTTTAATTACCTAGGTCGTAATATCTCATATAGAACTCACATTGATTGGGATAGCAAGCTAACAAAATTTAGACGCATCTGTGGAACGATTCAAAGGTACCTGAAAAATAAAACACGGAAGGATACCCGAATGAAATTTTATAAATCCCTGACTGTCCCACATTCTTGTATGCTAGTGAGACTTGGAATCTTGGTAAAAGGGACGTGCAGAGGATTCAGGCGGCAGCCGAAATGAAATTTCTAAGAGGGACGCAAGGTTGTTCTCTCTTGGATCGGCGAAGGAACGAGGATATTAGACGCGATTTAAAAATTGTATCATTGCACCAGAAGATTGAAGAGCACACAAGGAGGTGGTGTGAACACTTGAATCGCATGCCTGATAGCCGTCTAACTGTGGCTGTCTTGGGTTATCACCCTACTGAGAAGAGAGGTTTCGGTACACCGAGGAGGAGATGGGTTCCGGAACAGGTCTAAGGCCTAGTCCTTTGAGTGGTGATGATGATGAACTTTATTTTATACTTGTGTAATGCTCTCTTGACCATGCTACACATTGTATTTTTTTCGTCTCATTGATATACGTTTAGCTTAATGTTATTAAGTTAGCAGACACATTATTTGTAACAGACTGCAAAATAAAATAAAACTAAAAAACGTTCATTGCGCAGTGCTGATTATTGAAAATGTATGCAGCAGGGATCAGCATCGGAGACCCAGTTTCGCAGTGTAATAAGGTGAGTTGAAATCTCTGGAATGCCGTCGTTAAGTGCTTACTAGGTAATCCTCAAACAAGTGCAGATTAACCTTAATACTTTTCGATGCAAATATGCTTTTCTATCTCTAAAAATGTAGAAATAAAGTCAGCACCTACATATGATTGGAATCAAATTACTTTAGCTACATAACGACGATCTATTCAGTGCAGATTATTATAATGAAAAGATAATTGAATATGATCACAACGATCATTATATATAATTTGTGATGTTATTCAATTTGTTTCTTCTGCAAGTAGTAATTTTGTATTTTCTTTTTAACACCTGACGCACGTTTCACTGAAAAATATCAGTATCATCAGAGGTGTATAAGTAAATTAATAACAATCGAAATACTTGTATTAATATAAAAATTAAGGAATAATCGAATTTGTATCGATTTTAGTGAAAAATAAGTGATAATCGATTAGTTAACGACTGTTTTAATGTTTATTTTCTTCAACAGCTGTTTTATCGGTTATATTTGAAATATTTGTTTTTTTATGTTTTATTAATTTTTATTTTTTAGTAAATTTATAATTTTAAATAGATAGTCTTGTTTTGTTTATATTTGGGTTTGTTCTTTAATTGATAAATTATTGTTATTGTGCTTGTAAATATTAAGATTTTCCCAAATATTAATTTTTTACCTTTTTGTATGTTTTTAATTAATTTTAAATTTTCAATATTTGGAAATTAGTGGTTATTATTTAGACAATGTGTGGCTAAATTAATAAAATAAAATAAAATTAAACAGCTGCTTTATATATATATATAAAGATCATACAAGTTTTTCATTACAGTGAAAATTCTTGATTTTGTAATCTCCATGAAATAGTAAATGATAAAAGCACTCAAAGCAACTATTATCAGTTGTAATTAGTTTTCTTTTTAGCCCTACCCGTGTAGTTTCGTTGTTGAACTCTCAAACAAAAGGCCTGTGCTGACAGCAGAATATCGATGACAAAACGAATTTGCTTCATTCATTTAATTTCCAAATAAATGCAAATAAACATTAAACTCGGTACCATATTCTAATTCACAATGAACTAAACGAGTTAAAATTTATATGAAACACACGCACACACAAACACTCACGTGTATGCATTGTTACGACTGTCTCGAGGATCGACGTGTTGTACAGTGGAAGCAGAATAACTGACACCACATGAAATCACTAATTACAACTTTAATTAGAAACGAACAACAGTGTTAGAAATATAAAAGACACCCTTATACAAAACGTTGTCCAACACACGCCATTAAATTTAATTTTATTACAGTTTCGCAATAATTAACGAAGGGTACGACGCTCAAGGACACGAAGCTGATATTGTAAAAGGCGCCACTGAATAGTTACGAAAGTTGGTCATTGACATGGTAGGCAAGCAAGATTAATTAGTTGTGACGTCAGACATATCATTTTTGCGAAACATTAAGCGATTAGTCGATAGATCGAAAAATGTAGTTACAAGAGAAGAGTTAGAGACAAGAGTATCATGTATGACATAACGGCGTATCGGAGGAAATAAATTTGCTTCAAGATATACCTTTTTTCCTTATTAGGAACATGTTTCGGGTACTATCTTGTACCCATCCTCAGCCTTCCGGTTTTTTTTTGTCTGGTGAAGTACATATGTGTTGTTGGTTGACTATTATTATTGTGGCTTCCTGTTGGTTTCTGGTATTTCAAATTGGTTTTATTGTGTGTGATTGTGGTGTATGTGTTATTTTTTTGTGTATTTTCGATGTTGAGTGCTTTGAATATTGTGTCATGTTTTGTATTGATTTGTATTTGTTCAGGTATTAGTTTGTTTTCTGTTTTATGTTTGTAAAATTGTAAATTTTCCCAGATGTTCATTATGGTGCCTTTGTGTGGTATATATTTTATTAGTGTTACATTGGTTATGTCTGGGAATTCATGTCCTATGTTTATTGCATGTGTGGCTGAATTGGATTTATATATTTCTGGTTTTTTGTATGCATTTAGGTGTTCAAAATAACGTTTTTTCAGCTGTTTTTTTGTTTGTCCTATGTAACATTTATTGCAATCTTGGAATTCAATGTTCCTAATAAGGAAAAAAAGATATATCTTGAAGTAAATTTATTTATAAATATTAAATGTATTATATACATCAAGAAACGGACTGTAGCAGAAAGTGATTGAATATATATTATAACTTCACTACTATGCGTTATTGTAATGTAATGTTGTGTGTGAGTACCCACCTGCTGTCTGATCTTGCAGATTCTTCCGACTAGGGCGTGTGGATTTTGGATTTGAAGTTCGCAAGCTAGTAATCTCAAATTATTACAACAACACACAAGATAAGTTACTTTTAAGGGGGAGAGTTTTGTGAGACTGGTAGGCTTTATCGTACAACAATAAAACACTGTTATATGGGGTAATAAAACGTTGTTTATTACACCAACAACACACAAGAATAGAATGGTTATAATCTTATGAATTCTCTTATAGTCTATATAATGAATCGATGTTTTTCGATTGTTTAATAGTGGAAAAAAACTGAACTCGTTCTTTGCGAGTTAATTGCAATTTAAATTTGACTTGATTAATTGATTTGAATTTAATTAAATTTATTTAATTAATTTGAATCCAAGTGTTCATGAAACAAAATATAAAACTCTGAAATTAATTTGAATAATTAATTAAAATAAATTAGACGTGACAGTCTAGTTCACGTTATTTCATTTCTAGTGATTCTACTTCTGATCTACTGCAGTATGATCTAAGATTAGATAGTCAGTTAAGATTTGTATAGCGCTTTTTATACTACTTCTATTTCTTAACTATAACTTACTACTGTCTTAAACTGCTATACAGATTATCACAACGAATTTACTTTTTAATTACTAGAGTCTTTGCTTTTTGTTTGGCACCTGAATTATTTGAATTACAATGTTTTAATTGAAAAATAGAAAATTTGATCTGAAAAATAAATAAATAGATTTTGCTTTCCTGTTACTGAAGAGAATGTCGTCCCGATTTGTCCCTCGTCGATTCGAGTCCTTGGTTAGAGAAAGTAATCTGCTTAGAACTGCTGGATTCGGTCGTGGAGTTCAAAATTCGGCAACACTCTGCTTCCTTGCTGTTTTTGAATATTTTAACGTCTGCTGTTGTCTGCTGGAAGTGCTTCCTGTCCCTCGTCGATTCGCACGTTGCACGTCAGCGTGTGTGTGTGTGCTTCGTTCGAGTGGTCGCTCTGCTCGTCAGCTGTTAACCAATAATTTAGACGGCCTCTCTGCTGTATTCTTGAAGTCGGGTCTTGAAGTCTGGTGGATCTCTTGCGTGCTTATGACTATCTGGTAGTACACAATAAGCTTGGTTGATGTCTTGAAGAGTATCTCGCCTTTACGCAACAATTACGAGCTATACAGATGATCTGTAGTTATTGTGTTCGTAATTGCGTGTGTGTTGACCGCGTAGAGTCTTCTTGTTGATCTTCACCACTTTGGCTACTAGACGATCGAAGGACTACGTCTTAACTTCGTGAATACTGACAGAAGAGTGATTTTCCAACCAGAAAACACCGCAGTAGCCGGGGCTGCCTGAAATAATTTCATTGGTCGACGCACTCTCCCTACTACATAAAATTTAGAATTCCCTCGGTCCGTGAGAATGAAGTCTGGTTCCCACAGACGGAGAATAGAATTATTATCTAATATATAATTATCCGGCGGAACCAATTTGTCGCTACGGATATCCTGTACTTATTTAATTTTGCAATAACTTGGTTGCAAACCAAGTTGTGTGAAATCTAAAATATACAATCTGTCCGAAATTATTATCTTTATAATATACTAAAATCTCATTACTGTAACTCTATTTTTACAGAAGTTATTCAATTATTTTAATTAACTCTTTCATTTGTTAATTATATTGCATCAAATTTGCACACGTCATTATTAATATCTCGGCAAACATTTTGGCTATATTGGATTTCGCCTTTATTTATTAGTTTCCGAGATATTAATAATTAACAGTTTGGGTGTGGTCGCTTCCTTGTACAGCGAACTGATTACATAATGACCACGTGTGCGTTGCTTTACACAGCATTATTTTCAATGCGCTACATTCAAATGGAGTTTTGACTGTTCTATTTTATTTAAATATGGTTTCAGTATGCGGTAAACATATAACCCCAAATAGTTAATATTTGGTTCCGTTATAATATATATATTTTTTTTAAATATCTCCTTTTGTAAGGAGCTCTTGTCAGGAGATAAAAATATCATCATCGTCGTCGTCAGCAAGTTTTAAACCAAGGATAAACCATTCCCACAGTTTGCAGAGCTACCAGCATTTTTTTCTCTCAGTGTCTCTAAACTAAACGTCCCTTGACAATCCCCCCACGCCCGCTCACACAATCTATCTCCCTCTCACTCTTCTGTCTGTCTGTCTATCTGTCTGTCTGCCTGTCTCTCTCTTTCTCCCTCCCCCCCCTCTCACTCTCTCTCTCTCTCTCTCTCTCTCTCTCTCTCTCTCTCTCTCTCTCTATTTTTAACACTTGGATTTTCCATTTTTCCTTGGCCTTCTCCGTTGAGTTCGCTACTGAGCACGTCTCCAAAATCGGTTCGAATCCCGACGTTGAAGCATTCATATTCCCAAACCATAAAGCAATTCCAAAACCGGCATAACGCATAACATGGTACAGTCGTGTTTAGACTTACCTAAGTGTCTGAAGTTTCTACTCTTAAAATTGTCCCTGTGGAAGTTTAAAACTTCATCATCATCATCGTCTTCAAGGATTAGACCAAGGATGGTTTGTTCCGGTCTTAAACAGGCAAAGATTAGACCTGGTCACGCTACCGCTTCCTCGGACGTCCCACACCACTCCGTCTCTTCGGCTTATAGTTCCAAAGTTGTTTGAGGATGCGGCAGTCATTCATTCGGCAAAGATATTCCCACCAATTCAGCCGATACAGGTCGATCCTCTCGAGTATACTCATAATATTCAATTTCTGCCGTATATATGTGTTTCTTCTATGCTCATTTAGAGTATACCCTGCCACGTACCTAAGAAATCTCATTTCAACCGCTTGGATGCGGCTGGCCTGGCCTTTCGCTAAAGTCCAATTCTCAGACCCATAAAGAAGTGTGGGAACCCCCTTCACCTTGTAGAATTTTAGGCGTGTTTGTTTACGTGCTGACTTAACGGTTCACCTGATGGTCCCCGACATAAGGTTAAACTAATGAAACTTATTCACGACGTCGTTGTTTGTTTTATAAGATACACTGTAGCCCAGGTATTCAGAATTGCTGACTTGTTCCGGGACAGTACCATCTATGACAATTTTTGCCCATACATGATCAGTTCTACGATAAGCCATCACCTTAGTCTGAAGTGTGGATATTTGTAATACAGAATCTTTCCAGATTCGATTTAACAAATGTATACCCATCTGCAACCTGTTTTCCGAGTCCGTCAAAATAACCTGATCGTCCGCAAACAACAAAGTGTCAATTGCAGAATGGCCAGTTATAAAATTCTCCGGAATACAAGTAAAAATATATATATATTACCATATTATAAATATCCCATAAATAATATAAAAAAACCAACGCAAAACACATTCCTGAACACAAATATGAAAACCTCTTCAACTGCTTAGGTGTCTGACATAAAATATTTAATTTAAATCGTTATTTTAAATATTGGAAATGATATATTAAAAAACGTTTAATTTGTAACATAAAAAGAAGATTTTCCCGTGTAGTATTTTAATTAAGGAAATATTTACTTCAGTTCAATTAACACTAATTATATTATTGAACAGCAGTTTTATTTTAATTAGCAAACATTTTAAATAAACATTAATAATACGTCTCAGTGAATAATTATTTAAAATTTTGTATTTATTGACCTATATGCGATTATTGAATAATGTTTTCTTTTATTTATATTGTGTCTGTGTTTTTGTTAACTCTCTGTTGTTATTAAATTATTGTTCCGTTTTCACCTGCTTTCAGACGTTGTTATCACCGTGGCGGAGTTATTGTGTGTGTGTGTGTGTGTGTGTGTGTGTGTGTGTGTTTTGACAAGTGAGGCTGTGCGTGGCGAAGGCCAAGCCCGTCGCCCGCTCGTGTGCTGCGTCCCGAGCTACAGGTAGAGCTCCTGCCGCAGGAACCACAAATGATCTGGATGCTAGGGGTGTGGCCTGCTATCGGCCGCGGTTGTCAATTAGTTATCTAACTGAGGGTAAGTGTACACCGAGGCCGGGTCCAAGATTCGCCTGGCAAAGATGGGGTGCGACCGAGGGCGCTAATGAGGTGATTGCCCTGCAAGCGGGCGGTGCGGCGATAGAATTTCCGGTACAGCGTATGTATAGTGGCGTCGAGGGATTCACGGATGATCTTATTTGATGACAAGTACTGGGCTTTGCACGCTCAGCGCAATCATCGGTCCAGGAGAGAATGAAGCTTTTGCTTATGGTTCTTAGCCAAGTAGCCCCATAAGGGAATCGCGTAGGTAGCCATCGGCCCCCCATAGGTGGTGACGATAAGTTTCTCTAGGCGGCGGGTCATAGAGTTGCGGCAAAGCAGGGGACGGAGTTGATATAGACGATGGGCGGTCTTGCGGGCTACTTGTTCGGAGTGTGTCCGCCAGGTGAGACGACGATCTAGCTGGAACCCGAGGTCCTTATCTTCTCGAGATCAAGGCACAGGAGTGTGGCCTACGTACAGTCTGTCTGGGAATCTTCTGCGTCTGGAGAAGACTACGGCTGTGCTCTTGGCCGAGACGATGGCAACTCTCAATTTTTCTATCCATTCCTCCGTTGCTCCCTGGATGATGGCGACGATGAAGATTCTGCTGCTTCCACGTCGATAAATCAAAGTGGCATAGTAACACCATCGTTATTACCAGAGCCTTTGATTCGCCTAAAAGTGTCCGTGGTATTTATAGTAGTGTGGTGTAAGTCGACAGGTCTGATTTTGCTGGATGCAATTCCAGATTTGTCAAACTTTGTTCCGTCCTGCATAAAGCGATCGTTTTAACAAATGACTATACGGCTGTTTGGCATTAACAAATGCTACGATGTACAAACCAGTAGCTGCATATTACGTGTGATTGTTCACTCACTAATTCAGTATATATAAATTAATTGTTTACAACTTAGTAATTAAGCAAGTAATTGATTTATTTACATCAGGGCTTCATATCTGTGGATACGGGTTTGGCAATCCCGATGTACTCTACCTAGAGTGTCACTTTGCATGAACTTGTCTTTGGTGAGATCCGTTCCTTTAATCTTTCCTGTCTAGTCTCTCTTAACTGATTCTTGTTATTTTCTGACTCCAACGTTATTGGCGTACTCAAGGGGTAGGGTTTCTTTCTTTTTTAATTTTAATTTCTTAAGTTTGGAGGACCTTGTAACTTCTGTCGCGCGCGTCCGCTGGGTGGTGGATTGGGGATCCCAGCAGATATGATGGGGTGGTCAGAATAACCAATAACCACCCGTGGACGAACAAGCAGATCCTTGAGGCTTAAAAATACTGTAATACCCTCTCTCCAGGGGATGTAATTATGGAGAACCCAATCCAGGGTAACAGGGTGAAGACCTCAACGGTTTAGTAACAGACCAGCCGAAGAGACAACCCTCGAATTAGGGATATTATAATTTGTAGCAGGTCTGAAGGATGAGAGGAGAAAGCCCTCTATTAGACTTTCCTCGCGACAGGGTGGTTCCCCTTCCTGGGGAAAAATATCAAACTCGAATTCTTCACATTAAGATAGAATACCGGTAATTTTAAACAAGTATAAGCCTTCTGAAAGTAGGGATGTAGGGAGACCAAGAAAATAATAGATCTAATAATTTGAAGTCGGAACAAGCACATCCCGTAATCTCTGAAATGTAGAAGAAGAAGATTAATTTATTAACGCGTAATTTCCACTCATTTTGTGTTTTTAAACGTATTCTTTCGCCGCGCGTCCTCTAATGGCACTGCTGGGTTTAAAAAGGCATTTTAAATGTGCGAATTTGTATTACAAAACATACTGAATTACTATTACGTATTCATGTCCTAACCAGAGTCAGTCGCACATTCACAAAGCAGTACACGCAGACGCTGAATTGCCTGTATCGCTTAAACCAGGTCTCAGCTGCTTACCCCCACACAAACAAAATACACTGTATGCAATCACCCACACTTGCCACCCTCCTTTGCATGTGGACGATTGTTCCACCTCACAAGTCCATTCCTGCTTACCACTATTAAAACTATTTACAATACTTTTTATAAGAAATCTATCATTTATCATTATTATTTTATCAGATCAGAAATAATAAAGTTATTTCCGATTTGATGATGAGCTGTAAAGCTTGAAAGCGCTAATCGGAATAATTTTTCTATAGTGGTGTGCAACATTGTTTTTAATCTAATCTACTGTAACCTAACCTAACCTAACGGAAGAAACAAATGAGGTTGGGAGACATCGAGAAAGAGAAAAAGTATGAAGTATATAGCAAATTTAAAGATAAATAGTATAATTTATTTGTGAATAATTAAATGTAAGTTATATATTAGTTTAAATTGAAGTATTTAAAATATTTCACAACAAATTAGGTAATTTGTACACATTTTTTTTGTGTTTAGTAAGGTGGTTTTATTTTATAAATTTGTTCAAAGCATCGTTATTCAACATAAAATCTAGAGAGATAATTGTTTACGTAAAGTTCTCGTAACATTTTTCTGGAAAGTGTGTTCTAATTTTCCTGACATGATTGTCACTGTTTTCAAAGCAAAAACAAATTTAATTTTAAATGACAAAATGTTTGTATCTTGTGTTTTGTATAATTTAAAAAAATAAAAGATTATATAAAAAATGTTTAAATAAAAAATCAGTTTCCTTGATTCATTTTTAGATTGAAGGTTTTTCTTTAATTTAGTCTGAAACTGACAAGGCGAAGCATTTTCTGTTTATTTTTATTGCCTGTACTCTTTTATTAAGAAAAGTAAGTTACATATTACACACGAATAATTTCTTGTTATTATTATTATTTTTTGTTTACTTTCGTGTACACTGCACACCACACTCCTAATTTTTAAGAAGTTAATGAAAAAGGAATTAGTTTTTCTAAGTACTATAAAAAAGAATTTAACGGTAGCGTCTTCTTTATATGGATGGAAAGTGACAAACCAATACTAACAAAAAAAACCTACTTAACTTTCAAATCGCATACAGGATACAGCAACTATCGTTTAAAATGACCTTACATTGCTGATTCACTGGAGGTCATATAAACGATATATAGGTCTACTGTAGTAATTCAAATACTGTTAGGAGTATTTACGAGTTTATATGACTATTATTTAATTAGGTTTTGAAAACACAAATAAACATTTTAATTGAAACAACAGTAGCGCGTCTACGTTTAAATACAAACGTGCTACTAGAATCAGACGTACGGCAATTTCAATGTGGGGGATTCATAAGGCAGTGCACGTTACGGAACAATGTATGCTGTGACCCAGTTCCGCGGATCTAATATTGCCAATGACGCTGATACTGTGGCATCATTACAACTGTTAAGTCTCAGACAATAGAGGATTTAGCAGTATTACCTACCGTACCGTCTGATTGTACTCATTTTGTCATGCCCAACACCAGAGCAAAAAGTTTCCAATTCTTCTTCTTCTTCTTCTTCTTCTTCTTCTTCTTCTTCTTCTTCTTCTTCTTCTTCTTCTTCTTCTTCTTCTTCTTCTTCTTCTTCTTCTTCTTCTTCTTCTTCTTCTTCTTCTTCTTCTTCTTCTTGTCGTTGTTATTATTATTATTATTATTATTATTATTATTATTATTATTACTGTTATTATTATTAATATTATTCATCGTATTCTTATTCTCCTTTTTTAACTTCCTTTTTACAGTTTTCTTCTTATTTTCTTCCCCTTAATACTAAATGTTTCTTTACATTATTCTTTCTTTCCTTGTTTCTTCTTTTTTCGTTCCTTCAAAATCCTACTTTTACTCTGACTGTATTATCTCATCATGACTGTATTATCTCATGAATGTATTATCTTACTATTTCCACTCTATCTCCTTGAATTTCTTATTCTCATTCCAAATTATTCTTTACCTTATTTTCTGTTTCCTCTTTTTGTCTTTCCTTATCACCTTCTCGTTAGTCTTCACCTATTGAACATTTTTCAATTAATAAAGTTGTGTTAGTGGTTATAATCACAAACAGAAATTACGCTTTACACACCACTACATAATAATAATCCCGATTAGCGCTTTCGAGTTTCACAGCTCATCATCAGATCGCAAATATAGAATAATGAAAACCTTCTGCTTCCTAAAGTACAAGACGTTTACCTCAGGGCTTGTTTATGAATATGTGTACACCCTCGTTGGCCTCGTTGGTGTATAAAGGAATTGTCATGTTTTTATAATTCTTTATTTCCCCCTGATGATCTGATGATGAGCTGAGAAGTTCGAAAGCGTTGTCTGGAATTTTTTATATTAATGGTGTGAAAACGGGGTAATTTTATTGAACAGTTTTTATCTTCTTCTTCCACATTTTGACATGTTTGCTTGCTCTTGGCCAGACCTTGTGAAATGATTTGCCTTTATTCCAGACTTTTCATCCTTCGGTTAAATTCTGACAATTCTATCCTTCCACTATGTATTTCTCCCACTCCTTCTGTTAAGGCTTCTTTTTATCACTTCGTGCTTATAAAATGTCAGCTCCTTAATTTTTCTCCAAAAGTATTCCTGTCTAAATTTCTTCCTGTTCATTTCTTCTAGATTCGTTTTAGTTTCTATGAGCCAACGAATTTTCATCATCCAGTTTTTGTCAAAGAGATCAAAATCCTTTTCGTTAACCTCCATGGATTCATTCGGACCAAGTCCCCGTCGAATTCAATCCCTTTCCCCGCATAGTATCCGATAGTCCTTCAGTTTTCAGATAATATTCCTTGTTGCTCCTTTTCTTCCAATCACCTCAGTTTTTAACCACCTTAAGAATTCTTTCGTGTAATTTTCATTTCTTTTTTTTCTAATTTATTAGCCTACTTTTTTAAAATTTAGAATTAAATATTCTTTACGCAAAAATCTTTTTTTTTTTTTTTTTGCTCAGTCGGATTGTAGGCCTATATGTATTGGACATTCTAATTGCATATGCACTATAGAAGAGAGTAAAGCATATTATAGAGTTTAAAGACGCTTTATAAATCAGTAGAGATTGCAGATTTCAGCATTGTAAATTAATTGATAGGAACATTCTGAAAATTTTTATCTTTTATAAATCTAAGTATTGTTGGACTTGAGGTACGAATTTTTTTACGAGATATTCATAAAAAGACAAGTTAATTTAAACAACTTTTGAGATATGGAAATTTTTGAGATGGAACTTGTATCAGAATACTTCAAATCAAAAGATCTATTTGATGACAGTAGTTATTTTCGAAATCAGTAACTGAATATGTGCGTTTTTTAATTAAAACGTTTTATAGTCAATAAAATCGGTCGTAAAAATATTCAGCTTTTAGAACATGATTTGTTATTTCGGAAGCCTTCTTGGACAAGAACATTTATTATCTGTGAGAACACCATGAGAAATGGTTACCGAAGAACCAATCAGATTATGAGTAAGGCAGTTGACGAAAATAACTTTGAACGGAGAGTTCAGATTCTCTTCGGAATCGATAACGTGTGAACGCCGTTTTGGTATCGGACGTTTGGTCTGCCAACCGCGACAAACACGAGCTATTCATGTAGAATTGCTGCGAAAATTATTATAATATTTCTAATCTGCGAAAGTTTAAAATATTCCGATTAGGGATATATACTGTTTCCGTTCTTAGCTTAATACTGATGTAAACAAGCCCACGTGGCAAACCTAAAAGGCTATTGGTCAGGGGTGTTGACACTGACTACACAGTAATGTATATACGCGCATGCGTAGAATGTCTGTATAGTCATGTGAGAGTTATCTTGCCACTTAAATTTTTTAAGTTTTAAAACTTCCTCCCTATCAGTGTATTCTGAATCGTATTCAATTGATATGAAGCTAGTTGAAAGCTACTAGTTCACAACACAACATTAGCTGCTTGATATGAAACAATTTTTTGAGAAGACGGTAAATGAAACAACAGCGGACAAATGGAGTCATTGTATGCAGCATATAATCAAGGAAGATGATAAGCTATGGTAACTGGCCCACATTACCGACGTCGTTGTGAACAATGGACAATCTTATTAGTTACGCTGACTCAAGCGAATTTCTGGGTAATTCGAGATAGCCATTTTACTGATCCGTTTCGACCAATCCATCGCTTACCGATTGTATTATTTAAATGGTTCATCAAATCACGACGGTAGTGAGCAGGTGCTTCGTCATTCAAACACCACATCTGCATTCTGTCTGCAAGTGGAATATCTTCCAAGAGTTCCATCAGATGAGTTTGCAAAAAATATGTAAGTATTGTCTTCCATTAAGCCTTGGTGGTAAGATAAAAGGGCCTAAGAGATTATCATCAAGAAGACCACACCACACATTAAATGAAAAAGTATGTTGGTCATGTCTTGGGGGCAGTCTCGTGGGTTTTCGTCTGCCCAAGTGTAGGTGTTTTGAAAGTTTACAATACAATTTCTTATAAATTGTAACACTTTTCTGGCGCAATTTGGTCTGTTTTGTTTTTAATTAAAGTCAAATTTCTCAAATTTTTACTTACTTTTAATAGACATTATACACATCAGTCTCATAATTAAATTCTCTACAAAGTTAGTTAACAATTTTTATTTGTTTATTAGGAAATTAACAAAGTTATTTTATCCCAACTAAAAATGTGTGTTTTTCGACTCCAATGTTTTGCGTTTTACCCAGTTTTCCTTAAAAACTAATTAAGATACAGGTCTGGGACCTATTTTATTCACATTTTCAGATAAAAAACTATAAGAAACTACCAAAATTATCCTTTACTTTATACCCCACGAATTTCAGTATGGCGTCATTTTACCGTGGGAGCAGAAATCAGGGCGAACTGGTTCGCGAGCCGTAACTCGCTAACCAACCGTTTTCGGACCTATGTTTATATGAACCTTTTTTCTTATTTTTAGCTATAGAATCGGGTCCCGAGAGATTGCCTTCCAATTTTGAATCGCCCTATATATTGCAACGATACAAATTATAACTGCATAAATAGGTTAATTGAAATTATTACAACAGAGTCTATATCTGGAGATAGGAAAAATTTATTAATTAACACATTAAAGTTTACTATTGTATTTTTGTTTTATAATATAAAATAATTTATTAATGAATTGTCTTTCAATAAATGAGTCTATTGGTTCATTTTACATATAAGTTACTTGTGCGTAGAATTCCAAATGTTTACATAAACACCAGGCGCTCCGCTCTCGCTGCTCCGCTGCGCGTCGTTCGAAGACCACCACGCTGAATATCCACGTCTCGGCACACACGCACTGCGATATGGGACTGTTGTCGTATACAACTTTAATAATCTTAATCTCATGGATAAAACTGGGTATATATAGATCGTGTGTAATTGGCTTACACAATTCCTGCTTCTTCAAGTGTTCTCGCGTGAACTCAGAATACCACGATAGGTATTCTGCCCCTAGACCGGAAATCTTCCACTCTTCGCGTAAAAGCACTAGAATAAGAACTATTTAAATATATTTGAGTTCTATAATATGGCAACGACTACGAAAAACTCGTACCGTCTACCAAACTACTAAGTCTTCTAGAAATCGACTTGTCCAGACACGAAGAACTCGCGACAGTGAGTATGTCTACCTATGACAAGACTTCGGAACTGACCGAACGATCCGTACTCGGCAGAGCACCGTCTAAAATAAATTTTAGAAAATCTGGTTGGTGGAAAATCTAGCAACGTCATAGATGTGCACATTGATAGACAGACTTCAAGTTACAACTGTGTCCGATCCTGCAAAGGCTTGTCTAGATTTAATCTACAAATTTTATTACTTTCTAGGAGATAACAAAATTAAAGAAGAAGTGATTTCATTTAAAAAACCATAAACAAATTATAGTTGTGGAGAATTGAGTATATGGAAAATGTAGCTTACAACCATGAGAACACCCTGTCCAAGTTTCAAAATGAAATGTCAATTATCAATGAAGTTATTAAATAAAATGTGAATCACACGCGCTTACACAGAAATATTTCACTTGACATAAAAGAGTACAAAATTATGCATATTTTGACATAACCTACGTTTTTAAACAAACCTTGCTTCAAAACTTATGACTACTTTACGCAGAAAAGAACAAAATCAATTTATATCATGTCTATGGCCGTCAAAAAAATGTGTTACAGCATTAGTACCCCTACTATATGATACTTACATCCTGTTCTGTATATACGCACACACACACACACACACATACACTTACGCAAAGTGTAGAATTCATTTCATTTGTATCATCGTCGTAGAGGTGGTGGTGGTGTGTGTGTGTGTGTTAGTATTTCCCTTGCCTTTTAGTCTTACAGGTTGCAGCTGATCGATTTATCCCGCATAACTTATAGGCCAAACGATACGTACATAATAGCAAAATACCAGCTTTCTTACGTTCTGGACCTCGATCCACACCGGGCCAGACGTGACGAGATAAGCAGTGATGTTAATTGCTACCACTCCCACTCACTCTCTCACTGTCTCTATCTCTCAAACACACACACACACACACACACACACACACACACACACACACACACACACACTCACTCACTCACGCACCCACCATTCCCTGTTCGTTCGATTTTTATTTTTGTTAAGAATAAAAACACTCCAGAGGGGTATTCTAGTTCAAAATTCTGTAACAATATACGTGTATGTCTGAGAACCGCGCGCGCGCTTGGAAGATTAGTGTAACCGCGCTTAAATCTGCTTCTTCTTCATTCCAGGATTAGGACTAGGCGACGTCACCTGTTCCTGTCTATATTTTCAAGCAGTCTTTTGATCACAATTCTTTTCTCTTTAGGCGCATATTGTAAAGTGTGTTGAGGTAGCCTTTTCGCTTCCATTCTACCTATATGTTCAGTCCATCTCAGCTTACATTCCTAGATTCTTGTATTTACAGAGCATATACCCGATTCGTGTCTTATCACATCGCTTCTCATTCTATCGTATCGTCTACATCCTACATCGCTTTACGTACCTCAAGACATTCCTCTCTGCAGTTTGCATAAGACTTTTATCTCTTTTAGATAATACCCCTGTTTCGGAACCGTATAAAAAGTGGGGACTGCCATAACCTTGAAGGAAACTTTATTTGAGTTTCCTTTTTTACCCCCCCCTTAATTAATTTTTATATATATTGCAACGTTACAACAATTATACAAATATATTACCATGTACTCAACGCAACTAAATATGTATTACACCGGCCAGGTCGCAGGATTTTGTTTCTCTCGTTGCGTTAAGTATATGTGGTTGCACAATAATTAAATAGTTAATGTTACCTTGTGTATCCGGGTACACTGGTGCTCCTCCTTGCAACTTCAATGTTTTTTTAAAAACTACGCTTTTCTGGACTCATGGTCCCATCATCAGGTTGGTAAAAACAAGAATCACTCACGTGGAGTACGTCAACTTAATAAAATACAAATAAAATGTTCCACTCGCACATCATTCCAGAACACAAAGTCATAGTACCGCGTGTATACAATTACACCACTACACGATGCGCATCGTATCGGAACTCGCAAGCGACTAACCGTTACGCGTCGCACTATATCTACCTTTATCTATGTGTTGTTCCAACACGCGTATGGCCGTGTCATACAGTCCGTTGGACTTAAAAAAAAAGCTTGTCGTTCAAGAGCTGATTACCTTGGGTTTTTGAGGCCTTATAAATTTCAAATTCTTCCAGGGCGTCCATAAGCCTGCCCTTTTTACAGAAATGCAACGGCTTGAAGCTACTTTGAAAACTCGAGTAATTATGGTTCTGGTTGACTATATGCAAGGCAAAGTTTGATTTTATCTTCTGGATATCACCTCTAGGGAGATGTTCTATGTACCTATCCAGAAATTTCCTGCCCGTTTGTCCAACATAAAAATTGTTGCAGTCCTCGCATTCTATTTTATAAATACCAGAACAGTTTTCTACTAGTCTGTTGGTCACTGGTCTCAAGGCGTTCAAAATACAATTACTCGTTTTGAAAGAAACTGCGAAACCGTGTTTTTTAAAAACGTTCTTAATAGTATTAGGCAAAAGATTTGTAAATTCCGTTGGTACATATTTAGTGTCACTGTTGTATGTTTTGTTTATGCTTCTATTTTTATATATGTTCCTCCTCTGCCTCTCTACTATTTTGTCTATAACTGTACTACTGTAACCGTTGGCCACCGCGATATACTTTATCGTATTAAGCTCATCGATGTAGTCTTCCGCCTCTAACGGAATTTTTAGTAATCTGTTAACCAACGAGTTGAATGATGCCATTTTTTGTGCAAATGGATGAAATGAAGAAGCGTGAATAGTAATATCTGTGGCGGTTGGCTTCCTATAGATGTTGAACCTAAACAAATTATTTATTTTCCGCACAGTTATGTCCAGAAAATTTAGGCTACTGTTATTTTCCATCTCCAACGTGAACTTTATTTTTGGGTGTATACTATTTATGTATTTACTCACGGTTTCTATTTGTGTATGCGTGCCATTAATAACAAGGAAAGTGTCATCCACATACCGAGTGTATGAGATGATATTTTTGTAAAACTTGTTTTTATGCGATAATATGTGTTCATTTTCAAAATAGTTAAGATAAAGATCGGCCAAGAAACCACTAAGTGGCGATCCCATTGCAAGGCCGTCGTCCTGCGCAAAAATCGGTTATCAAAAGTGAAATAATTCTGGCCTAATATTCTGGCAGGAGGAGCACCAGTGTACCCGGATACACAAGGTAATATTAACTATAATTAGTTATATGCAACTTGGAGACCACAACACAATATGTATATTAAATAGTTTTTAAAGAGGAGTGAGATGTTGTTGACATGAAATAAATCATTTAAAATCGTTTCAAATAATCATTCTAAGATTTATTCATTAACAGGAAAAAATATTTCAATATTAAAATTTCAAATATTAGATACATAAATATTTACCTTCATGAGTGTTACAAATATACTGTAACCTGCAATGCTATTCATAACATACCACAAAAAAATAAACACCCATATAATCTTATTGACTAAACAACATGTTAAACATGTTATTTAAATTCTTTTTATGTCTGTGTGTCTGAAATTAACTCAACTTTTAAATACTAATAGCAACTCAGTTACAAACAAAATAATATTAAGTTTCAAGAATGAATTTATTGTTGCTATAAACAATAATAAAATACTCTACCATTTACTTTCAATATATTATGGACTTATACTGACACACCCAAAAATACTACACATGATTATTATTTCTTTACTAGATTTGCTTGTTAACTTACTCTCTTATCTAAGTGTTATTTAATCTTAAAACTCTAATTATTATATTCATATTTAAGTTCTTTTTCGAGAGCTCTCTTCACAATAAAATATAATTGTTTTTGTATCACCCGCGTATATCGCCGTTACCGTTGCGCGCGCGCGTGTGTAAGTGTGTCCCCGAAATCCTGATGATGTTGATGATGATGATGATTCTGCTGCTGTGGATGTTGTCTCTACGTGTTGTTGCTGTTAGTGATGCTCCAGCGTTCCTCCTTACGTCTTGGTGTGATTGTGGTAGTGTGCGTGTGTGTCCAGAAGCGATCGACAAACGGGCAGCGTAACGTCCTGTAGATTTGTTGAGTCCGAGTGTGTGATCGCCCAAAATTGCCAGTGGTATTTATACTGGTGGCGATTTGACAGGAACAGTCCTGCTCTCGACAGGTTAGAGATGGTCAGTTCGCTCTAGAACGCCCTTTTTATTGCACTCACTTTTTGGTTAATTATCGCAAACTTATGAACATACTCGTCACATGAGCAATCTCATTGATTGCGTAATTTTTCTCTGGTCACTCACATATACCACACATATTAATGACTCTTCAATTACACTAGTAATTAATATTAATTAAATAGCATCATTAATATTGCAAATTTGGTATAATTTTTATACCACACATGTACTCATCACTCGTTAAAAATCCCTTACTGTAATGGAGTCTTTATAATTGGCGTAAGTGTTTGCGTACAGGTTTAACACAAGTAATTAGGTATAATACAATCCTGTTAAGACCTGATTAATTGGAACAAACAATTCGTAGCACATCACCCCATTATCGTGTCGCAGCTGGTCACACACACACACGCCGTATCTTACACTGGCACAGCAGGTGTTCTCTCGACAGGTCAGATTTTGTCAATTCCTGCATTTTCTGGCACAAAACTGTCTAAAACTGTTTCTTATAATTTCTATGCTAATTACATATTAAACACACCGCCCTGGGCAAATATGCAAATATATTTATTGTTGCAATATATTACAATATATTGTTGTATTGTTGTTGCAATATATTGTTGTAATATATTATTGTTGCAATATATACGTACGTATGTGTATGGTACTGTGCATTGCACAATTAGTTAAAATAATTTATGTAAATTAAAATAAATAATCAATATTATCAGTTGTATAATAATTCAGATAGAAAGCTGTAAAGGGGAACAACGAATTTGCCTGCTTGAACAGGAAAGTCACGCCACACACAGCTGCGTCTGTGTACACGTGTAACTTACGTGTGTGAGTGCGGCCAGTTAATTCCTGCAAAGCGTTAACCCCAAATAAACGTTAATCAATAAATAAATTATTTAAATTGTGATAAGTGTGTGTAAAATATCACAAAACAAAATACGCCACAGTGTGAATAATATAAAGACGCACGCGTATACAAAAGATTGTGCGAAAACAATAAAAAGTGCAAATACAGTGCAAATAAATGTAAATAAAACCTATAATAATTAAGATAGAGAAAAGCGGTTAACACACAGTTGTACATATACAAATTACCGACCAGATTAATATCGGGTAATTTGCAAAAGACTTCGCATTTTGCGAAGACCAGTGAAATAAGTGTGTAAATAATCGTGTTTATAAAGGTACGCTACGACAGACTGATTCATGCAGAGAATTGTCGAGACATGATTTTTGCGCCCAAGAGTATAAATACGCGAGATACACCAGCCTTTTTCTCTTTCTCGTTCAACCACAGCGGCAGCCGGAGGCTATGCCCGACAACTTCATCACTTTCGTGAGATCACCGCTGCAGCCAGAGGCTATTACTGGAGACGAGGGAGCATCCAACTACATGGTATAGATTGCAGCCGTACGGTACGAGTCATCGGACTACCGAGAGGATCCGGAGGATGGGAAGCGGACTCCAGGACTACACCGACTACGGAGGATCAACCAGGATCAAGGACTCAGGACCAGAAGAGGAAACGCTGAGAAATTACCACCACGATTAAGGTGAAATAAATCCATGTACTCATCAAAAACAAAAGACTCAATTAAAGACAAAACAATGTAAAAGAAAGACAATATAATTTCAAAAAGTGAAATTAATAATTTTTAAATGTAACTGTTTATTGTATAGTAATTTATAGTAGACTATTATTTGAATTTATGAAAGTATATTTTTGAAATGATAATTTGACGAAGATATTTAAATTAATTTTGAAAGTAAATAGTAATTTTTTTAAAGTAATTAATATGTCATAAATAAGAGATGCATATGCAATAATAATAATTTAAAAAGAAAAATTAGGGAATTTAATAAGAATTAAAGAAATTGAGCAAGTTGTAGCATGACAGATAATCCACTAAGTAATAATTCCATTATGATCATAAATACATTTAAATTACAAATAACTCAGAAGAACATTCAAATGAAAATAATTAAACATCAAAGAAAAATACCACCATGAAGGAAAAAAGTGAACTTAAATCATAAAAAACGCAACAGTAAAGTATCAAGAAAATTAAATCCGAAGAAACTAAATAAAATCAGGATAATACCCAGGTAGGTTAGGAGCAGGTAATAAAGAAGATACCCCGAACCAACCAACGGACAAAATAAAACCAAATTACCTTGGAAAACCCAAGAAGGAAGAAATGAAGAAAAGAAGATGTAGGATGGGAGAACTACGAGGAATACCCATGATAAACCTATTAATAACAATGATAAACCCCGAACCAAATTTTAATGTCACCCAAAGAAAGTATAACACCCCAAAACCTCATAGAAATGTAAATTAATTATAAACAAAAGTATTTAGTAGTGTGAAAAGAAGTGCACCAACTAAAGTTATTATATAATAAAATAAACAAATCTTCACAGTCCATTTAACTAAAGGTTTGGTCTTAGAATATTGTAGAACTCAAATATAAATCAGAGTGTACAAGTGTACCAGTGCAAGTGATTTCTATATAATGAACTTCAAGTAAAGGTGTAACTGTTACTTGAACTATGTGCTATTAAATAACTTTTAATATTTTATAAAAATACAGAAATAAAATGTCATGAAATATTGTTGTGAAAATATTTCTAATGTTTCATAGAAGAGGCCACTTTTTATCAAAAAACATTCATAGAAATGTAAATGATAAAGAGAGCAGGTGGGGGAGTAATTACAGTGACAGGGGATTAAAATGTAATACACAATATAAACAGAAAGGACTGCAATTAAATTTAAGTTTAACAAAAAATAAAAATTTAAATGGCTAATTATATTTGTCTTTACAGCCAATGAACTCGACATTTCAAAGTGGTAATAGAATAAGAATTATAATTAGTGTAAGAATGTTTATTAATATAATAGTGTTCATACAGCATAAAATGTTTATGTATGTATACTACGTCAGTTTATAAAATGTTTATTATGTATTTTAAAAATAGTTCAAACTAAAATGTCTAACTTTAAAGACTAGAAATTAATTTTCAATATCGTTTTAGTATTATGAGCATGAATACATTGCTACATGTACCAATAGTTATATAAGGAAATTTTATTTAATATTGTGTTAATTTTAGAAAGTCAGAAGGGGTATAGAAATAACATTATTCAAAAAACAGCATATGTAAAACTATAGAATCTAGGGCAAAATAAGGAATTCCAAATAACATTATAATTGAGTAAGGTTAATAAACCAAATAAACTAATGAGATTTATATAAGGTGAATCAATCACCAACTACTATAACTGAACCTATACTTTAAAAGAATAATATAAAAAGATGTATAAAATTATTAAAAAATTTCAAAATGTAATACCTAACAATTTCAAAGGAGGAATAGTAAATTCATGAATTATAACTAAAAGAAAGATCAAATGATAAATTTATAAGAAATTAAGGAAAGCTAAAGATTTATATCAATCTGAAATTTATTATAATCATATTTATAACACATAAGATGGCTAAAATTTTCGACAAGAACAGGAAACAGATATTGAGCCTATATTTCCAAAATGACAGAAATATAGCAATTTTAACAAAAAACTTTATAAAGATGGACTATTGTATGTCAAATTAAGCAGAAAGAGTTAAAGAAACCAATTATGTAATTACTAGTTCACGAAAGTAATCAATAACCAAAATAGATTCTGAGTATAATGTACTATAGTCACATGCAATAGGAAGTGAAATATATTTGAAACAATACTTTTCTAATATTAACTTGGCAAGATATTTCAGGAGACGAAGGAAGTAAAACAGTTCTTAATTAACATTCGAAGCGAACGGTTGATTGAAGCTCGCGCTAAGAACCTGTATAGCGAATACGATTATTGGCGTATAAAGATTTAACATAAAATCAGTGAACAACCGAGAGTTACCGAAATTGGTATATTAAACATAAAATCAGTGCAAAACACCACCACAAACAGTGAAAACAAACAAAACGTAACCGAATACAAGTGAAATAAACCAATAAAACTATCAAACATTAATAATTCACATTACAACGAACTTCACGATTTTTCGCCACACACAGACAAAAGTGAACACACCAAATACAACACATTTAAAGCCAGTGAACACAGAACACTTAACCAGGACACCTATAACAACACAATAGACATTATCCAATATTACGGAGACAAGGTAGCAGTTAAGAAGGCAACTTTATTGTCAGAAATTCCAACCACTCCATTCACGGTTTTCTTCAACAACGAGGCGAGCCGCCATTTTGGAACTCCCAGCATGCAAAGTGTCCGCCAGCGAAGATTCATCGCCACTGCAGTGGTTTGACAAATTCAATTTTATAAACATTATATATCATAAATAACTTTGTCATTTATTAATTATTAAGATTTATTTTGTTAATGTTATACTTTCTATACTTGCCCCTTCTCTGACTATTATAATTATAACCGTTAAAAGAACCATTCGATAATATTCATATAATATAACCTGTATTGAGAATCGATTATCCCTGTGAAAGAGTCGAGCTTTATATACATATCGATTTTAAATCGATATTTTCACCATAATTGTCAATAAATCAAAATAATTCAATTATCTGGTTTTAAATTTATTTCACAAAGTAATATAAGAGTTTTAATTAACCACACGACTAACTGGAAGGCGACCATTACTAAAGGAGAGTAATATACTGGAAAAAAGAAGAAAATCGCCAATCGATTAGTGAAGTGAGACAATCTTATTAACTCCAGATTTCTTTACATTTAACCAGAAGTGAATATATTGACATAAAAAACTTACAGAATTTTAAATTTTCGACGAAACCACATAACAAGAAATATTTATTAATTATTTAAACAATAAACAACCATAAACATTTATTTTTTTATTTTTTTTTAATTAAATTACAATTTTTTTTTGTACAGTACAGAAATATTTATTTGTAACCGCATAAACAGGTCTTGTTACAAATTGGCGCTCACAACAGTGGGGCTTAACGTTGAACAAAGGTTTAACGAACCTTTTATTTATTTGTACTTGTTACAAAGTAGAGAGCAATATTATATCATAATCAATGTTATTTATAGTTATAAGTTTGTATTTTATGTTTCTATGCTTAATATGAGATATTACTTTTTAACTCGCAATATTTTTGAAATTTTCAATTAATAAATGTTTGAAAGATTCTAAACAATTCACCAATTCACGTTGTTATTATTATTACGATTACACCCGTTGTAAATTTATAACGTAAGTATCGTTGCAAATAAATTGTGCTACCAAACGTGTGGCTCGTTAACGATATACACAAAATCGTTATAATATAAGGCAACAAAACACAGGATGATGATCTAGAATAAGTATATCAGAGCATGGATGACAGACATTAGCATGTTTTAGATTGATTTATGCAATTTTTGTCAATTAGCTATAAGTTTTGTATTTAGTGATAGATAAGGACCTGTGTTATACAAATTCTTTGTAAATTTTTGTTCTATAATGTCATGTACTTTATTTTGTGAATATGTGCGCGCGTTAGCGTGTGGTGAACCTTTCATGTTATATCGTCCGCGTTGGTTAACTGATCGGCATGAGACTTGGACAGTGACTTATTTATGAAAATAGCTAAATTTTCTGTATACTCTGTTGTTCTCAGCTATTTTTAATTGTGGTTGTTTAATAATTGAAAACTCAACTTTTCACACTTATCAATTGAAGAGTAATAAAATTGCTAGATAAAATCTAGACAGACATTCCCAGATTTATACAAAGATTCGCCTGCAACGCGTCTATCCTTTGTCCAATCTACCACGTAGACAGTCGATTGACCAATCAGAAGCCCCTAAATTTAGTCAAATCCGTCGGTTGTCAGGTGTACTTCGTGGCAGTTCATCGGAAGCCGTTGGTTAGTGAGCGTGTGCTCGTCGTCAAGAGTTTTTCTTGTTCGAACTGGTTTAATCTAGAGCATAAGTCTCGGGACTCTTTTCGAGTTTATCGATTAGAACCAAGTGGGTGAACTACCAGTTTTAAAATATTCAAGTGCTATTACGTGTTAGTGGAAGATTTTCCGTTTAGGGAGATTTATCTACCATGATAAATACTTATTAACGCGGAACACTTTAAGAATAGCCGGAAGGTGTAAGTAATATACACCGCTTTTAAAGAATAACATTCATTATCACCCTAAGTATCAATAATTAATAACAACCAATTGCGAGCAAGTAAACAAATGATTCGGAAAGTGACAAATTCGTGTGTAAAATCTGCATCAGTGTTATCAGTTGTTCGGCGAACCCCAGCGGAGAGAGAGAGAGAGAGAGAGAGAGAGAGAGAGAGAGAGAGAGAGTGCGAGAGGCGGCCGGCGATCTTTGCAGAGAGGAGCGAAACAGCGACGCAGCGAGTGACGTCACGCCGAGTGTAAAGGAATTCTACGTTCAAGTAAAACCTACCATAACTGAACTATATAAACTCTTTGATAACAATTAAAATAATATTCATAACATTTTGTTTAAATTTAAATATTTCATATAAACAATAGTTTTCTTCTGTTATAAATAAATAATTTTTCTACACTTCTAATATAGACGTGTGCATAATTTATACTCACATTTTTATCCTATGCGAAAGTATTTATATATATATATATATATATATATATATATATATATAAATATATCGTCGTCGCAATATATATATATAGCAACAGTACACAGGATAGAAGTTAATTCAAGTGGAATACTAATGCTATGTAACATTTTCTGATGGCATGCACATGTTGTAAATTGATTTTGTTCTTTCCTTGTAAAGTAGTCATCAGTTTTGAACCAATCAATTTTTAAAAAAGTATATTATGTCAAAATGTTCACAATTTAATCTATTTTATGTCATGTGAAATATTTGTGTGTAAGTTTGCGGGTGCGCGTGTGATTGTCATTTTATTTAATAACTTCGAGGAAAATTAACATTTCGTTCTCAAACGTGAACAGAGTCTTCTCATGGTTATAATCTACTCAATTCTCCACAACTATAATTTTTATATATTTTTTTTATGAAATCAGTCTTCTTTTATTCTCGTTATCTCCTAGAAAGTAATACAATTTGTAGATTAAATCTAGGCCTTTTGCAGAATCGGACAGAATTTAAGCCTGATTTCAGGCTATCTGTGTTCTCATCTGTGACGTTGCTAAAGTTTCAACCAATCAATAGGTCTAAAAATTATTTGGGATGGTCCTGTGTCGAGAACACTTCGCTCAGTTTCTTCGGAGAACTTGCCATAAAAACAGGTACTCGCTGTCACGAGATTTTCGTGACATGACAAGTCGATTTCCATAAGACTTAGAAGTTGGTTCACGGTACGAGTTCTTCGCAACCATTACCACTTACAGAACTCAAATAATACATAGATCATTCTAGTGCTTTCCCGCGTATAGTAGAAGATTTCCGCTAGGGGAACAATATCTGCCGAAATATTTTGATAGTAACGCGAGAACACTTCAAGAAACCCGAGTTTGTGTAAGATCAATACACGATCTATTTTACCCAGTTTTAATCCCTGACATTAAGTAAATTTAAATTGTAAACAATAACAGTTCATATCGCAGTGAGCGTGTGTGCAAAGACGTGAATTGTCAGCGTAATAGTCATCGGTCGACGTCCAGAGTCGAAGCGGTCCAGTCTAGCAGTACGGAGCGTCGGGAGGCAAAGAGTGGAATTCAACGAACAAGTAACATGTATGTAAAACCAGCAAATATACTCAATTATTGAAAGACAAATATTTAATAAACAATTTAATATTATAAAGTAATAAGACAATAGTAAATTTTAATGTTTTAATTTAATAAATTTTCTTACCTCCAGATATAGACTTTGTTGTAATAATTTCAATATTACCTATCTATGCAGTTTTAATTCGTGTCGTTGCAACATATATTATTAGTATTACTAAATTAAATAAATAACATCTTATTAGTATTATGTTATGTATATTATTACCATTATAAGATATACAACGGTTGCACTGATCGCCGTGTTTGAACATTGATAAACCAACAATAAAACTTTTTATGTCTCTTATCCCATCCGGAAAAATTTATAGATAAGATTTTACGCTGTGCAGACTGTCTTGTTTACAGTCTGATATACAACAAAACGCCGAGAATAGACTGAACAAATTTAACTACATTTGCGGCACAATTGAGACGTAAGGAGGACACACGCGCAACCCCCAGTTGTGTGTGTGTGTGTGTGTGTGTTCTCTCACTGGTGCTTGTTCCCAGTTCACTGGGCGACTTGTTTGGCATACCACCTATTACGAAAATTTTTTGCTACTGAAGATGGCCACCGGTGGTTTGGCCGAAACGTCTAGCTACACAACATCAAGCACTCGACCACGGCCTTTCAGCCCGGAAGTTTTAAGTATTTATAGTGACACCGGCCGTGAAAGCCTACGTACTAGAATTAAGAACCTCTACGGGGAGGAGGTTTTCAATAATATTAGAAAGCTGGAGGCGCTACGAAAGAAGAAAGCCAGCCTCCTGTGTTCCTTGGCCTTTTTACTTCGTTGCAGAGACTCGGGAACCGTTCCTAGGTTCCTACGACATAGATATATTTTTAATACACCACAGGCCAATAGGATCTACAGGAGGACGGAAACTGCCATGCTGCGTGAGCGCATACACCATACGCGGAGGGAGTTGGCGTTAAATGATCAGAACCTGTTGAATCTCCACTTACAACTCAGCAGTTCCCTCCAACGACAGGATTGGGAGGTGTTGGATGGTCTCACGTACAGTGCTTTCGAGGCGTGTTATACCAGCACTAGCCAGAGACAGCGGGAAAAATTCGAACGCTATGGTTCCCAGAACATCAGGGAAAGAGAACAAGACCGCGACAGGGTGGTCGTTAATCTTTCTGAACCGTCAGCTGACACCACATGAGACCTCGGTGTTAGCCAAAGGGGAGAAGTTTGCGGTTACCCCGAAGATGTACACCGTCGCGATCGATTGAGAGTGCGCAAGTAACATCGCGAAGGTGTACACCGTCTATAAACGCAACGCGAACACTTCATGTTGTGACAGTGCGTGCTCCTCTGTGTTTTTAGTGTGTTTTAATATTTTTGATGCTTTATTGTTTTAACTATTGATTTTAATTTTAATTTATTATATTTTGATCTTAATGTCTGACGTTCTTTAAAGAGAAATTATTCTGAAGATGGGACATATGCCTCGAAACGCGTCAAGTTAAGCGAAATTACAAGTAAGTCACTCGATGGATTCGGTAAGCAATTATTTATTTAATACAAGTGACTTGGATACTTTAAAAATGAATATTATTTATAATTGTCTCCCATCAAGGCTCTACCTCATCATTGGGGTGAATTGATGGACACCGTGCCAATTGTTAACGATACTGACGGTGAAGCCGAATTTCTGTAAGCATAGACTCTAGACAGCGGCCTAACAACCCGGCCAACAATCTTCCCAACTATCTGGGCGCCGGCCGTGGTGGAAGCCTTAGGAACTCAATTATTTATTATTTCATGCAAGTATTTATTAATGATCGTGGGAGACATACAACAGCTCTTGACTTACACGTTTTCCACTTTTGATTTCTTTTGTTACATCGTTCCCAAGACTCACCAAGAAATCCATGCGTTAGTAGTAAAAAAAGTTATAAATTTAATTATAAATTAAATAGATCAGCTGTAACGCAGTCGTGCTGACAGCACCGTGAGCTACACATTTACGGTGGGTTGACACGTGTAACAAATTGCTTTACTGCCTGGTGCCTTTGTATTAATAACCGAGCAGACATCCTTTACTAATGAAGTGGATATGAAGGAATTATAACACAAGATTAAAAAGTAAAAAAAAAAAACTAAGTTATTAAAACGAGTCGACTTGGCTCAATGTATTTCAATGCGTTCACAGCAAGATGAGATTGTGTAGGTGCGTCGGTAGATGGTGAACATCATCTAATAGAAGCTTTACGTACGTAGAATACTTATACTATTTCCGTTCTCAGCTTAATCCTGATGTAAACAAACAGGCGTGGCACATCTGAAACTCTATTTGCTACTTGAATTAGAGGCGTGCCATTCTGACAGAAGGAGTACAGACAGGGTACATATAATATTGATACTATATAGACACACGTAAATTGAAATTTGTTCTGACCAATGTGAAATTTGTGTGACAGTGTCAAACCGACAATGAGATATTTTATAACACAAGTTAATGGCTTTTTTAAATTAATCTTCTAAATATCGCAACAAACAAGAAAGTAAAATAAATAATTACCTTATTTTATCCACTAAGTGATCATCTTTTCCTTTTTTAATTACTACATGTTTCAGGGCTTATATCCCCATCTTCAGGTAAAAACAAAATCTATCCTATTGTTAGGGTTTCGTTAAAAATTCACAAAGACACAAACACATAACACACTTAAATAAATAAACATAGAACACTGAATTTGTATCGGAACGCGCTACAAACGAACCAGTGCACTGCCCGAAGTTGCACTTCATTAAAAAAGAAAAAGAAGATCACTTAGTGGATAAAATAAGGTAATTATTTATTTAATCATATACAGTGATCTGGAGACCATACAATAACTATGTAAAAAAGTAAAGTTTATTTAAAACGAAAATAGAAGCTGTGATAATTATCAGTGTACTGAATACTATCAGTTGCTGTCACAGACCAATTCAATGCCTTCTATATTTGTGTCTGAACTTCTATCATCACTTGAGTCAGCGTTATTATTGATCAGATTGTTCATTGTTCACAACAACGTCGGTAATGTGGGCCAGTTGCCATAGCTTATCATTTTCCATGATAAGATGCTGTATACTACACTTGTCAGCCGTTGTTTCATTTACCGCCTTCACATTAAATTGTTTTATATCATGCAGCTAATGTCGTGTTGTGACGGGCAAGATGTCCTTTCAACTGGCTCCATATTAATTCAATACGATTCAGAATACAGTGATAAGGAGGAAGTCTTAAAACGACGTGCCCCGATTTAAGTGGCAAGATAACTCTCACATGACTATACAGACATTCTGGACATGCGCGTAATACATTACTGTGTGAACAGTATCAACGCCCCTGACCAATAGCGTTTCAATTTGCCACCTGGGTTTGTTTACATCAGGACTGAACTAAGAACGGAAACAGTATAATTATATATAGTCCTACCTCTAATATATGTACTTACATCTGTGTACATGTATTAAGCCTGTTAGCAAACATACACATTGCGACTGTACAAATTGCATGACTGCAATTTATACAATGCATTTATAAGATGAGGTCCAGTACAGGCAACAATCATAATACATTATCATTATCATCAGCATTATCATCATCACCATCTTCAAGGATTAAACCAGGTATGGTTTGTTCCGGTCTGAAATAGGCAAAGATTAGAGCTGGTCACTCCAGCGCTTCCTCGGACGTCCCACACCTCTCCGTCCCCACAGCTTATAGTTTCATAGTTGCTTGGGAATGCGGCAGTCATCCATTCGGTAAAGATGTTCGCACCAATTCAGCCGATACTGAGCGATCCCCCCTCGAGTATATTCATAATATTTAGTTCATGCCGTATATCTGTGTTTCTTCTATGATCATGGAGAGTTATCTTGATCAGCCTGCTACGTGTCTGAGAAATCTCATTTCAGACGCTCGGATGCAACTAGCCTGGCCTTTTGTTAAAGTCCAATTCTCAGGCCCATAAATCGGAATAGCCATCACCTTGTAGAATTTTAGCTGTGTATCTTTACTTGCTGACTTAAGGGTTCTTGCACATAATGTTAAACTTATGCAACTTATTCACAACGTGGTTGCTTGCATTATAAACAACACAATCATAATTGCCAATCAAATCCCAAAAATGAGAGAGGGGGAGAGAGAACGAGAGTGAGAGGCAGAAGGAGGAGAAAGAAGTGAGAAAGAGGGAGACAGAAGTATTGGAAGACGTGAGACAGAGTAAACAGGAAGTAGGCTTTGGATTCGATCCCCGCTACCGCCACCGTATCATAGTTGGTCAGTCAGTATATAAAGTAGATCCAATTACAACTTTGATATAGGCATACGTATGTCGTGGAAGGAAAACTTCATTAGTGAACTTTACACTGAGCTTTCTCAACATCCGCGCGCGCGTGTGTACGTGTCTTATAGCAATATATAGTGAGTTTAATTAGTATCATTCTGTTTGTGTGACGCGACTGCAAAAATACTTTTTTTCATCATTCATCTTTCACACTCATTCGTTTTTCTCTTACTGTGTTCCATCCTGTGTGTGTGTGTGTGTGTGTGTGTGTGTGTGTGTGTGTGTGTGTGTGTGTGTGTGTGTGTGTGTGTGTGTGTGTGTGTGTGTGTGTGTGTGTGTGTGTTGACAAGTGAGGCTGTGCGTGACGAAGGGCAAGCTCGTGTGCTGCGTCCCGAGCTTCAGATAGAGCTCCTGCCGCAGGAACCACAAATGATCTGGATGCTAGGGGTGTGGCCTGCTATCGGCCGTGGTTGTCAATTAGTTATCTAACTGAGGGTAAGTGTACACCGAGGCCGGGTCCAAGATTCACCTGGCAAAGATGGGGTGCGACCGAGGGCGCTAATGAGGTGATTGCCCTGCAAGCGGGCGGTGCGGCGATAGAATTTCCGGTACAGCGTACGTATAGTGGCGTCGAGGGATTCACGGATGATCTTATTTGATGTCAAGTACTGGGCTTTGCACGCTCAACGCAATCATCGGTCCAGGAGAGAATGAAGCTTTTCCTTATGGTTCTTAGCCAAGTAGCCCCATAAGGGAATCGCGTAGGTAGCCATCGGCCCCCCATAGGTGGTGACGATAAGTTTCTCTAGGCGGCGGGTCATAGAGTTGCGGCAAAGCAGGGGACGGAGTTGATATAGACGATGGGCGGTCTTGCGGGCTACTAATTCGGAGTGTGTCCAGGTGAGACGACGATCTAGCTGGAACCCGAGGTGCTTATCTTCCCGAGATCAAGGCACAGGAGTGTGGCCTACGTACAGTCTGTCTGGGAATCTTCTGCGTCTGGAGAAGACTACGGCTGTGCTCTTGGCCGAGACGATGGCAACTCTCAATTTTTCTATCCATTCCTCCGTTGCTCCCTGGATGATGGTGACGATGAAGATTCTGCTGCTTCCACGTCGATAAATCAGAGTGGCATAGTAACACCATCGTTATTAGCAGAGCCTTTGATTCGCCTAAAAGTGTCCGTGGTATTTATAGTAGTGTGGTGTAAGTCGACAGGTCTGATTTTGCTGGATGCAATTCCAGATTTGTCAAACTTTGTTCCGTCCTGCACAAAGCGATCGTTTTAACAAATGACTATACGGCTGTTTGGCATTAACAAATGCTACGATGTACAAACCAGTAGCTGCATATTACGTGTGATTGTTCATTCACTAATTCAGTATATATAAATTAATTGTTTACAACTTAGTAATTAAGCAAGTAATTGATTTATTTACATCAGGGCTTCATATCTGTGGATACGGGTTTGGCAATCCCGATGTACTCTACCTCGAGTGTCACTTTGCATGAACTTGTCTTTGGTGAGATCCGTTCCTTTAATCTTTCCTGTCTAGTCTCTCTTAACTGATTCTTGTTATTTTCTGACTCCAACGTTATTGGCGTACTCAAGGGGTAGGGTTTCTTTCTTTTTTAATTTTAATTTCTTAAGTTTGGAGGACCTTGTAACTTCTGTCGCGCGCGTCCGCTGGGTGATGGATTGGGGATCCCAGCAGATATGATGGGGTGGTCAGAATAACCAATAACCACCCGTGGACCAACAAGCAGATCCTTGAGGCTTAAAAATACTGTAACACCCTCTCTCCAGGGGATGTAATTATGAAGAACCCAATCCAGGGTAACAGGGTGAAGACCTCAACGGTTTAGTAACAGACCAGCCGAAGAGACAACCCTCGAATTAGGGATAATATAATTTGTAGCAGGTCTGAAGGATGAGAGGAGAAAGCCCTCTATTAGACTTTCCTCGCGACAGGGTGGTTCCCCTTCCTGGGGAAAAAGATCAAACTCGAATTCTTCACATTAAGATAGAATACCGGTAATTTTAAACAAGTATAAGCCTTCTGAAAGTAGGGATGTAGGGAGACCAAGAAAATAATAGATCTAATAATTTGAAGTCGGAACAAGCACATCCCGTAATCTCTGAAATGTAGAAGAAGAAGATTAATTTATTAACGCGTAATTTCCACTCATTTTGTGTTTTTAAACGTATTCTTTCGCCGCGCGTCCTCTAATGGCACTGCTGGGTTAAAAAAGGCATTTTAAATGTGCGAATTTGTATTACAAAACATACTGGATTACTATTACTTATTCATGTCCTAACCAGAGTCAGTCGCACATTCACAAAGCAGTACACGCAGACGCTGAATTGCCTGTATCGCTTAAACCAGGTCTCAGCTGGTTACCCCCACACAAACAAAATACACTGTATGCAATCACCCACACTTGCCACCCTCCTTTGCATGTGGACGATTTTTCCACCTCACAAGTCCATTCCTGCTTACCACTATTAAAACTATTTACAATACTTTCTATAAGAAATCTATCATTTATCATTATTATTTTATCAGATCAGAAATAATAAAGTTATTTCCGATTTGATGATGAGCTGTAAAGCTTGAAAGCTCTAATCGGAATAATTTTTCTATAGTGGTGTGCAACATTGTTTTTAATCTAATCTACTGAAACCTAACCTAACCTAACGGAAGAAACAAATGAGGTTGGGAGACATCGAGAAAGAGAAAAAGTATGAAGTATATAGCAAATTTAAAGATAAATAGTATAATTTATTTGTGAATAATTAAATGTAAGTTACATATTGGTTTAAATTGAAGTATTTAAAATATTTCACAACAAATTAGGTAATTTGTACACTTTTTTTGTGTTTAGTAAGGTGGTTTTATTTTGTAAATTTGTTCAAAGCATCGTTATTCAACATAAAATCTAGAGAGATAATTCTTTACGTAAAGTTCTCGTAACATTTTTCTGGAAAGTGTGTTCTAATTTTCCTGACATGATTGTCACTGTTTTCAAAGCAAAACAAATTTAATTTTAAATGACAAAATGTTTGTATCTTGTGTTTTGTATAATTTAAAAAAAATAAAAGATTATATAAAAAATGTTTAAATAAAAAATCGGTTTCTTTGATTCATTTTTAGAATGAACGTTTTTCTTTAATTTAGTCTGAAACTGACAAGGCGAAGCATTTTCTATTTATTTTTATTGCCTGTACTCTTTTATTAAGAAAAGTAAGTTACATATTACACACGAATAATTTCTTGTTATTATTATTATTTTTTGTTTACTTTCGTGTACACTGCACACCACACTCCTAATTTTTAAGAAGTTAATGAAAAAGGAATTAGTTTTTCTAAGTAGTATAAAAAAGAATTTAACGGTAGCGTCTTCTTTATATGGATGGAAACTGACAAACCAATACTAACAAAAAAAACCTACTTAACTTTCAAATCGCATACAGGATACAGCAAATATCGTTTAAAATGACCTTACATTCCTGATTCACTGGAGGTCATATAAACGATATATAGGTCTACTGTAGTAATTCAAATACTGTTAGGAGTATTTACGAGTTTATATGACTATTATTTAATTAGGTTTTGAAAACACAAATAAACATTTTAATTGAAACAACAGTAGCGCGTCTACGTTTAAATACAAACGTGCTACTAGAATCAGACGTACGGCAATTCCAATGTGGGGGATTCATAAGGCAGTGCACGTTACGGAACAATGTATGCTGTGACCCAGTTCCGCGGATCTAATATTGCCAATGACGCTGATACTGTGGCATCATTACAACTGTTAAGTCTCAGACAATAGAGGATTTAGCAGTATTACCTACCGTACCGTCTGATTGTACTCATTTTGTCATGCCCAACACCAGAGCAAAAAGTTTCCAATTCTTGTTTCTTCTTCTTCTTCTTCTTCTTCTTCTTCTTCTTCTTCTTCTTCTTCTTCTTCTTCTTCTTCTTCTTATTATTATTATTATTATTATTATTATTATTATTATTATTATTACTATTACTATTAATATTATTCTTCGTATTCTTATTCTCCTTTTTTAACTTCCATTTTACAGTTTTCATCTTATTTTCTTCCCCTTAATACTAAATGTTTCTTTACATTATTCTTTCTTTCCTTGTTTCTTCTTTTTTTCGTTCCTTCAAAATCCTACTTTTACTCTGACTGTATTATCTCATCTTCCTATTTCCACTCCATCTCCTTGAATTTCTTATTCTCATTCCAAATTATTCTTTACCTAATTTTCTGTTTCCTCTTTTTGTCTTTCCTTATCACCTTCTCGTTAGTCTTCACCTATTGAACATTTTTCAATTAATAAAGTTGTGTTAGTGGTTATAATTACAAACAGAAATTACGCTTTACACACCACTACATAATAATAATCCCGATTAGCGCTTTCGAGTTTCACAGCTCATCATCAGATCGCAAATATAGAATAATGAAAACCTTCTGCTTCCTAAAGTACAAGACGTTTACCTCAGGGCTTGTTTATGAATATGTGTACACCCTCGTTGGCCTCGTTGGCGTATAAAGGAATTGTCATGTTTTTATAATTCTTTATTTCCCCCTGATGATCTGATGATGAGCTGATAAGTTCGAAAGCGTTGTCTGGAATTTTTAATATTAATGGTGTGAAAACGGGGTAATTTTATTGAACAGTTTTTATCTTCTTCTTCCACATTTTGACATGTTTGCTTGCTCTTGGCCAGACCTTGTGAAATGATTTGCCTTTATTCCAGACTTTTCATCCTTCGGTTAAATTCTGACAATTCTATCCTTCCACTATGTATTTCTCCCACTCCTTTTGTTAAGGCTTCTTTTTATCACTTCGTGCTTATAAAATGTTAGCTCCTTAATTTTTCCACAAAAGCATTCCTGTCTAAAATTCTTCCTGTTCATTTCTTCTAGATTCGTTTTAGTTTCTATGAGCCAACGAATGTTCATCATCTAGTTTTTGTCAAAGAGATCAAAATCCTTTTCGTTAACCTCCATGGATTCATTCGGACCAAGTGCCCGTCGAATTCAATCCCTTTCCGCTCATAGTATCTGATAGTCCTTCAGTTTTCAGATATTATTCCTTGTTGCTTCTTTTCTTCCAATCACCTCAGTTTTTAACCACCTTAAGAATTCTTTCGTGTAATTTTCATTTCGTTTTTTCTAATTTATTAGCCTACTTTTTTAAAATTTAGAATTAAATATTCATTACGCAAAAATCTTCTTTTTTTTGCCCAGTCGGATTGTATATGTATTGGACATTCTAACTGCAAATGGACTATAGCAGAGAGTACAGCATATTATAGAGTTTAAAGACGCTGTATAAATAAGTAGAGATTGCAGATTTCAGCATTGTAAATTAATTGATAGGAACATTCTAAAAATTGTTATCTTTTGTAAATCTAAGTATTGTTGGACTTGAGGTACAATTTTTTTTACGGGATATTCATTAAAGACAAGTTAATTTAAACAACTTTTGAGATATGGAAATTTTTGAGATGGAACTTGTATCAGAATACTTCAAATCAAAAGATCTGATGACAGTAGTCATTTTCGAAATCAGTAACTGAATATATGCGTTTTTTAATTAAACAGGTTTTATAGTCAATAAAATCGGTCGTAAAAATATTCAGCTTTTAGAACATGATTTGTTATTTCGGAAGCCTTCTTGGACAAGAAAATTTATTATCTGTGAGAACACCATGAGAAATGGTTACCGAAGAACCAATCAGATTATGAGGAAGGCAGTCGACGAAAATAACTTTGAACGGAGAGATCAGTTTCTCTTCGGAATCGATAACGTGTGAACGCCGTTTTGGTATCAGACGTTTGGTCTGCCAATCGCGACAAACACGAGCTAGAAAATTCATGTAGAATTGCTGCGAAAATTATTATAATTTTCCTAATCTGCGGAAGTTTAAAATATTCCGATTAGGGATATATACTGTTTCCGTTCTTTGCTTAATCCTGATGTAAACAAGCCCACGTGGCAAATCTGAAAGGCTATTGGTCAGGGGTGTTGACACTGACTACACAGTAATGTATATACGCGCATGTGTAGAATGTCTGTATAGTCATGTGAGAGTTATCTTGCCACTTAAATGGGGGCACCTCGTGTTAAGACTTCCTCCCTATCAGTGTATTCTGAATCGTATTGAATTGATATGAAGCCAGTTGAAAGCTACTAGTTCACAACAGAACATTAGCTGCTTGATATGAACAATTTTTTGAGAAGACGGTAAATAAAACAACGGCGGACAAATGGAGTCATTGTATGCAGCATACAATCAAGGAAGATGATAAGCTATGGTAACTGCCCCACAGTACCGACGTCGTTGTGGACAATGGACAATCTTATTAGTTGCGCTGACTCAAGCGAATTTCTGGGGAATTCGAGGTGGCCATTTTACTGGTCCGTTTCGACCAATCCATCGCTTACCGAATGTATTATTTAAATGGTTCATCAAATCACGAAAGTAGTGAGCAGATGCTTCGTCATTCAAACACCACATCTGCACTCTATCTGCCAGTGGAATATCTTCCAAGAGTTCCATCAGATGCGTTTGCAAAAAATTTAAATATTTTCTTCCATTAAGCCTTGGTGGTAAGATAAAAGGGCCTAAGAGATTATCATCAAGAAGACCACACCACACATTAAATGAAAAAGTATGTTGGTCATGTCTTGGGGGCAGTCTCGTGGGTTTTCGTCTGCCCAAGTGTAGGTGTTTTGAGAGTTTACAATACAATTTCTTATAAATTGTAACACTTTTCTGGCGCATTTTGGTCTGTTTTGTTTTTAATTAAAGTCAAATTTCTCAAAATTTTACTTACTTTTAATAGACATTATACACATCAGTTTTCTCATAATTAAATTCTCTACAAAGTTAGTTAGAAATTTTTATTTGTTTATTAGGAAATTAACAAAGTTATTTTATCCCAACTAAAAATGTGTGTGTCTTCGACTCCAATTTGTTGCGTTTTACCCAGTTTTCGTTAAAAACTAATTAAGATACAGGTTTGGGACCTCTTTTATTCAAATTTTCAGATAAATAACTATAAGAAACCACCAAAATTACCCTTTACTTTATACCCCACGAATTTCAGTATGGCGTCATTTTACCGTGGGAGCAGAAATCAGGGCGAACTGGTTCGCGAGTCGTAACTCGCTAACGAAACGTTTTCGGACCTATGTTTATATGAACCATTTTTCTTATTTTTAGAATATATAAAATATAGAATTGCTGTAGAATCAGGTCCCGAGATATTGGCTTGCAATTTTGAATCACCCTATATATTGCAACGATACAAATTATAACTGCATAAATAGGTTAACTGAAATTACTACAACAGAGTCTATATCTGGAGACAGGAAAAATTTATTAATTAACACACTAAAATTTACTATTGTATTTTTGCTTTATAACATAAAATAATTTATTAATGAATTGTCTTTCAATAAGTGAGTCTATTGGTTCATTTTACATATAAGTTACTTGTGCGTAGAACTCCAAATATTTACATAAACACCAGGCGCTCCGCTCTCGCTGCTCCGCTGCGCGTCGTTCAAAGACCACCACGCTGAATATCCACGTCTCGGCACACACGCACTGCGATAAAGGACTGTTGTTGTATATAACTTTAATACTCTTAATCTCAGGGATCAAACTGGGTATATATAGATCGTGTGTAATTGGCTTACACAATTCCTGCTTCTTCAAGTGTTCTCGCGTGAACTCAGAATACTAAGATATGTATTCTGCCCCTAGACCGGAAATCTTCCACTCTTCGCGTAAAAGCACTAGAATAAGAACTATTTAAATATATTTGAGTTCTATAATATGGCAACGACTACGAAAAACTCGTACCGTCTACCAAACTACTAAGTCTTCTAGAAATCGACTTGTCCAGACACGAAGAACTCGCGACAGTGAGTATGTCTACCTATGACAAGACTTCGGAACTGACCGAACGATCCGTACTCGGCAGAGCACCGTCTAAAACAAATTTTAGACCTTCTGGTTGGTGGAAAATCTAGCAACGTCATAGGTGTGCACATTGATAGACAGACTTCAAGTTACAACTCTGTCCGATCCTGCAAAGGCTTGTCTAGATTTAATCTACAAATTTTATTACTTTCTAGGAGATAACAAAATTAAAGAAGAACTGATTTCATTTAAAAAACCATATACAAATTATAGTTGTGGAGAATTGATTATATGGAAAATGTAGCTTACAAACATGAGAACACCCTGTCCAAGTTTCAAAATGAAATGTCAATTATCAATGAAGTTATTAAATAAAATGTGAATCACACGCGCTTACACAGAAATATTTCACTTGACATAAAAGAGTACAAAATTATGCATATTTTGACATAACCTACGTTTTTAAACAAACCTTGATTCAAAACTTATGACTACTTTACGCAGAAAAGAACAAAATCAATTTATATCATGTCTATGGCCGTCAAAAAATGTGTTACAGCATTAGTACCCCTACTATATGATACTTACATCCTGTTCTGTATATATGCACACACACACACACACACACTTACACAAAGTGTAGAATTCATTTCATTTATATCTTCGTTGTAGAGGTGGTGGTGGTGTGTGTGTGTGTTAGTATTTCCCTTGCCTCTAAGTCTTACAGGTTGCAGCTGATCGATTTATCCCGCATAACTTATAGGCCAAACGATACGTACAGAATACCAAAATACCTGCTATCTTACATTCTGGACCTCGATCCACACCGGACCAGACGTGGCGAGACTACTCTGATACGCAGTGATATTAATTGCTACCACTCCCACTCACTCTCTCACTGTCTCTATCTCTCAAACACACACACACACACTCACGCACCCACTATTCCCTGTTCGTTCGATTTTTATTTTTGTTAAGAATAAAATCACTCCAGAGGGTTATTCTAGTTCAAAATTCTGTAACAATATACGTGTATGTCTGAGAACGCGCGCGCGCTTGGAAGATTAGTGTAACCGCGCTTAAATCTGCTTCTTCTTCATTCCAGGATTAGGCGACATCACCTGTTCCTGTCACTATTTTCAAGCAGTCTTTTGATTACACTTCTTTTCTCTTTAGGCGCATATTGTAAAGTTTGTTGAGGTAGCCTTTTCGCTTCCATTCTACCTATGTGTTCAATCCATCTCAGCTTACATTCCTAGATTCTTGTATTTACAGAGCATATACCCGATTCGTGTCTTATCACATCGTTTCTCATTCTATCGTATCGTCTACATCCTACATCGCTTCACGTACCTCAAGACATTCCTCTCTGCAGTTTGCATAAGACTTTTATCTCTTTTAGATAATACCCCTGTTTCGGAACCGTATAAAAAGTGGGGACTGCCATAACCTTAAAGGAAACTTTATTTGAGTTTCCTTTTTTACCCCCCCCCTTAATTAATTTTTATATATATTGCAACGTTACAACAATTATACAAATATATTACCATGTACTCAACGCAACTAAATATGTATTACACCGGCCAGGTCGCAGGATTTTGTTTCTCTCGTTGCGTTAAGTATATGTGGTTGCACAATAATTAAATAGTTAATGTTACCTTGTGTATCCGGGTACACTGGTGCTCCTCCTTGCAACTTCAATGTTTTTTTAAAAACTACGCGTTTCTGGACTCATGTCCCATCATCAGGTTGGTAAAAACAAGAATCACTCACATGGAGTACGTCAACTTAATAAAATACAAATAAAATGTTCCACTCGCACATCATTCAAGAACACAAAGTCATAGTACCGCGTGTATACAATTACACCACTACACGATGCGCATCGTATCGGAACTCGCAAGCGACTAACCGTTACGCGTCGCACTATATCTACCTTTATCTATGTGTTGTTCCAACACGCGTATGGCCGTGTCATACAGTCCGTTGGACTTAAAAAAAAAAGCTTGTCGTTCAAGAGCTGATTACCTTGGGTTTTTGAGGCCTTATAAATTTCAAATTCTTCCAGGGCGTCCATAAGCCTGCCCTTTTTACAGAAATGCAACGGCTTGAAGCTACTTTGAAAACTCGAGTAATTATGGTTCTGGTTGACTATATGCAAGGCAAAGTTTGATTTTATCTTCTGGATATCACCTCTAGGGAGATGTTCTATGTACCTATCCAGAAATTTCCTGCCCGTTTGTCCAACATAAAAATTGTTGCAGTCCTCGCATTCTATTTTATAAATACCAGAACAGTTTTCTACTAGTCTGTTGGTCACTGGTCTCAAGGCGTTCAAAATACAATTACTCGTTTTGAAAGAAACTGCGAAACCGTTTAAAAACGTTCTTAATAGTATTAGGCAAAAGATTTGTAAATTCCGTTGGTACATATTTAGTGTCACTGTTGTATGTTTTGTTTATGCTTCTATTTTTATATATGTTCCTCCTCTGTCTCTCTACTATTTTGTCTATAACTGTACTACTGTAACCGTTGGCCACCGCGATATACTTTATCGTATTAAGCTCATCGATGTAGTCTTCCGCCTCTAACGGAATTTGTAGTAATCTGTTAACCAACGAGTTGAATGATGCCATTTTTTGTGCAAATGGATGAAATGAAGAAGCGTGAATAGTAATATCTGTGGCGGTTGGCTTCCTATAGATGTTGAACCTAAACAAATTATTTATTTTCCGCACAGTTATGTCCAGGAAATTTAGGCTACTGTTATTTTCCATCTCCAACGTGAACTTTATTTTTGGGTGTATACTATTTATGTATTTACTCACGGTTTCTATTTGTGTATGCGTGCCATTAATAACAAGGAAAGTGTCATCCACATACCGAGTGTATGAGATGATATTTTTGTAAAACTTGTTTTTATGCGATAATATGTGTTCATTTTCAAAATAGTTAAGATAAAGGTCGGCCAAGAAACCACTAAGTGGCGATCCCATTGCAAGGCCGTCGTCCTGCGCAAAAATCGGTTATCAAAAGTGAAATAATTCTGGCCTAATATTCTGGCAGGAGGAGCACCAGTGTACCCGGATACACAAGGTAATATTAACTATAATTAGTTATATGCAACTTGGAGACCACAACACAATATGTATATTAAATAGTTTTTAAAGAGGAGTGAGATGTTGTTGACATGAAATAAATCATTTAAAATCGTTTCAAATAATCATTCTAAGATTTATTCATTAACAGGAAAAAATATTTCAATATTAAAATTTCAAATATGAGATACATAAATATTTACCTTCATGAGTGTTACAAATATACTGTAACCTGCAATGCTATTCATAACATACCACAAAAAAATAAACACCCATATAATCTTATTGACTAAACAACATGTTAAACATGTTATTTAAATTCTTTTTATGTCTGTGTGTCTGAAATTAACTCAACTTTTAAATACTAATAGCAACTCAGTTACAAACAAAATAATATTAAGTTTCAAGAATGAATTTATTGTTGCTATAAACAATAGTAAAATACTCTACCATTTACTTTCAATCTATTATGGATTTATACTGACACACCCAAAAATACTACACAAGATTATTATTTCTTTACTAGATTTGCTTGTTAACTTGCTCTCTTATCTAAGTATTATTTAATCTTAAAACTCTAATTCATATTTAAGTTCTTTTTCGAGAGCTCTCTTCACAATAAAATATAATTGTTTTTGTATCACCTGCGTATATCGCCGTTACCGTTGCGCGCGCGTCTGTGTGTGTGTGTGTGTGTGTGTGTGTGTGTGTGTGTGTGTGTGTGTGTGTGTGTGTGTGTCCGGAATCCTGAGAGTATGACGATGTTGATGATGATTCTGCTGCTGTGGATGTTGTCTCTACGTGTTGTTGCTGTTAGTGATGCTCCAGAGTTCCTCCTTACGTCTTGGTGTGAGTGTGGTAGTGTGCGTGTGTGTCCAGAAGCGATCGACAAACGGGCAGCGTAACGTCCTGTAGATTTGTTGGGTCCGAGTGTGTGATCGCCCAAAATTGCCAGTGGTATTTATACTGGTGGCGATTTGACAGGAACAGTCCTGCTTACGACAGGTTAGAAATGGTCAGTTCGCTCCAGAACGTCCTTTTTATTACACTCACTTTTTGGTTAATTATCGCGAACTTATGAACATACTCGTCACATAAGCAATCTCATCGATTGCGTAATTTTTCTCTGGTCACTCACATATACCACACATATTAATGACTCTTCAATTACACTAGTAATTAATATTAATTAAATAGCATCATTAATATTGCAAATTTGGTATAATTTTTATACCACACATGTACTCATCACTCGTTAAAAATCCCTTAATGTAATGGTGTCTTTATAATTGGCGTAAGTCTTTGCGTACAGGTTTAACACAAGTAATTAGGTATATTACAATCCTGTTAAGACCTGATTAATTGGAACAAATAATTCGTAGCACATCACCCCATTATCGTGTCGCAGCTGGTCACACACACACACAAACACACACACGCCGTATCTTACACTGGCACAGCAGGTGTTCTCTCGACAGGTCAGATTTTGTCAATTCCTGCATTTTCTGGCACAAAACTGTCTAAAACTGTTTCTTATAATTTCTATGCTAATTACATATTAAACACACCGCCCTGGGCAAATATGCAAATATATGTATTGTTGCAATATATTACAATATATTGTTGTATTGTTATTGCAATATATTGTTGTAATATATTATTGTTGCAATATATACGTACGTATGTGTATGGTACTGTGCATTGCACAATTAGTTAAAATAATTTATGTAAATTAAAATAAATAATCAATATTATCAGCTGTATAATAATTCAGATAGAAAGCTGTAAAGGGGAACAACGAATTTGCCTACTTGAACAGGAAAGTCACGCCACACACAGCTGCGTCTGTGTACACGTGTATCTTACGTGTGTGAGTGCGGCCAGTTAATTCCTGCAAAGCGTTAACCCTAAATAAACGTTAATCAATAAATAAATTATTTAAATTGTGATAACTGTGTGTAAAATATCACAAAACAAAATACGCCACAGTGTGAATAATATAAAGACGCACGCGTATACAAAAGATTGTGCGAAAACAATAAAAAGTGCAAATACAGTGCAAATAAATGTAAATAAAACCTATAATAATGAAGATAGAGAAAAGCGGTTAACACACAGTTGTACATATAAAAATTACCGACCAGATTAATATCGGGTAATTTGCAAAAGACTTCGCATTTTGCGAAGACCAGTGAAGTAATTGTGTAAATAATCGTGTTTATAAAGGGACGCTACGACAGACTGATTCATGCAGAGAATTGCCGAGACATGATTTTTGCGCCCAAGAGTATAAATACGCGAGACGCACCAGCCTTTTTCTCTTTCTCGTTCAACCACAGCGGCAGCCGGAGGCTATGCTCGACAACTTCATCACTTTCGTGAGATCACCGCTGCAGCCAGAGGCTATTACTGGAGACGAGGGAGCATCCAACTACATGGAATAGATTGCAGCCGTACGGTACGAGTCATCGGACTACCGAGAGGATCCGGAGGATGGGAAGCGGACTCCAGGACTACACCGACTACGGAGGATCAACCAGGATCAAGGACTCAGGACCAGAAAAGGAAACGCTGAGAAATTACCACCACGATTAAGGTGAAATAAATCCATGTATTCATCAAAAACAAAAAACTCAATTAAAGACAAAACAATGTAAAAGAAAGGCAATATAATTTCAAAAAGTGAAATTAATAATTTTTAAATGTAACTGTTTATTGTATAGTAACTCATAGTAATATTTGAATTTATGAAAGTATATTTTTGAAATGATAATTTAACGAAATATTTAAATTAATTTTGAAAGTAAATAGTAATTTTTTAAGTAATTAATATGTCATAAATAAGAGATGCATATGCAATAATAATAATTTAAAAATAAAAATTAGGGAATTTAATAAGAATTAAAGAAATTGAGCAAGTCGAGAGCAATATTGTATCATAATCAATGTTATTTATAGTTATAAGTTTGTATTTTATGTTTCTGTGCTTAGTATGAGATATTACTTGTATTTTATTAACAAGTATGTGTACTACAAATACACACATGCAAATACTAATGAAGTTTTTAACTCGCAATATTTTCGAAATTTTTAATTAATAAATGTTTGAAAGATTCTAAATAATTCACGTTGTTATTATTATTATGATTACACCCGTTGTAAATTTATAACGTAAGTATCGTTGCAAATAAATTGTGCTACCAAACGTGTGGCTCGTTAACGATATAAGCAAAATCGTTATAATATATTGCAACAAAACACAGGATGATGATCTAGAATAAGTATATCAGAGCATGGATGACGGACATTAGCATGTTTTAGATCGATTTATGCAATTTTTGTCAATTAGCTATAAGTTTTGTATTTAGTGATGGATAAGGACTTGTGTTATACCAAATTCTTTGTAAATTTTTGTTCTATAAGGTCATGTACTTTGTTTTGTGAATATGTGCGCGCGTTCGCGTGTGGTGAACCTTTGATGTTATATCTTCCGCGTTGGTTAACTGATCGGCATGAAACTTGGACAGTGAATTATTTATGAAAATAGCTACATATTCTATATACTCTGTTGTTGTCAGCTATTTTTAGTTGTGGTTTTTTAATAATTGAAAACTCAACTTTTCACGCTTATCAATTGAAGAGTAATAAAATTTCTAGATAAAATCTAGACAGGCACTCGCAGATTTATACAAAGATTCGCCTGCAACGTGTCTATCTTTTGTCCAATCTACCACGTAGACAGTCGATTGACCAATCAGAAGCCCCTGAATTTAGTCAAATCCGTCGGTTGTCAGGTGTACCTCGAGGCAGTTCATCGGAAACCGTTGGTTAGTGAGCGTGTGCTCGTTGTCAAGAGTTTATCTTGTTCGAACTGGTTCAATCTAGAGCATAAGTCTCGGGACTCTTTTCGAGTTTGTCGATTAGAACCAAGTGGGTGAACTACCAGTTTAAAAATATTCAAGTGCTATTACGTGTTAGTGGAAGATTTTCCGTTTAGGGAGATTTATCTACCGTGATAAATACATATTAACGCGGAACACTTTAAGAATAGCCGGAAGGTGTAGGTAATATACACCGCTTTTAAAGAATATCATTCATTATCACCCTAAGTATCAATAATTAATAACAACCAATTGCGAGCAAATAAACAAACGATTCGGAAAGTGACCAATTCGTGTGTAAACTCTGCATCAGTGTTATCAGTTGTTCGGCGAACCCCAGCGGAGAGAGAGAGAGAGAGAGAGAGAGAGAGAGAGAGAGAGAGAGTGAGAGAGGCGCCCGGCGAAATTTGCAGAGAGGAGGGTAACAGCGACGCAGCGAGTGACGTCACGCCGAGTGTAAAGGAATTCTACGTTCACGTAAAACCTACCAAAACTGAACTATATAAACTCTTTGATAACAATTAAAATAATATTCATAACATTTTGTTTAAATTTAAATATTTCATATAAACAATAGTTTTCTTGTGTTATAAATAAATAATTTTTCTACACTTCCAATATAGACGTGTGCATAATTTATACACACATTTTTATCCTATGCGAAAATATTTATATATATATATAAATATATCGTCGTCGCAATATATATATATATATATAGCAACAGTACACAGGATATGAAGTTAATTCAAGTGGAATACTAATGCTATATAACATTTTCTGATGGCATGCACATGTTGTAAATTGATTTTGTTCTTTCCTTGTAAAGTAGTCATAAGTTTTGAACCAATCAATTTTTAAAAAAGTATATTATGTCAAAATGTTCACAATTTAATCTCTTTTATGTCATGTGAAATATTTGTGTGTAAGTTTGCGGGTGCGCGTGTGATTGTCATTTTATTTAATAACTTCGAGGAAAATTAACATTTCGTTCTCAAACCTGGACAGAGTCTTCTCATGGTTATAATCTACATTTTCCATATACTCAATTCTCCGCAACTATAATTTTTATATATTTTTTTTTTTAATGAAATCAGTCTTCTTTTATTCTCGTTATCTCCTAGAAAGTAATACAATTTGTAGATTAAATCTAGGCCTTTTGCAGAATCGGACAGAATTTAAGCCTGATTTCAGGCTATCTGTGTTCTCATCTGTGACGTTGCTAAAGTTTCAACCAATCAAAAGGTCTAAAAATTATTTGAGATGGTCCTGTGTCGAGAACACTTCGCTCAGTTTCTTCGGAGGACTTGCCATAAAAACACGTACTCGCTGTCACGGGATTTTCGTGACAAGACAAGTCGATTTCCATAAGACTTAGAAGTTGGTTCACGGTACGAGTTCTTCGCAACCATTACCACTTACAGAACTCAAATAATACATAGATCATTCTAGTGCTTTCCCGCGTACAGTAGAAGATTTCTGCTATGGGAAAAATATCTGCCGAGATATTTTGATAGTAACGCGAGAACACTTCAAGAAACCGGAGTTTGTGTAAGATCAATACACGATCTATTTTACCCTGTTTTAATCCCTGACATTAAGTAAATTTAAATAGTAAACAATAACAGTTCATATCGCAGTGAGCGTGTGTGCAAAGACGTGAATTGTCAGCGTAATAGTCATTGGTCCACGTGCAGAGTCGCAGCGGTCCAGTCTAGCAGTGCGGAGAGTCGAGAGGCTACGCAAACAGTGGAATTCAAAGAACAAGTAACATATATGTAAAACCAGCAAATATACTCAATTATTGAAAGACAAATTTTTAATAAACAATTTAATATTATAAAGTAATAAGACAATAGTAAATTTTAATGTTTTAATTTAATAAATTTTCTTACCTCCAGATAAAGACTTTGTTGTAATAATTTCAATATTACCTTATAGATAGGTAATCTATGCAGTTTTAATTCGTGTCGTTGCAATATATATTATTAGTATTACTCACTTAAATAAATAACATATTATTAGTATTATGTTATGTATATTATTACCATTATAAGGTATACAACAGTTGCACTGATCGCCGTGTTTGAACATTGATAAACCAACATTAAAGCTTTTTATGTCTCTTATCCGATCCGGAAAAATTTATAGATAAGATTTTCCGCTGTGCAGACTGTCTTGTTTACAGTCTGATATACAACAAAACGCTGAGAATAGACTGAACAAATTTAACCACATTTGCGGCACAATTGAGACGTAAGGAGGTAGTTACGTGCAGTGTTTATGGAAGAGCGACAATTTATATTGTAACGAGAACCGTATCAAACCTCGTAGAACTGCCGAGAGCGTTCTCCACTCGTCCCCCCTCCAAAAAACTAGCAGGCAGGTGTTTGCGTTAGTCAAGGCCGCGTTAAAGTATGTTCCAGATTCTTCAAGAGCACACTTCAAATATGCAGTAACTGATACACCATATTGAGGATGGAAATTTTCAAGAAGGCATGCACTACCATTAACAAGACATAGCAGCAGGCTTGACAGTCATTTTGCGTCTGGCGATTACACAGCGCTTTCAAGTGGTAATTAGTGAAAAGTGATAATTGTGCGGGACTCTACTAGTTGATATTATTATTGCTTGTTGAATAACTTGTTGATTTCAAAATGTTAATTTTGATTAATTAAAACTGGTGATTAGTGACTTAATTTGTGTCTTTATTTTGTTTTCCACTGAACCATGCGTCGCGGCGTCGATCAGTGTGACCGCCGTGACATATGCTGAGAGAAGTGACCTTTATGTGACCTTTACCAAAGCTCTGTACTAAGCAAAGTGAAGCTACCGACGTGCGATTCTTAAGTACTTTTAGAGAATTCAGATGAAGAACAGGTGTTGGTCATAAACTACAGGTAACAACAACGTTGGTCAGTTCTACAGAAATTTCTTGACATTCTCCCTTCCTCTCCACTAGGCAGTTTTGAAGAGGCGTCTTCTATCTCGTAGCCCGAAGAAGTAAAAGCCCAGAAACAGACAGATAAGTCTCGATCATTTCAGGAACGACAAGACTGTGAATCGTCAAGGATGATAACAAACTGGATCGGGACGAAACATCTGGGTTAATTTCCTTGAAGTCAGTGATGCTGCTGCTGAAAATGGTGATGTTGGTAAAAAAAAAAACGTATTAAAAATGCATCATCATCGTGTGTTTTGTGCCCAAGGGCAAATATTATAGGTCATGGTTGCTCCATGCTTTTTTAATGTGGACTAGTTTCGTCATTTTCTGGTGTCAAAACTTTATATCGTCCACCATCTAGTCTCTCCTCCGTCCATTTACTAGTGTGCCTCCAGTGTCTATACCGCCACATTACGTCGTGTGTGGCACATACTGTCTTAACCAATTTCTCTTTTTTTCCTTGATTATATTCAACACTGTCCTTTCCCTTTCTTCTCTTTCATACACCTCTACATTCGTCACTCTATCCTTCTAAGCAACCATTTCTTTTTTTGTCTGTGTCCACATCTTGCAGATCAGTAACAATCCTCTCCTCTTCTTTCCTTAATGTCAAAGTTTCTGCCCCGTTTAGGAGCAGCCTTCAAACAAAAACTCTTAACCATCCTGTTTCTCAGCTTTATGTCTATTGACCTGCAGAATAAACTTGTCTTTCTATTAAGGGTTTCCTTAGCTAAAGCCCTAAGACATAAATGCCCTTAATGTAAATAGACTCTTATGTCTATGCCGGATACGGGTATTACCTTACCTATTCCGTGATGCGATGATGATGATGATGATGCTGATGATGCTGATGATGCTGATGATGATGATGATGATGATGATGATGATGATGATGATGCTGATGATGATGCTGATGATGATGATGATGATGATGATGATGATGATGCTGATGATGATGATGATGATGATGATGATGATGATGCTGCTGCTGCTGATGATGATGATGATGATGATGATGATGATGCTGATGATGATGATGATGATGATGATGCTGATGCTGATGTTGCTGCTGCTGCTGCTGCTGCTGCTGCTGCTGCTGCTGCTGCTGCTGCTGATGATGATGATGATGATGATGATGATGATGATGATGCTTAACCTTGACGTCTTCTACTGGCGTTATAACCGAGTATGGATATTTCAGTTTCGTCAATTATTTCTCTCCATTCAGCACTGTCATTGCATAGTGTCCTCTTAATTCTTATCTTCATATTCCTCAAATCCTCCTCAACATCCTGGATCCACCTCATTCATGGCCTTCGTCTTGATCTCCTACCTACTATTGGTCTCCATTCTAGAATATTTCTGAAACTTCTATGTTGTTCCATGCTCGTTGTGTGTCCCTGCCAGGTTATCGCAGCCAGGATGATAATGATAAAGTTTTCAAAAGGCAAGCGTTACTCATTTTCTTTTGCTAATATAGTAACAAAACCATCTTCTGTTACTTTATTCTGTTTCAACGTCTGTTGAAGCACTAACACTGCAAGAATTTGTTTTCGCACATGTTTCAATAATACTTTTGTTTGTATTAATTTTATTTGGCACATGTCGCAGTAATACGTATGTGTGTATTGTATGTACATACTTGTACGACGAGATACTTGTATATCGTCGCCATCAAACAGTATACTGCCACGATCCAATCGCTGGGACTCAGTTCCAAGGTGGTTCCTTGTTCTTTCACCTCTTCCTTCTTCTTTCCAAGGTGGGTCCTTGTTATTTCATAACGCATTGCAATGTCCTTTCTAACTAAACATCCCAGATATTCAAAAGCTTCCACTTGTTCAATTTCCACTCATTCGCTATCGTAATCTGTGCAGTTCTGCTCATTTTTCTTACAACCATACTCTTAGTCTTCTTCACATTGATCACGATCCAAACTCTTCACAAGTTCTGTTAAGATCCTCAGCAACCCATTTCATGACCTTTCCCCCTCGGCAAGCAACACCATATCTTCTGCAAACCCGGCGCACTCTGTCCTCCTTCCATGACTCTAACTATTGCTCTTCCATCAAGGAAATTATTTATAATTGTCTCCCATCAAGGCTCTACCTCATCATTGGGGTGAATTGATGGACACCGTGCCAATTGTTAGCATTGATGGACACCGTGCCAATTGTTAGCATTGATGGACACCGTGCCAATTGTTAGCATTGATGGACACCGTGCCAATTGTTACCGATACTGACGGTGAAGCCGAAACGTGTGTAAGCATAGACTCTAGACAGCGGCGTAACAGCCCGGCCAACAATCTTTCCAACTATCTGGACGCCAGCCGTGATGAAAGCCTTAGCAACTCAATTATTTATTATTTCATGCAACTATTTATTGCACCAATTTGGCTTTAGAAATTAGCACGGGACTACAGATCAGGTTCATAGAATTACTAACTTAATAGAGAAGGCGTTAGAAAAAAAAAAATTTGTTCGGCTGTATTGCTGGATGTTGCACAGGCTTTTGATAAAGTTTGGCACCAAGGACTGGAATACAAACTAAAGCAACTCCTTCCAAAACAGTATAGCTCACTTCTAAAGTCATACATTAGCGGAAGAATGTTCAGAGTGAAAAGTGAAGATCAATACTCAGAATTGAGACCAATCGAGGCTGGTGTTCCACAGGGCAGTGTTCTGGGTCCGCTGCTGTATTTGATATACACCTGTGATATACCACAAACAGAAGAAACAACGATTGCTACATTTGCGGATGACACAGGTGTCTTGGCAGTCGGGAGTAATGAGCTGGAGGCTAATAATAATTTGCAGGAAGCAATAGAAAAGATTAGTGCATGGACAAAACGCTGGCGCATTTAACTTAATGAGAATAAATCAGTTCATGTCAACTTTACCAATAGAAGAACTGAACAAATACCAATCGTTTTAAATAATCATACTATTCCGTATGCAAACACAGCAAAGTATCTATGCATGAATCTAGATGCTAAGCTTAGATGGAAATTATGTGTGGTGTTTTTGTGTTTGTGTGTTTTAACTAGTTGACGACCCATTTTGAGTGAATTTGATGTTTTTATAGTATTGAAACCTGATGATGAGAATTTATTCTCGAAACGCGTCATTTTAAGAAAAAACCAAATAAGTCACAAGACGGAAGTTAATACAGGTAATTGCCTAATATTAATTCTAAATATTTAGATGGAAAGAGCACATTAAAAAAAACGTGAGGAACTGAATCTCAAATTTAAAAAAATGTATTGGCTCCTTGGTCCAAACTCCGAGCTTGCAATACATAATAAAATTATGCTGTATAAGCAGGTGCTCAAACCAGTTTGGACCTATGGAATCCAGCTGTGTGGGTGTGCCAGTGCGAGTAACGTCGAAATCATACAACGATTTCAAAATAAAGTACTGAGAAATATTGTTAATGCCCCTTGGTACATAACGAATAGTGACCTGGACAGAGACCTGGGTGTGGAAATGGTTGCTGACGAGATTAGGAAATTTGCACAGAAGCATGAAAACCGGCTTCATAACCACGTTAACGTAGAGGCAATTCAGCTGCTTGACCAACATGGGATATTGAGAAGGCTCAAGAGGACCAAACCTTTTGACCTGGTTTAGTGTGGTGTGTGTAAAGCAGACTGCAGTGTGAAGTGTTGTGTATGTGTATGCTTTCACCGTTAGAGTAATCTGAGGGATACCAGTGGGTAAACCCAGTAAATAGACATTTAGTTTTAAGATATTGATACAGTCAAATTGCTCGTTAATCTATCTAAGATTAGTTGCAATGTAAAATTAATAATAAAAAAAAAAAATTGCAAGTATTTATTAATGATCGTGGAAGACATACAACAGCTCTTGACTTACACGTTTTCCACTTTTGATTTCTTTTGTTACATCGTTCCCAAGACTCACCAAGAAATCCATGCGTTAGTAGTAAAAAAATTATAAACTTAATTATAAATAAATAGATCAACTGTAACGCAGTCGTGCTGACAGCACCGTGAGCTACACATTTACGGTGGGTTGACACGTGTAACAAATTGCTTTACTGATTGGTGTCTTTGTACTAATAACCGAGCAGACATCTTTACTAATGAAGTGGATATGAAGGAATTATAACACAAGATTAAAAACTAAAAAAAAAAAACTAAGTTATTGAAACGAGTCGACTTGGCTCAATGTATTTCAATGCGTTCACAGCAAGATGAGATTGTGTAGGTGCGTCGGTAGACGGTGAACATCATCTAATAGAAGCTTTACGTACGTAGAATACTTATACTGTTTCCGTTCTCAGCTTAATCCTGATGTAAACAAACAGGCGTGGCACATCTGAAACTCTATTTGCTACTTGAATTAGAGGCGTGCCATTCTGACAGAAGGAGTACAGACAGGGTACATATAATATTGATACTATATAGACACACGTAAATTGAAATTTGTTCTGACCAATGTGAAATTTGTGTGACAGTGTCAAACCGACAATGAGATATTTTATAACACAAGTTAATGGCTTTTTTAAATTAATCTTCTAAATATCGCAACAAACAAGAAAGTAAAATAAATAATTACCTTATTTTATCCACTAAGTGATCTTCTTTTCCTTTTTTAATTACTACATGTTTCAGGGCTTATATCCCCATCTTCAGGTAAAAACAAAATCTATCCTATTGTTAGGGTTTCGTTAAAAATTCACAAAGACACAAACACATAACACACTTAAATAAATAAACATAGAACACTGAATTTGTATCGGAACGCGCTACAAACGAACCAGTGCACTGCCCGAAGTTGCACTTCATTAAAAAAGAAAAAGAAGATCACTTAGTGGATAAAATAAGGTAATTATTTATTTAATCATATACAGTGATCTGGAGACCATACAATAACTATGTAAAAAAGTAAAGTTTATTTAAAACGAAAATAGAAGCTGTGATAATTATCAGTGTACTGAATACTATCAGTTGCTGTCACAGACCAATTCAATGCCTTCTATATTTGTGTCTGAACTTCTATCATCACTTGAGTCAGCGTTATTATTGATCAGATTGTTCATTGTTCACAACAACGTCGGTAATGTGGGCCAGTTGCCATAGCTTATCATTTTCCATGATAAGATGCTGTATACTACACTTGTCAGCCGTTGTTTCATTTACCGCCTTCACATTAAATTGTTTTATATCATGCAGCTAATGTCGTGTTGTGACGGGCAAGATGTCCTTTCAACTGGCTCCATATTAATTCAATACGATTCAGAATACAGTGATAAGGAGGAAGTCTTAAAACGACGTGCCCCGATTTAAGTGGCAAGATAACTCTCACATGACTATACAGACATTTTGGACATGCGCGTAATACATTACTGTGTGAACAGTATCAACGCCCCTGACCAATAGCGTTTCAATTTGCCACCTGGGTTTGTTTACATCAGGACTGAACTAAGAACGGAAACAGTATAATTATATATAGTCCTACCTCTAATATATGTACTTACATCTGTGTACATGTATTAAGCCTGTTAGCAAACATACACATTGCGACTGTACAAATTGCATGACTGCAATTTATACAATGCATTTATAAGATGAGGTCCAGTACAGGCAACAATCATAATACATTATCATTATCATCAGCATTATCATCATCACCATCTTCAAGGATTAAACCAGGTATGGTTTGTTCCGGTCTGAAATAGGCAAAGATTAGAGCTGGTCACTCCAGCGCTTCCTCGGACGTCCCACACCTCTCCGTCCCCACAGCTTATAGTTTCATAGTTGCTTGGGAATGCGGCAGTCATCCATTCGGTAAAGATGTTCGCACCAATTCAGCCTATACCCCGATACTGAGCGATCCCCTCGAGTATATTCATAATATTTAGTTCCTGCCGTATATCTGTGTTTCTTCTATGATCATGGAGAGTATATCCTGCTACGTGTCTGAGAAATCTCATTTCAGCCGCTCGGATGCAACTGGCCTGGCTTTTTGTTAAAGTCCAATTCTCAGGCCCATAAAGAAGTGTCGGAATAGCCATCACCTTGTAGAAATTTAGTCGTGTTTCTTTACTTGCTGACTTAAGGGTTCTCGCACATAATGTTAAACTTATGCAACTTATTCACAACGTGGTTGCTTGCATTATAAACAACACAATCATAATTGCCAATCAAATCGCAAAAATGAGAGAGGGGGAGAACGAGAGTGAGAGGCAGGAGGAGGAGAAAGAAGTGAGAAAGAGGGAGACAGAACTATTGGAAGACATGAGACAGAGTAAACAGGAAGTAGGCATTGGATTCGATCCCCGCTACCACCACCGTATCATAGTTGGTCAGTCAGTATATAAAGTAGATCCAATTACAACTTTGATATAGGCCTACGTATGTCGTGGAAGGAAAACTTCATTAGTGAACTTTACACTGAGCTTTCTCAACATCCGCGCGCGTGTGTGTATGTTTCTTATAGCAATATATAGTGAGTTTAATTAGTATCATTTTGTTTGTGTGACACGACTGCAAAAATACATTTTTTCATCATTCATGTTTCACACTCATTCGTTTTTCTCTTAATGTGTTCCATCCTGTGTGTGTGTGTGTGTGTGTGTGTGTGTGTGTGTGTGTGTGTGTGTGTGTGTGTGTGTGTGTGTGTGTGTGTGTGTGTGTGTGTGTGCGTGTGTGTGTGTGTGTGTGTGTTTCTGGATTGACGCTCATGGTTCTGAGAAATAAAAAAGGATAGAAAAATAATTCTCTGATTATTAACACTAATTAGTGCGCCATAAAGAGAAAACATAAGATAGTCAGTTAAAGCTTAAAAAATAAAATTAATTTTACATCTTGAATGTTTCATTAATGTAAGTGATTTTAATGCGCGCTGGAAGTTCATTAATAACCATGTTGAATATTTATTTCGTTATAAATTTAATTTAAATGCGTTGCATTTCTTTTAACGGCTAATAAGACATTTGCATCGACATAATAAAACTTCAATAATACGACAGCACTAAGTGCAGTATTTCTGTTTGCATCTAACGTTAGCGTCTTTCAAATATTAGTCTTTCGTTGGGTTTAGCCATTCAGCAATACCTGAAATTTTAAGACAACAGTTCAACATAAATTTGTACATTTACGGAGAATCTACCAACGGTTTTCTCTCTCTATGTCTCTAAGCAAAACGTCCCGTTCACACACTCTCTCTACCTAATTAAATCGCGTGTATATATATATATATATATATACACATATATATATATATATATAGTATTTAAAATTTATAATTATATTACCTCAAGATGTTCTTTTCCTTATTTGGAACATGTTTCGAGAGTTCCTGTTCTCTCATCTTCAGCCTTCGCCATCTTGTTTCTGGTTAAGTATTTGTGTGTTGGGTGCTGGATGTTATTAAGGTAGTTTGTTGGTCTTTGGTCTTTTAAAGTTGTATTATTGTGTGTGGTTGTGGTATATGTTTTTGTATTTTCTGTATTTTCGATATTGAGTGCTTTGAATATTGTGTCATGTTTTGTATTGATTTCTATTTGTTCTGGTATTAGTTTGTTTTCTGTTTTATGTTTGTATATTTGTAAATTTTCCCAAATGTTCATTATGGTGCCTTTGTGTGGTATATGTTTTATTAGTGATAGATACATTGGTTATGTTTGGGAATTCGTGTCCTGTGCTTATTGCATGTGTGGCTAAATTGGATTTATATATTTCTGTTTTTTTTGTATGCGTTTAGGTGTTTCAAATAATGTTTTTTCAGCTGTTTTTTGTTTGTCCTATGTAACATTTATTGCAATCTTGGCATTCAATTTTGTATATACCGTTAGTTGTTGTATTATCTTTGTTGTGTGAGCTATTTAGAATTTGTAATTTATTTTTATTAGTTTTGTATGCTATTTTTATATCTGTGTTTTTAAATAGTTTTGTTAGTTTTGTCATTTTATTATTTATGTATGTGAATGTGGCCCATTTTTTGTTGTTGTTATTATTTATGTGTTGTTCATTTTGATTGATTCTTAGTTGTTCAGTTTTTATTATATATTTGATTTTATTTTCTATTTTGTTCACAGAATAATATTTATTTAAATATCTTCTTTTGTAAGAAGCTGTTGTCAGGAGATAAAAATATCGTCATCATCGTCGTCGTCAGCAAGTTTTAAACCAAGGATAAACCATTCCCACCGTTTCCAGAGCTACCAGCATTTTTTTCTCTCAGTGTCTCTAAACTAAGCGTCCCTTGATAATCCCCCCACTCCCGCTCACACACTCTCACTCCCTCTCACTCTGTCTGCCTCTCTCTCTTCCTCTCTTTCTCTCTCTCTCTCTCTCACTCTCTCTCTCTCCCACTCGCTCCCTCTCACCACTCGATTTACCCTCGGCCTCCTACGTTGACTTCGCTACTGAGCACGTCGCCAAAATCGGTTCGAATACCACATCGTTGAAGCACTCATGTTCCCAAAACATAAAGAGATTCCGGAACCGGCATAACACGTAACATTGTATAGTCGTGTTTATAGGAAACTTCGTGTTTAACGTTCCTCCTCTCAAGATTCTTCAAACTGTCCCAGTAAAAGCTTGAAACGTATTCATTTTATTTCTTACTTCATGTCACCGAAACTTTGCTTTATGTGGGAAATATCTCATTCCGAACTAAAATTATATTAAATTACTAGCAGTTACCCGCGGCTTCGCATGCGAATATTTGAATTTAATAAGTATTTTAATATAATTTTTATTGTCTATATCTATATGGCGTTCTGTCAGCTAGTATAACTATTTTGTATTAATTAGCCAAATTCTCTCCAAAGCTGTTTTCAACACTTGTAGGCCTACTATTTTAACTTGTACTAAATTATTATGTTGATGCAACAGCCTTTGGGGATTTAAAAGTACCCGTTTATAAAGCATTAGGAGATATTTATAAAGTACCTGTTAAATCAAAAACGGGTAAATTCTTTATTTTAAGTGTTACTGTGTTAGAAGCATTGTGTAACACATTAAACGTTATGTTTTCCTAAACCATGGCTTTTATTTATTTCAGCAGTAAACTGAAACCAAAAACCGTTGTCACGTAACCTCACAAATGAAAACAACACGTATTTTAGCTTTGCATTAAGTAATAGGACAATTTAAAATTAGCACACTTCTTCTTTTCAATATCGTAATATATCGATGCAATCGCATATTATATAAAACATCGAAAATGTACTGCAGGAATGAATAAACGTACAGATCCGATGCCGCTATATAGCTTTTGTTTATTTACTTGGTACTATGGTAATTAATTCTGGTCTCCATGGTGTTGTTGACATCTTTAGTAGTAGTATTTAATATATTTCATTACTTATTCATTGCATCATCAGAAATACTACAAACATAAATTTTATAATCGTTTAAGACAATTACAAAACATATCGATACAATCGCATATTAAAAACATTAAAAACTGCAGGAACGAATAAAGGTACAGTTCCGATGTCGCTAAATATCATTTGTTTATTTACTTGTTACTATGGTAATTAATGTTGGTCTCCATGTTGACATGTTTATATCTTTGTTGTTGAAAACGAAAAGGCATAATTAAAAGGCGTTAAAATCGTGCGAACGAGGCAAAATATCAAATTCCAAGTTAGGCAAAGTTTTTCGCCTTGTGTCAAAGGTTACCTGTACAAAATTTGGTGGCAATCAGTGTAACGGTGTGGATTTGTATTCAGTACCCATAAATCCTCAGACTTTCAGTTTTATGTATATAGATAAGAGTATAGAGCTGGTGTCACGTTTCCGCCATCTTCGTGTGACATCAACTGCGACCTATGTATGATATTGATTTTAAGTTGGCCAAATTTTAGTCAACATGTGGAACAAATCGTAGAGTGTTTTCGAGGAAAACAAGCATAGACTAAACTAGACTAAATTTGTATAAGGCAATGCCTGCGATAGTGTTGTACCTTTTCTTTTGAAAAGATAAGTGTAATAGCGTTGTGTGTCGTACACTAAGGTGTCACTCAGGTGAAAAACATCAGAGTAACGTAAAGGTATAAGAAGTGAGTTCTTACGATCTGTAAAAGCGTGCACACGACAATGAACACACACGCAAAGGGTTAAACATTTTTAACTTCCAATATCGAATTACAGCACTTTATAACTAATACTGAAGTTCTTAGAAAGATGATGAAAGAAAGGGAAGTTATTAACACAGTGCTGGGAAGCTTCAGTATCTGGAACATCTCATGAGAAATGAACAGAGAGTTTACTTATTGTAGTCCATACTACAGGAAAAAGTAGTTGGAAAGAGAGGAGTTGGCCGACCGAGAATCTCTTGGCTGAGAAATTTAATGACCTGGTTTGGCGTGAATACAACTGACTTAATCCGTGCAGCAGTACAGAAAGTTAAACTAGTGTGTACGATAGCCAGCAGGTGAAACGGATAGGAACTATCAGAAGAAAAAGAAGAAGATCGCATTGCGGATAACAAAGAAATGGATTGCTGTGGGACTAGGATGCTGGATTACTTAATGCAAAGCAAAAACACGTGTTGTTTTCATTTGTGAGGTTAGGTGACAACGGTTTTTGGTTTTAGTTTTTATTGCTGAAATAAATAAAAGCCATGGTATAGGGAAACATAACGTTTAATGTGTTACACAATCCTTCTAACACAGTAACACTTAAAATAAAGAATTTACCCGTTTTTGATTTAACAGGTACTTTATAAATATGCCTAAAATTGAGATTGACAGTACAAGTCTATTGGACAAAGAAGTATAGAATGGAAGCGTTGGTAAATGGTTGTATTTCTTTTTGGACCGGTACACGATTCAGCTTTTCTCTGATATAAGAAGTACACCGTGACACCTGCACCGCATCCCTCATACACAAACGCTACTGACCGCCACTTTATCGTTTAAGCACGTCATTGTTCATCTCGGCGTTCAAGCGTCTTATCATATCGTTACAACGGTCCCAATGATCGGCGCATGGTACAGTCTCACCTCTCTGATAGTTCCTATCCGTTTCGGATGTTGGATATCATACAGACTATTTTAACTTTCTGTACTGCTGCACGGATTAAGTAAGTTGTATTCATGCCAAACCAGGTTCTTAAATTGCTCAGCCATGAGATTCTCGGTCGCCCAACTCCTCTCTTTCCAAGTACTTTCCTCTGTAGTGTGGACTGCAATAATTAAAATCAATTTTCTTGTTATTTCATAACTGTTCAAAACTGCCCCCCTCCCCGGAGATCCGATTGGGGAACTTGAAGCTCCGGATGATTTTGCCTTGAACATAGCCATAAAGATATTACTAAAGATATCTAAACGATCTTTAATGTAGTGGTTTCTCGTTGCCTTCTACATCCCAATGCCGTTGACTAGTAAATAGTTCATCCACCTTCTTTGCCCGATTTTTCAACCCCAGGACAGCCCTACCGCTCGCCAGTTCATGTACAGTACAGTGGAAAACAAAATTACAGACATCAATTAAATAATTAATCACCAGTTTCAATTCATCACAATTAACAGTTTGAAATCAACAAGTTATTCAAAAAAAGATTATACTCGTACAATAACTCAAGTTAATTTCTCCACACCAATAATAGTGCCAACTAATACAGTCCCGCACAATAATAAATTTTCACTAGTACACCACTACAAATGCACTGAGTAAATCGCCTGACATAAACTAAATTGACCGTCGCTGTATGCTTATATTTATACCCTGCTGAAATGTCAGGTTAAAGTGTCACTTTTTCGATGACGTGTTAAACAACAGCTTCTTACAGACACTCTCGAATCCACTAGAAACAGGGTCATGTCTGGTCTTGAACACAGTGCGCGGACCGGTGCGGTCTAGAACAGCCTCGATTGTTGACGCTTGATAAATGTCACGTAACTGTCTTTCTTTTGAAGTTAGCAATATGTACAGCTGGGCTCTACTGTGATGGCCGAGAGACACACTCCATTGTTCGAGAAAGTTCCTTTGCGTAACAATATATCGCAATTTAACAACTTATTTATCACCATCGTCTTTCCATCATTCCCTTTAAATGCATTCACTTTGTCTTCCCTGTTAAAATCTCCAAATGATGCAGCATACAATTAATTCATGTAATTCCATACAGTAAAAATTCCTGTCACTTTCTTCACTTTCATTCAATACGGATTACAGCTCTGAATCAACGTTTGTCGCCCAGTGACACAGATTCCAATTACGGGACTCCTTATTTTGACATTCTCTTTACCAAAAACATGTCAAAAGAATTTGTTATGCAGGAGCAACAGCAGTACAAATATCGTGAACACTTAACTTTAACAAGTGATAAGGAACCAGACTCAAGGCGAAAACAAAGTTTGCAGAGGAGAAACAAAAGAAGAAGGAAACGATTTTTTTATCGACGTTGACACAGAGATGCGTTCGGGGACCGGCAGTGTGCGAGCAGGTTGATGCTCCGTCGGGACCGCGTTACCTCGACCCCGTTGTCTCTGAGGACGGCCTTGCAATATTCACCCGCCAGCACAAAGCGGCTTACGAAGAACACTTTAATAATAAATATCTGCAACACAACACTTCCGTGTCCTGACTTTTGTCAGCGGAACCGTCGTCTTATTTTTCGCTTGGGGACAAAAAATCGTCTTCTGTCACAACCAATTTACCGCATCGCTGTATCGTCGTCCTTTAACTTTTTGTTGAATACCACGGTCTCAGCTGTACCTGTGTCAGTCATTTTCATAAAGTCCGCGAGTTCGGGATAGTGTCCTTACGGAAATACGTTACGAACTATTACAAAAAGTAGCCTATCTACATTAAAAGTCAGATAACCTTAGAATTAAAAAAAGTAGTTTTATAAACCTAAAATTTAGAAATTTCTTGAACAAAAATAGCGATAAGAAAAATAAAACCCTGTTCCTGTTTAACTTTAAATACCTATGTTAATTCCTTCAAAATACTGAGTCTTCTCCCAGTAAATAACAACAGCAGTTTAATAGTTACCTAGCCCAATAGATGCAGTAAATTATTTATTATGTAAAGCAATATATACAAATAAAATATATTTTTATTTACGTAAAATAAAATATAGTTTCAATTAAATTTCTTGTGTGTAGTAAGTTAAGAGACACTTTACCATAAAAAAAGGTTTAACTTTATACGTCAGTTTCAGACCTGTGTATTATTATTTAATTAACTATAACCGTCGAAAGTAAACAATATTGTCTCACACGCACACACTTCCATAACAGACTGCATCCAGCAGCAAACTATATAAAAGCCTCAACACTGCGAACGTCATTGAGTTTCAGTGGAATTAGTTTGTCGCCTCGTTACAGTTCGGTTGGAATATCGCGATGGCAGTGGCGTTTGATGTGTTTCGTTTCGCTAGTTTACAGACCCTTTGAACCGACACAAACCTATGACCATATTTCCTAACAAGTCTATTATTTTGTTTTAACAAATAATAACAGGTAAACTTAATTTAAAATATTAAAAAAAAACGTAAATAAACTTGCATTTTTATTTGCCTTTGAAATTTAATAACCACAGTCCAGAAACTTTACCCTGTCGCTAGGGGCTGAGAAATAAATGAATTGTAATGCACTGTTGTTTTAGTAGTTTTCTGTTATGAGAATTGAATGACGTCTGTAAAAATTAAAAATTATAAATGTCACGTGTTTCTTCAAAGTGCAATTAAATAATAAACTTCTACCTGATACGCTGACATTCGCAAACCCCTAAGCGTATGCATTTGTTTGTATTTACGCATGATTCAGAATACACATTTTTAATATACCACCATTACTACTACTACTACTACTACTACCACCACCACCACCACCACCACCACCACCACCACCACTACTACTACTACTACTACTACTACTACTACTACTACTACTACTACTACTAATTCTACTACTACTAATACTATTACTACTACTACAATTACTACTACTACTACTACTACTACTATTAGTACTACACCACGTGTCATCTTCGGATCCAAGCTCCAATCTTCTCCTAAGAAGGGAAGTCAAAAAATTAGTTGCACTTGCCTAAATTTATTTTTCTATAAGAGATTTATTATAATTCCAGTTGTTGGCAGCACTGATAAACGTCCGTTTTTGTCATCTGCAGTATCGTTTGGTAGGAACCGTAACGGGAAGTCCACTGCTAGCCGCGTCATTTGCAAGTAACGTCCAAATTAGTTATGCGCGCGCAGTGACTCGTTTCCTGTAGACAAGGAGGTGAAATTCTACTGAATTCATCGCCAGTTGAAGGAAATGATTTCTACATGGTGTTTTTGTGCCAGATCATCGCGAAATGATGAGCGTTGTTCAAAAATGGCCGCATGGATATCGAGATCGAGGATGATGGATTCCGGCAGGGAAGTCCATCAACTTAGACCTAGGGTGATACCGTTGAACGTGTTCGTCAAGTGTTGATTGCAAATAGACGTACAAATGGACAAAATTGTGGCCGAATTGGGTGTCTCGCATAGACGTTTTCACTTTATCACCTCTGACCGTCTGAAGTACCTAAATATTTGCGGACAGAATTTGCCTCTCCAGAGGTGCGCCAGTAGTGTCTGGACACAGAACTTTAGTTGGTGCTCCTACAGCCTCCCCTACACAATATCGGTATGGAGAACCATACACGACATCCATGTTCTGATTAAACATCAAATTATTTTTAATATATATACACAAGAACTCAGAACGAAACTAAATATATCAGCGTGCTCTTGGTAAAAACGCTGAGAAAGATAATCAAAATACCAATTGTTACTAGTTGTTAATATATTAAAAATAAAGAATTTTTTGATTAAATAATCTTTTATTTAAACAATGCGAAAAAAGCTAATACCGCCCAGCGATTGTTTTCTGTGACTTTCTGAAAAAGAAAAATTATTTTGTTAACGTATCCGTGGTTACATAGCATGGAACGATATCAATTGTTAACATTTTATTGAAATTTATAAGTTTTTGGTCAAATATATTTATAAAATATACAAAACTTTACCTCCTCCCCCTTCAACTACCCTTTTTATTTATAGATATTTCATCTACAGTGAATTATTATGACCTTCTATTCAGAATACTTAATTCATTAAAATTAAGTACTTTACTCTTGTTAAATCGTAAAACGTTGCAGGTAAACTACCCCTTCCCTTAACCGATCTTCACCAAAATCAATAGGCCTTGAGTCCTCTACAACTCGGGCACATACGCAAACAATTATTTGATTCCGTTCGTTTTTGTGGAAGTTATCGTTCGCCATAGAAAAAAGTCTACACACCGACATACTCACACACACAGACACTTTTCGGAAAATGACTTTTCTTCATGTTCTGAGGGTAGTACAATCATAATCTGACCTTATCTCGAATGCAATTTTTTTCGCGATCACCATACTTCTATTTTCTTACGGAACATGGAAATAATAAAAAATTGCCTTATAAAACGTGTTTGTAAGTACAAATGAAATACAAAATATATTAATTACCGGTATAAGTTAATTGAACAAAAACAAGAATTACAAAAAAAAATCTGTAAAAATCAGTAATCATAGAAGAAGGGTACAATGACAAAAACACTGAAACATAATTAGGAGGAAAATATAGTAATTTCTATTATTTGTCATAACAGCCCGTTAGTTACAGCCATAGGCATACGAAACACTTCTGAGCACTTTACAAATTTAAAATGACGCGCGACTTAACACGTCAGGAGTCATAAAAATTTGGCAAGAATGCCCGTCCAGAGCAACGAAAAGTTAATACAATTAAGTTAATGAATAATATATTAATTTTAATATTTCCTCCTTGCCATAAATTTTTGGCGCCTGTACTGAAAGACACCCTGGAGAAACAGGACTGTTACACTGACGAAGAAGTCCAAAATGCACTGCGGAAATAGTTGTCAGGTTTTGAACAGAGTTTTCAGCAATAACTTTCAAAAACTCACGCCACGCTACGGTAAACTTGTCGGTTTTGTAAAAAACTAGATCTTCTACCAGACTTTCAAATAAATAAGATTTTCATAAATATTGTACAAGATTGGTTTTATGGCTTGTGCAAATAACATTTTACTGCGTCGCGTACCTTACCAATTATCCTTTTCCGCCTTCCATTGCTTTTCTCACTCCATCATATTAGAGGAACTATAAAGGTTTTTAAAAGCACACAAACACTTGGTAAGTTTCACAATTTATTCTTAACCTCTGACAACTGTTTTAGCCCATTAGACTGTTCTCAAAGAATTCCTAAGTACAACTATATATATGTGTGTGTGTGTGTGTGTGTGTGTGTGTGTGTGTGTGTGTGTTGGAGGGACTGGAGGAGCTAGTATAGAGAAGGTCAAGTGACTGTAAAAACAAAGTATTATAGGGAAGCAAAATTTAAAAATTAACTAAACTGAACAACAGCTTTTAATAAAGGAGATACAAAGAATTCAGTCAGTTCGTTTGTTAAATTTTTGTTACTTTTGATTGCTTTTCTAATTTTTAAAATTTCAAATAAATCAATTTTTTATCTTTTTGTATGTTGTCTAGTAGTATAATGTTTTTTGTGTCTATAAAGTTTTTGTGTTTCAAACAATGATCTGTAAAACCTGTATTGGCTGCATTTTTAAAAATCGCTTTCTTATGTTCTGAAATGTGATGTTTCAGAGCACGGCCACATTGTCCGATATACATAAATAGCATCGGTTTGTGCACAGTGTGTTTTTGATAATTTCCATCTTTTTCCAGTATGTTTGATTTTAACATGATAATGTTTTTAGTCTGGGGTCATTCCACAAAAATGTAACGTCATCGAAAAACGTGACGCTTCCACACTTTCGATTCCCCACAGTCTAGAAATTTGATATGTAAACGCATCAAGACAGAAATAATCGCTGCTGACATTGAGTTTAGCAAACGTTTTAGATAGAATAAATTTGGTTTTACATGCTCTGTTTGTGATCGTCTGTGGTTTGAAAATGATTTACGTAATCCACCAAACGTAATCCACATTATACGTTTCGAAAACCTAAAAAAATTATCATGATTCGATGTTTCGGTTTCGTCGAAATTCTTTGAATGCTTAGGTGCATGATAATGTTTTTAGTCTGGGGGTCATTCCACAAAAATGTAACGTCATCGAAAAACGTGACGCTTCCACACTTTCGATTCCCCACAGTCTAGAAATTTGATATGCAAACGCATCAAGACAGAAATAATCTCTGCTGACTTTGAGTTTAGCAAACGTTTTAGATAGAATAAGTTTGGTTTTACATGCTCTGTTTGTGATCGTCTGTGGTTTGGAAATGATTTATGTAATCCACCAAACGTAATCCACATTATACGTTTCGAAAGCCTAAAAACATTATCATGCTTCGATGTTTCGGTTTCGTCGAAATTCTTTGAATGCTTAGGTGCATAAATAGAGAGAGAGAGAGAGGGAGGGAGAGAGAGAGAGAGAGAGAGAGAGAGAGAGAGAGAGAGAGAGAGAGAGAGAGAGAGAGAGACTTTTTTCTTTGTTGTTTACCAATAATGAGAAAAAATTTAAACCTGGTAGTCGTGGGACTACCGGTAGACATGGAATCATGGGCAGACTTGTGCTTTGGGAAGGAATGAAGGGTTGGTTAAATAAACAGCTACATAAGTTTCAATGTATTTTATTTATTCAGAATTTTCAGAATTTACAGAGTTACCTAACGCGATCGCAGATCCCACACACCGAGCCGAACGGATTGTTAATAAAGTGCTTAGAGAATTCCTCGTCGACTCCTTTGAAGCGGCGACTTGGACCGGGCTGTTCTGCGCAGAGCATCGAGGGTCAATGTTGTCGAAGCACAAGTTATTAATGTTCTCATCGTCTGTTTTCTTGCTAGCTAGCCGTACGCTCGATTTGAGTCGCTTTGGGGGCACGCCGGATGACCCAGGTATCGGAGATGCGCGCCGCTTGGGCGCTGACGGGGTTTCATCAATCTTCAAATGGTTGCCATTTTCTAAGTTCTCGGCCGATTTCTTTGATTTTAGTCTCAAACGATAAGCATGTTGACGCTCTGCATAAGATTTGCCGGTTTTCGGTTTGAAATTTTTGGTTCGAGTTTTATCGCGATTTTTAGGTCGAGGCATTTCAAATTTTTGAGTTCAAATGTTGTTATTATTTTCTGTGAGTGATTCTGGTACTCGGAATTGGTGTTATTGGAGAGACTTAGTTCTGAGGATCACAACGCACTTTGTATTTTTGCGATCGGACTTGTAGTTCCCGAGATATTTAAGTGTTAGTGGAGCAATTTAGAAATTTTCGGCGCAAAAACACCCTCACGCAGACAAAGCCTAGAGGCGACTGAAGTCAGTTGTCAAAATTCTCAGTACTATTGGTGGAAGGGGGCCGAGTGACTCGATCACCTGACACCTGGTTTGCCGGGATTGGTTGAGCGGTTCGTGAGATAGTGGTATGCCGAAAGTACATTTGAAACATAACGGTCGATTTTCGCGAAACGTGCGAGTAAGACATTACATAGCTACCTATGGATTCCATGTCAAAAATGCGTTTATTTGCTGATACTATGGTAAGGCCAGTGAAAACATCCTCTACACAATCCTAATGGCCAGGAACTACAGTTACCGCATATGCACGTTATTTGGCATCTCTTTCTAGGTGGCCGCACCTACACTCAATTTAAACGGCTACACTGAATTTTGTGCAGAATACTTATCGTTACCCCAACTTGATCTCTTATCGTTTCATTTATAACTCTATGTTCCCTCTTCATATAAGAGATCCTCGTCCAGAAAGCTGTATATTATTATTTGATACTTAGTCAGCTTGGGACTATATACACGGTGGATAATGTTTCGTATGAACATATCTTTAAAGACATGCTTCGAGGTAAATAAATGAATATTGTTTTCGTGCCGAGAAAAGAGTAGGTGTCAGTATATTAAGGGAAGTGGAGCGCAGGTATAAAGTCGAATTATAAGGGGATGAGAAACAGGGCGGGAGAGGTGGCAATTGTCACGTACGAACTGGCTGTAAAGGTCGACCAATTCAGCTCAGCCCAACCAGTTACGTTTATTTTAATATAGACATTAAACTTGTGACGGTTCGGTTACCCTTCCCTTGCTAGTCGCGTTATCAAACCATCGTGGCACCCTTGATAACCATAGTTACGGCGTTTGCTGAAAGTGAAATAATCCGATTAGTAACTCAAGCTGTTGTCCATTGTGTTGTGCAACATATTAGGACGTTAACTAACATTCGAAATGTAGCACTTTTTAAACAGTTTTTATAATTGACTCTTATTAAAATCGGTCACTTTACACCCAATCTCTCTGTCTGTCTCTGTGTGTGTGTGTGTGTGTGTCTCTCTCTCTCTCTCTCTCTCTCTCTCTCTCTCTCTCTCTCTCCCTCTCTCTCTCTTTCTCTCTCACCTCTCCCTTCCGCCTCTTTCACTATCTATCTTTTGGGTGTTCCTCAAGGAGACCACTAATATTTATGTTATACATAAATGATTTAGGCTATCCTGTCGAACTGGGAAAACAGCTTACAGATACCCGCACACTGATTAAATCGAATCTGCAAGGATTTTGAATGATAGATTTCCACGTTGAAGACTGATGTGATGGGTTCTCTGCAGCTGATGTGATGGGTTCTCTGCAGCTGATGTGATGGGTTCTCTGCAGCTGATGTGATGGGTTCTCTGCAGCTGATGTGATGGGTTCTTTGCAGCTGATGTGATGGTTTCCCTGCAGCTGATGTGATGGGTTCTCTGCAGCTGATTCTATATGAGCAAAAATTGCTGTAGATGGTACTGTTCTAGTGGAGGTCAGCAATTTTAAATATCTGGGCTGTAATGTGTCTTATACGTCACGTGGTTGAAAAGCTACATAAGTTCAACTGTACGTGAGGGACCATCAGGAGAACTCTTAAAATCAACGAGTAAAGAAATACTCCTGAAGTTGTACAAGGCAATGACCCACCTTACATCTATATAGTTATAGGGCCTGAGAACAGGACTTTAACGGAATCCGAGGTCATTCGTATTCTAACGGCCGAAATGAGATGTCTGGGGGACACAGTCTCTAAGATCGTAGAAGAAATGCATATACGACAGGAAATGAATATTATGACTATACTAGGATTGTCCAATATCTGCTAAAATTCAGTTTTACAATTGGACTAAATAAACTTTTAAATTTCATTACGATTCGATTCGAATTTTCACGATATTAGTTAATGATCGTTGGGCGCGTGCTGAAACATATTACTACAACGGTTTTAAAAACATACAAAAGTTTACACAGTTAAAACATACAAAAGTGTTAAAAATATAACAAGTACAAGATATAAAAAGATTTAAAAAATTGATTTACTAGAATTTATAGAAATTACAAAAGCAATCAAAAGTAACAAAAATTTAATAAACGAATAAACTGAATTCTGTGTATCCCCTTTATTAAAAATCGTTGCTGAGCTTAGTTAATTTTTAGAATTTCCCTTTCTATTATACTCAGTATTTACAGACACTTGACCTTTCCTGTATTAGCGTCTCCAGCCCCTCCAACATACACACCAACGCACACAGACATTACCTTGTACATACCCTTAACACATGTTTGCCATCCTCACTTTCTTTGTTTAGTACTTTCTATGGTCTCTTTGAGAATTACTTAATAGCTGAAATAATTTTCAGAGATAAATAATAAACTGTGAAATTTACCAAGTGATTGTATATTTTTAAAACCTTTATTTGAATTTTCATTCTGGACGTGTAATGCACCTATGTTAATAAATATTCAGTCTAAACACAATATTCAGAGGAAGATTAAAAAACCTGCAATCTGAAACCTGGTATGTACGTTTATGACTTTTTCAAAATATTTTTAAGAGTTTTGGGTCCTGATGTTATAAAGTTTCCAAGCTTTCCAATACTGAATACTGTATCCAGATTTTCGCTTAAAATAATGTTTAATTTGACATCCTGCACAGATTTTTCAGACTTTCTTCATTTGTGGTGTACTCTGGTCTTTGGCATCCCATAACTTTAAAATTTAGAAACATGAAATTTATGTTGTAATTGTGGTTTAAATTATTTTTAATTTTATACCCGACATGGATTTTTGCGATTTTTTTTTAAATTGTAATAACATTTTGGCCCAAGGTGTTCAAAAGTTTTGAAATTTTTTTAACAAAAATATTGTATTTTGGTTGTGCCTAAAATTATCTTCAGTTTGTTACCACACATGGATGTTTGCGATTTCCTTTTTAAATTTTTACCACTCAGATACCTGACACTGCTCCTTATTTTTAAGGAAATTATAACGCCGGGACGACATTATAATATCGGGAACCTGGTTAATTGGCTCAGGTTAATTAAACAGGCTGCCATAATATTCACAAACTCATAACTATCTGAAATATAAACAAACACTAAATAGGATCCCGTGAATTGAGGAATTTTTGACTGGAGTTTGTAGATTTATTCACTCACCTTTTTGGACCATGACATCTCTTTATTACATACTGTTTTAGCATCGTAGAAGAAAATTAGTAATGTGTATACTAATGATAAAAATATTTGCGCATTTTGTACAATTGTAATTAGTGTAAGTCATGGGCGAACATAGCTTGTACTGTCCTCGGATCCGAGTTGTGTGTTCCTATATATGATATTAAAAATAATAATCTTTACTTTGTGCCATCTGAAGAATGGGCTTATTTAACTTTAGCGCGTTATACTCATTAAACTCATTAAACTCATTAAACTTAACACATCATATTACATATCATGAAATTAAAATTTTATGATAATTAGGTCAGGCTTTTGTGTTTTACTTTACTCTTATGTTGTCATTTAAGTGTCTTTCATATATTAGTTAAAGTTAAGTTCTGAACCGCAGAAGTAGAACTTCCGTGTCACCAGTGTGTAACATATCCTCGGCGAATCGGGGCTTCTATCTGTCGTGCAGGGTGTCTGGGAGATCTTCTGTCTATCGTGTGTTGTTGAAGTTTGGTGTCATTCTTAAAGATGAGTAGTCTGTCTCTTCTGTAGCTTCTTGTGGTCTGTTTCTTCGTGGTAACTTTCACTAGTGTTCACATTGTTGTACCGCACATATTGCTTATGGTTAACAGTTACATTCTAGAAGTTTAACATCATATTTAGGTGATGTTATTTAAACATATTTAAAGCGGTCCAGGTCACTGTATGATAATTATATATAATTTACCTTGTATTTCCGTCCAGTGACGTCGAGCGTAATTTGTATTTGGTTACGCGTTTCAGGCCATGTGGCCCATCATCAGACCATCACTCCGAGAGGAGCTCGTTAAACAATAAAAAAATCCACATAAAACGAACACATAATAAATAAATACAAAAATATTAAAACATATAAAGGCGTTCTCTTACACGAACACGGTGCACCGCGTGTAGCCTGTCTGAACTGCGTCAGTGGAACCTGTTATCTATTATTATCTGTAATCGATCGCAGCGCGGTATCATACAGTGGGTTGGACCTGAAGTTAAGTTTATCATTAAGTATGTCGTCACACGCACCAGGGTTATTATGACCTCTATATATCTCGAATTCTTCAAGCGCATCCATATAACGGCCTTTGGCACAATAATGTAGGGGTATGAAGTTATTGTTGAAATTTGAATAAGAATGATTACATGAAATCAGATGCCTTGTAAAGTTAGATTTAATATTATCTATGGAAAAATCACCCCTGTTAAAATGGCTTTGTGCTGTGTGTTCGCGGAATCTTTTGATGAAAGGTCTACCCGTTTGGCCGATATAAAATCTGTCACAATCGTCACATATAAGCTTATAAATACCGGTTTTGGATTCAATGTTTGTCTGAACGACTGGGCGAACCAAGTTCCGTAGACGGTTATTTGTTTTAAAAATGACAGTATAACCTAATTTACTTAAAGTGGATGTAAGGATCCTGGGCATCAACTCAGTGTATGTTGTTGTGATGTATTTGTTGTTAGGTGTATTATCATGTGTCTGTTTGGAACGACGGGATTTGTGTTTTCTAAGAATATTGTCAATCATTTGGGATTCATATCCGTTGGCCAGGGCTATGTGTTTAATTCCGTTGAGTTCACACTCAAAATCATCATTATTTAGGGGGATCATCAAAAGTCTGTGAATAAAACTGTTGTAGGCCGCTAATTTTTGAGAGAAAGGGTGGTGTGAGTCTGCATGTATGGTCACGTTTGTGGTGGTAGGTTTTCTGTAAATTTTAAAGTTTAAGCTGTTAAGTTGCCTGGTGACAGTAAGATCAAGAAAGTTAAGTTCACTATTGGTTTCAGTTTCCATAGTGAATTGAATATTGTGGGTAACAGTATTCATATGATTTTTAAGATTACTGATTTGGCGTAAAGTACCGTTAAAAATTAGAAAAGTATCATCAACGTATCGGCCATAAAAGATACATAGTCGGGACTCTCATAGTTGACATTATTACCGCGTGTGAACAAATTATGATCAGATTATTGTACAAATTGATTATAAGCTGTATTTGTGATTAATTGAAGCCGGTGATTAGTGACTTGATTCATGTCTTGTATTTTGTTTTCCACTGTACCATACGACGATCAGTTAGACCGTCGTAACAATATGGTGATTACGATGATGATGATAATGATAGAAAACAAGAACGTAAATAAAGGTGGGTGATACACTGAATGGATCACTGAAACAGGCAAGACCTATGTGTAAACGAGGACGATTTTATTTAAAAGTATACAACATAAAACGGTTTCATAAATAAAAGAGTTTTTCACATACACACGCATTCATTATTATTTGTCCAGTGCAGCAAGTAAAAAAGCCACTTTGTCGCATCAGATCACAAAAAACAATTTTACTTTATAACGTCGGGCTTAGACAGGTCCGCTTGTTTATTTAAATAACAACAGTAACTGTCTGGCGGGAGATCACACACACACACACACACAGATGCACGCTGCACAGCAGATTCCGTTGTCCTGCAGAGTAGTATAAAAAAAATGTATCAACTCTGCGACCGTCATTGAGTTTCAGTACAATTCTGAAATTATTTGCATCGTTACATTTCACAGCAGTGTCGGAATATCATTGTGGCAGCGTTTATCGATTAATGTATTTTTCGTCACAATAAAACCACGTTAACCCGGTCCTTTTTTAACCTTAAAGTAATAATATTACTTTTTATTACAGTTAATAATAGACTTGACAGATTATGAGTACAGAGAATAAAACAGGATAAATCCCAAAAATTCTACGACTTCAAAGTGAAAAAGTTAAAGAAGGAAATTAACAAAAAATTAATGAGTGGTTTTATGAAATGATATTAATAACATAATGAAATATGTGTAGATTTTTCTATTTTCAGATACAAATACACAGACACCCTTTGGTTTCAGATTTATATGGCCTAAAGAAAATAGAACTCTCTTGCATTTTTTACATAAAAATAAGTAAAATATATCTGAAATTTGGTACAATGTTTTTGTGTAATAATAAAACAATTTAAAGTTCGTTTTCATTGTAAGCAATTTTCTTTTTTCTCTTTTTGTATAATTAAACGTTTATTTCTTACTTACAAAGTACTTGCTTATAAAGGCTTAAGTAGCAAGTAGGTTAATTTTTATTAGTAAAGGTTGTAGACAAAATTATTTTCTCCTTCTTCTTTGTTGCCAGGGATTAGGCACTTCGCCTGTTCATAATTATTGCCTAAGAGGTCTTTCAACACTTCTTCCTCCTCTGTCAGCCACCATACTTCTGACTACCACGTCCACTTCCATAACCACACTTTCACCAATGTGCCTATACAAGACGTATTGCGGATTAGATAGTTGCAACGTTCCGAACAAAATGCAGGCGACATTACAATGGGGGTTCAACTTCAAAAGCAGTGTTAGGATATAAGTTTATATGGCAAAGAAGTGTAAATACACTTTCCTTTTCATTTATTTTGTGTTTACTTTATTTATAAATTTTTACTTAATTTTATTTACTTCAATTTTGTCACAGTTATAGTAAACGATGACGGGTATAATTATTTTAAATTTTAGAACTCTGATAACTAAAGGTGATGGTTCTACAAGGTAATGGCTCACGCTTCTCTGTAGGTCTGAGAATTGGACTTTAACGAAGTCGCAGGCCAGTCGCATCAAAGCGGCTGAAATGAGATTTCTCAGGCACATGGCAGGGTATACTCTCCATGATCATAGAAGAAACACAGATATACGGCAGGAGCTGAATATTATGAGTATACTCGACAGGATCGCCCAGTATCAGCTGAATTAGTGGGAACATCTTTGCCGAATGGATGGGAACATCTTTTTAAGATCGCAGAAGAAATGCAGATATATAGCAGGATTGGCTATGTGTTTGGAACATCTTAAGATATTGGATGACTACAGCTAGATAAAGTAACGAATGATGTAAGCAATAATAAGTAATAAAGTAAGCAAGAGTACAACTTCAAGGTAGAACATCGGCGGTGGCGCCTCCATGGTCATGCAGATGGCTTATCACGACGACCGTGCCCGAAAGACTGCCGACATTACCACAGAAAGGAAGAACAAAACGCCAGCGAACATGTTCAAGCCATCACTGTAGATTTCCTGGCAGACGGCTGGACGACACAAGATTGTCGACAAGAACAGATGATTGATGAAGACATTGGACCGATCTTGACAACAAAAGATGAAGGTCACCGCCCGGATTGGCAAGATATCTGCCATGGTTCGGAAGTGCTGAAGAGCTACTGGACACAATGGGAATTCCTTACGGGGTTTCCCCAAGTAATGTGAAAATTAAAGTTTTAAGAAGAACAGGGGAAGAGAAAAGAATCCTGAAGGTAATAGACAATAGGAAAAGGAATTGGTTAGATCATTGTTTAAGAAGAGCCTGCTTGCTTACAACTGCCATGGAGGGTGTCAAAGAAGGAGAAGAGGGGGTAGAAGAATGAAGTTAATAGACAGCGTTAAAATCAGAGGGTGTCACTCTCAGTTCTATGTATTGCTGCTTCATCACAAAGTCGTCGGAGTACGAAATGACCATTGCAGACGCTCCCTGTTGCTCAAAATACTTAGTGCTTCCTCAACTGGCTTGTGACTGATCTTCTCCTGTTCTTGGAAATTATCAATGCCATCTTCCGAGGCGTCTTCTTCTATCTCCACCCGCGCTTTCACGGCAGCAACAATTTCATCGTCTCCAAGTGGTTTACTGGCGTCATCCTGGTCCATCCATTCTTTAACATCATCTTCCAAATCCAATCTCATGTCATGGAATTTTCCTTCAAATCCACCACCTCAGAACTGCAATTGAATTGTGGAGTTGCTGCCTCCTTATCTTCATAAAATTCATTTCCTTAATGGCCTAAAAGTTTCCTTACATAGCAACAGTCCGGACAAAACGCAAGCAACGTGTAGAGAGAATGGCCATGGAACGAATTCTGAACGAATTCTAAAAGCAGAGTTAGGATATAAGTTCATATGGCAAAGAATCGTAAATAAACGTTCACACAGCCAAACTCGTTCCATGAATCGGCGACCCAGCCAACAACATATAGGAAATCAATTTTCTTTAGTTTCCCTATCAAGTTGTTCCCTTCATCCATGGCTAAGACTAAAGATGACAGAAGCTTGTGTCTATCTCGTCTCTTCAACGAAGCCAAACCTCCCTGGTCCATAGGTTGGGACAATGAAATGACGTTCGGAAGGGAGAAACTTGGTCTAAATTTCGCCATCTTGTAGATACTCAAGTCAGGATGAGTCGAAGCATTATCAAGATTAAGAAGCTTTCCTTGGGAGTTTTTTTTTTTACTTCAAACAATTCTCAACTGATGTGACAAATTGTTTGTGAAACCACTCTTTGAACATTGTCTTGTCTATCCAAGCATTAGGCTGGTTTCGCTACCAAGCATCCAGGTTTTTGTTACTAAATTTTACATTTTTAAAAGCTCGTAGAAAAATCTGTGTGTATTATTCGGCAGTACTCGACACTATAGCTCCAAGCAGAAGTGTAGGACTTAAGAGGAGTCTGACGTCCCATTTAAAATAATGTTAAATTTTGAAATTCCAGGTACCATTTTCTTAGAAACCCTTTGAGATAACACTTTCAAATTTTCACAGCTAATAGACAGAAACTTTACCTTTTCTGAAGATCACATTTTAACTCATTTTGTAAAATATAAAATGGTTTATAATTTTGTAAAACAATAAATGTAAAAAACACAATTTTTTAATAGATTTTTAAATAATATTTTTATTCTACTTTTAAACTATATAAAAAGTGGTTAACGTTGCTCAGAATAGTGTAACACATAAATGTACAAAGTTTCAAGTCTCTATCTTGAACGGTTTTGAAGAAACGTGTACCTAAATATGGAAAAAGTTAATTCTGAGAAAAACAGCATTAAAGTTCAGTCACCACTTACTTTAGACAAACTCATCAATCCGGGCATCATAAACTTCCTCTTCATTTTCTTCATCTTCCTCCAGCTTATTTGTCCTGTTTCTTTGAACCATTCTTGCCTTTTTATCTGCTCTTCGGAGCCGTTGTTTATCGGGCACTTTTAGTCCAACAACACAATTTGTACGTGCATCAACAGTAAGATCCTGCAGTGCTTTGACTCTTCCCAAGTAACCGTTCTTGTACTGTAGGACGTGCAGATAGTACATAGTCAAGTGAAACTTCGCGCGTAGTTGCTTTCAACACGTGAGCTGAATCACAACACGTTTTCTCATTTACAGTTCATAGGATGGCTTATTTAATATGTAACTAATCTAACTTTATTACTTAGTTTGTTTAATTGCGTTATGAAGTCTTGTGTAAACTTACTTAGTCTGAAAACCCCTCCGCCTGTAATCATAACCACATGATCTGTCGTAACTTTGATGGTTTCATTGTAAATAACAACTTTCATTATACGCTTTACAAGTTATGTGAGGAATGTCAAATGCTTTGCCCTGCGCCATGAGAAACCAATAATTTGTTTTCCGGCACACAGACGAAGATCTTAACGCAGAGGCAAGTTATTAGTGTGTGTGCACAACCTTAGTTTTCGTCACTATACTCTCCACCTACAATAAAATCATTTTACAAAAACGTATTAGTGAGTACAAATGAAACACGAAATATATTTGTTATAAGCTTATTGAACAAAAACCATGAATTCCGAAAAAAAAAATTTGAAAACAATAAACACACAAGAAGGGTACAAAAACAAAAACATGAAAAATAATTTGGGTGGGAATACCCGTCCAGAGTATCGAAAAGGTTAATACAATTAATCTAATGAGTAATAAATTTTTTCAGTGCCGCTTTCGACAATCGATCCTCTGTCATCCTATGCAGATGATCACACTATTGTCGTCTGTAAATTGAAATAATTTCATTTATGTCATTTACTTCAAGTTGTGCTCTGATATCTTCATTCCTTATTCTATCTTGGAAATATATAATTTAAAGTATTTCGAAGAAACTGCATTTCAGCACTCTAAATATTTCCTCATTCCTTTTTTGTCATGACCCACGCCTCACTCCCATATGTCAATGTGGATATTTCAATTGTCTTATAAAATTTAATCCTTGTGCTGTGTCTTGTTTGATTTTTAAGATTTCTATGAATCGTACCATAAATATTTCTAAATTTATGTGTCTTCTCTTTTATATCATATTCAGTTTTATAGCTTACTGCACAGCCGAGATATTTAAAACGGCTCGTTTGTTCTAAAGTGCTGTTGTTTATAACTATCTTAGTCCTCACTGGATATTTACCATTAAAGGCCATGATTTTGACCTTTCTTACTGAAATTGTCAGCGAGTACTCTCTTGCCACTTCTTTGAACTGAAACATATCTCTTTGTAAATTGTCCATCATCACTTTTTGGAATAAGAACTATCTCATCCGCATATGCCAGGGAACCCATACAAATTGATTTGTTAAGCTGTATTGCCGAAGTCACTCTGGATTTCAATGCTCTCAACATGCCGTCAATGTACGAGTGTACATTAAACCAGGTTAGGGAAACACAACATCCCTTCTGTAACTCCTTGAACTATGAAGCCAGTGGTAGAAGAAATGTGGGCCGTCCGAGGATGAGATGTGTGCCGGAACAGGTTTATATAACCTAATCCTTGAAGATAAGAAGAAGATAATTTTTTCAAATATTTCCTCCCCGCCTTTACTATCCCAGCGCCTGCATGCACCTCACACTTTGCACACTGTCTCAGCGCGCCACTGCCTTAAACCGTACAATATTAAGAAAGAATACGCCATACTGCGCAGGAAATAAAACAAAGGATTCGCAGGAAATTAAACAAATTAAATCTAAATGACTGACCAGACGTCATGCCTGTTTCATGATATCAAAAAAGACCACAGAATATAGTTACATCTGTCGCCTAAAATATGAAAGATTAGACAAAATATTGTGTGTTTCTTAGGACACACACACACCAGAAGTGTTGAGTGGGGAATGGAATATCTGAGTGGCGAAAGGTTGCTGGTATGTGTTCGGAGTAACAGATACTTTGCTACAAAGAATTAAGAATAAAATACGAGTGAAGACAATAAAATGAGGCGACGTCACATGTTTAAACAAGTTTTATTACAATAAATAAATATTTACAATGAACATAAATAGTATCATATCACACGCATCGTATTTTCAGTATACGTATGTATACTAACAATTAGCAACAATTAGTTTTTTTTTCTGTGTGACAATGATTTATGCAACATGTAGTTGAAAATTTGAAGGCGTTATGCACAGTATAATAATTTAATTTATACAAATTATAAAATTACTAAATTACTGAATTAGTGTTTGTAATAATGTTACTAAATTAATAATACTGAAGTCTGAGACATAAAAAAAACTTCCAGCTAAATCTATGTAGGCCATATATAAAACTCAAAGTCTGAAGATTTATGGGTATTGAATACAAATCCACACCATTACACCGATTGCCACCAAATTTTGCACAGGTAACGTTTGACACAAGGCGCAAAATACTGTCTAGCTTGGAATTTTATATTTTGCCCCGTACGCTGCCTTTTCATTGACGCGTATAAAGATGTCAGCAACACCATGGAGACCAGAATTAATTACCATAGTAACAAGTAAATAAACAAATGATATTTAGCGCCATCGGAACTGTACCTATCCGTTCCTGCAGTTTTTAGTGTTTTTAATATGCGATTGTATCGATATATTTTGTAATTTTGTATACAGATACGTTTATATATTTTGTAATTGTCTTAAACGATTATAAAATTTATGTTTATACGTATTTCTGATGATGCAATGAATAAATAATGAAATATATTAAATAATACTACTATAGATGTCGACAACACCATGGAGGCCAGAATTAATTACCATAGTAACAAATAAATAAACAAAAGCTATTTAGCAGCATCGGAACTGTACATATATCCATTCCTGCAGTACATTTTCGATGTTTTATGTAATATGCGATTGTATCGATATATTACGATGTGGAAAATGTACTAATTGTAAATTGTCCTATTACTTCTTAATCTGAAGCGAAAATACGTGTTGTTTTCATTTGTGAGGTTAGGTGACAACGGTTTTTGGTTTTAACATGATAATGTTTTTAGGCTGGGGTTTTAACATGATAATGTTTTTAGGCTGGGGGTCATTCCACAAAAACGTCATCGAAAAATGTAACGCTTCCACACTTTCGATTCCCCACAGTCTAGAAATTTGATATGTAAACGCATCAAGACAGAAATAATCGCTGCTGACATTGAGTTTAGCAAACATTTTAGTGAGAATAAATTTGGTTTTACATGCTCTGTTTGTGATCGTCTGTGGTTTGGAAATGATTTACGTAATCCACCAAACGTTATCCACATTATACGTTTCAAAAGCCTAAAAACATTATCATGCTTCGATGTTTCAGTTTCGTCGAAATTCCTTGAATGCGTAGGTTGTATAAATAAAGAGATTTTAAGTTTAAGAAGTATTTTTAATTTACTGCTGAAATAAATAAAAGCTATAGTTAAGGAAAACATAACGTTTAATGTGTTATACAACGTTTGTAACACAATAACAATTAAAGAATTTAGCTTTTTTGATTTAACAGGTATTTTATAAATATCTCCAAAGGCTTTAATAAACGGGTACTTTTAAATCTCCAAAGGCTGTTGCGCCAACATAATAATTTAGTACAAGTTAAAATAGTACAAGTGTTGAAAACAGCTTTGAAGAGAATTTGACTAATGAGTACAAAATTGTTATACAAGCTGAAAGAACGCCAACTAGACATAGACAAAAAAAATTATAATAAAATACTTATTAAAAGTCAAATATTCGCGTGCAAAGCCGCTGGTAACAGCTAGTAGATTATAAAAACAACACCCTAATTCGTGGAACAAGTAAAACACGCAAAAAGCAAACAAAGGTACAAAATGATACTTTCGACATTACAAACATTCCCTTTCACGATACTATAAATATAGTAATAAAAGGTAGGTGTGGCTGATTTTAAATTGTTTTCATAAATTACATAAATACAAATTTTATGTAAATGTATTAGGTTAATAATAAACTGAGTATAAGAAAAGATTTAAAAGTGTTCAGTTCGATCACTCAGCATGTGAGTACATTTTTTTGATCATAAATAAAATTATTTTTAATGCCTATGTTATTCTTAAAAGACTCCAAACATTTGAGACCTGGTGCTACAGAAGAATATGTATGATAAGCTGGAGGAAGAAGATAACGAATGAGGAAGTCTTTAGAAGAGCTATGAAGGATAAGAGCTTTCTACGAAGTTTAAAAGTTAATAGGGGATATACTACGACACAATGTTGGTTAAGAGAATAATATAAGCAACAATTGAAGGGAAGAATCACAGAGGACGACCCCGTTTAGACTACACGAAACAGCTTATGGTCGATATGAACTGCACATCATATTGTGAGTTGAAAAGAAAAGCAGAGAAGCGTGAAGAGTGGCAAGCTGCTGCCAACCAGCCTATGGGCTGCTAACCTAGAAGAATAGAGAAGAGATGTTATACTTGTAATAGTATACGAATATGCTTGTAAACACTTAGAGAATATGCTCACATCATTTAAAATATTACTGGATTCGGTTGTCCACGACATGTCCGTTGATTAGTTAATACTAATTATAAATATAATACTACTGACTCGAAACACTAATTTTTCTGACGAAACTTGTAAATAAGCGAAAACTAGTTCAGGCTACAAGGTAAAAATTTTACATTTTGACCAATAAAAAATTAGTGTTCCGACTCACTCAGTAGTAAGTTATTATATTTATAATTAGTTAAAATATTACGCTTTGATTAATGTATAAATATTTGTGGCAGCGGAGACATTTTAAGTAGATACGTAGGGAAAAGAGGATTGATTTGCCTGGCAACACTGATTTTTCGTTTCAGCTTTTCCGTGACGAGTTGAATCAGTTTGCAAGGTAAACGGGGAGTGAACCGGGCACCACATTGTCGTATATAAAGTTTTCACTTCAAAAACATCGCCCTTTGACAATAACAACAGTATCAAAGGAGCCAAACAATACTGATGACAAAAAAGAGACCACAAATAGTTGTCAGTTAGTCAGTGTCTCCATTAACCGCCAAAACGATTACACCCTAACTGGATAATAATCTTGACGCAAACATAAGTAACTACCTTTGTTAAAGTCTGAGCCGTACTTTAAGCTTTGTTTGCTCGTCCGCCATCTTGGCTAACTTGAAGGCTCTGTAAATTATGTGAGAAATTTTATGCTAACCACGTATTCAAACAAACTTAGTTGTTTTATCTCTTCGTCTTTTTGGACTTATCGTGCATCTCTGTTGCGTTTCCTTAACAAACTCTCGCGCTATACCAGGAACTGTTTTGTTAAGCATCGGCCGCTAGTAAAGTTCCTTATCATTAACTTGTTAAGAAGTACTAATTATTATCTTCATCGTTCTATTTTAGGCGTAGCCGCTCTTGCCAGAGCCGTTATCGTCCTGCTTCGTCCTGCTTCACGCTTCCCCAGTTTATTTATTTTTGTTTACTCAGAGTATATTTGACCCGTAATTGAATAAACAGTAGGCCTACTTCGTGTAAAATACAATCGTGAGTAAAAGAACAAAGTTAATTTAAAAAAATCTATTTTATGAGATTTAAATTTATAAAAATATTATGAGTCAGACGATAATACAATAAAAGGGGTAATATGCAGTGTTGCTTTACCTTCACCTAGGTGTGTATGTATGTGTGTGTGTACATATGGCAATGAGACAAACACTCACACTATGTGTGAATATATGGGGACATATTTACAATACGCCTTGGTTGGTGTACCATGGAAAGAGGTGTTAATGTTATACGAGAATATTGTTATTATTCTGCTAACGTTATTATACTGCATGCTAACGTAGTTTAAGATAATAATAAACAATAAAAGACAGTGCAGTGTAGTGTAGAATGAAAGTGAATAATTGTTGTGCGCGTAACGAATTAATGAAGAAAATTACCAGTAAACCAATTAACAGGCACACTATAAGTCATTTGTATTAGTGTGCAATTAGAAAAAACTATTAGTAACTAATTATTTTAATACTAATTAATTTTAATAGTATTTATTAAACTGAGGAGCGGTCGTGGCGTAGTGGCTAGCGTGTGGCACTGCTACGCTGTGGGCGCGGGTTCGATTCCCGCCGGGGCCATCTGATTTAGATACGACCGTTCCCCCTCGCAAGGCGATGGCAAACTAGCGAGAGGTATCCTGCCTAGTGTAAACCCTCCCCAACTATGCCGTGCCGTTCGGATGCGTTAAACTGTAGGTCTCATATACCTGTGAGAGACTCCGTAACACACGCACCACAGGTATATGCGGGGAGAGTACAAGCCAGTCGAAAGACTGAATGACCCAATAAAACAAAAATTCAACTGACAAAGTAATTAGCTATTCAAGCACATGCAATTGAAAACACGTGGTTTGGAAAGACCTAGAAAGCAGAAGTTCATGTTCGACAGCACGTGGTAGATTTTCTAGTAAAATCTAGAACGTTTTAACTGGTAAGCATGACGTCATCTGCGTAAATATATAAATGTCGTGATTCAGCCAGTATTTTCTAGTCTTTCATATGACAGTGTATAATAGTCTCTAATAAGGAGCGCTTCGTAATCTCTGGGAATCGGTATGTATCGACGAGGGAGCGACTGAATTATACCACAAAGTCTAGCACAGCAAAGACCGATGTCGCTATCAACTAGGACCTAGATGTCGCTATCAGGAGTGACTTAGACGGACACAGCGCCCGCGAGGAACCCTGAGATCGACATCCCAGCTTAAGAGGACAACGGGCGGTGTGAAAGCAAGAGGAGGGAGGGTCGCGAGATCGTCCAGGCGATCCAACTCAACCCCGGCAAATTCAGGAAAACAAAATCACAATTTTTTCTGCAAGAGCAGTCAGCTACAAACTTGTTACCTCGCTTCCCGGCATTCTGAGCTCTTAGAGTTCGTTGCCCGTCACAAGCCCGACGTGCTTCTTCTTGGCGAGACGCACCTGACCCCGCATCGTCGTTTCCGACTACCCAACTACGTGTGCCACCGGGACGACCGGTCGGGTCGCGCAGGAGGGGGCACAGCCATCGCGGTGAAGGCGAGTCTTCGCCATCACCGCGTTGTCCTGCCTCAGCGGCGGAACCTCGAGTGCACCGCGGTCGAGCTCCATGGTGCTCTCGGCGGTCTACTCGTGGTTTCCGCTTACAAGCCTCCACACACGGAGCTCCTGTCGAACGATCTGGAGGCCGTCTTTGGAGCACACAGAAGGGTAGTCCTGGCGGGCGACCTGAACTGTAAGCACCCCGATTGGGGGAGCCGCTTGGCGAACCCAAACGGGACCCGCTTACGCAGGTATGCTGATGCGGCTCGGGTCACAGTCATGGGTCCTACCGGGCCTACGTACTATCCCTCTAGGGCTAACTCCCGCCCTGACGTACTGGACATTGCCGCGGTCAGGGGCGTTTATTGCCCGGTCCACGTCTCCGTCATTTCGGAACTGTCCTCGGACCATTGCCCTATCAGTGTGCATATAGCTACCCAGCACGCCACCGTCCGCGACGAGCGGCGGGTAATCGAGTGGGACCGCTTTGGCCCGGCGTTCAGTCGCCGCCTACCAGAGCAAGTCCCGCTCGACACTACCCAGCATGTCGATGAGGCAGTTGCCTTATTCGACACAGCCGTAGTCTCGGCGGTTGACGTGTCCTCCCGGATGAAGCCGGGGCTCACGCCCGACTATCAGCGGATCCCCGAAGAGGTGTCTCAGCTCGCTTGCGAGAGGAATCGCCTCCGGAGACGCTGGCAGAGGACTCGTGACCCGGCTGACAAGGCTGAGTTCAACAGAGCGTCCGGCAAGTTGCGTCGCGACATGCTGGCGTTCCGTAGACGCAACTGGGAGCTAGCTGTTACGCAGATGGATGGCCCTGCCGAGGACCGTAATGTCTGGCGGATTCCCAGTGCCCTAACGGGAAAGCGCAAACGCGCGCCTCTCCCCGCACTGGCCGGACCCGGTGGTCAACCCCTTGGCCGCCCCCTCGAAAAGGCAGAGTTTTTGGCTGACAGTTTAGAGCGTCAGTTCGCTCCCAACCCATCCAAGAACCCGGCCTTCACTGAGCAAATCTGCCGCGAGGTAGAGCGCTTTCTATCGGCCGATATCACAGTCCAGCCGGAGCTAATCTCCCCGGAGGAGGTCTCTGAGAGGATTGTTCAGCTCAAGCCCCGGAAGGCGCCTGGCCCGGACGGAGTCATGAATTCCGCCCTCCATCGCCTTCCGGAGCGGGGAACCCAGTTCCTCACTGACCTGTTCAATTTATGCCTCAGACTGGCCTATTTTCCGGTGAAATGGAAAACGGCTACCGTCATCGTGATACCTAAGCCGGGAAAGAATTCTTCTCGAGTGGAAAACCTCAGGCCCATCAGCCTCTTGTCCGCGACGTCCAAGGTTTTTAAGCGTCTGATCCAGCGTAGGATCCGCGACCATCTAGAAAGACTAGACGTGCTGATCCCCGAACAGTTCGGCTTTCGTGAGCTGCACTCCTCGACTCATCAGCTGATGAGACTCGTGGAATGCATAACCGAGGCTGGCTGCCAGGGCAAACAGACGGCTGCGATCTTCCTAGACGTAGAGAAAGCCTTTGACCGTGTGTGGCACGAGGGTGTCCTGTACAAACTGACGGAAGTCCTTCTCCCAGACTGCTACGTTCACTTGATCGGCAGCTTTCTGCGAGACCGTAGCTTCCGAGTGAGAGTAGACCACGCTCTCTCTTCGGAGAGGCGTATTACCGCTGGCGTCCCTCAGGGAAGTGTCCTTGGGCCTCTCCTGTTCTCGTTGTTTGTCAACGACACGCCCCGAGTTCCTGGAGTGAAACTGTCGCTGTTCGCGGACGACACTGCGGCTTTTGCCTCAGAGCCGAACGCGAGTTATGCGGCAGTTAAGCTCCAGCGCCAACTCGACGCGTATGTCGGGTGGACCGATGACTGGAGAGTTGTCGTTAACGCTTCCAAGAGCGCCGCGGTAATATTCTCGCGAAAACGCAAGCGGCCTCGGCCGCTTAAAGTAGGCCCCGTCGAGGTGCCCTGGACCAACAGCGTCAAGTACCTCGGGCTCCACGTGGATACCCGACGCACCTGGCGAACCCATGCAAACTACATCAGACAACGCGCTTCGGCGCAACTCAGTAGACTCTGGCCCGTGCTATCTAATCCGGCAATGACCTCCCGGCTAGGTAAGCTCATAGTCAACACGTACGTGTTGCCGGTGATTACCTACGCCTGTCCTGTTTGGGGATACCTGGCTCGTGGTCATAGAATCACGCTCCAGCGCGTACTCGACCGGGGACTGAAGCTCGCGTGCAAAGTCCCCCGGAGGTACTCTTCTCGTCTTTTGAGGAGAGGACTCGGTGTCCGCTCTCTTGATGACACCGTGAGACGCCTGGCGCGACGATTCTATGTTCGTTCCGACAGAGTGACCCACAATTCCCTCATTGCCGGACTTGGTAAATACACCCCGCGACCAGGTGAGTCCTGGAAGCGACCTCGTTTGCTAGTCCCGGTGGTATAATCCACCAATCGCAGGTCGCTTCAGACCCCCCCCCCCATAAGTAGATAAAAAGTATATAATGAACTCCAACAGACCCAGTGGCAGGAGTCCTTTCTGAGACTCCGGACACTGCACTACTCGCGACCCGCGCTTCGCGCGGGCCGCGCAACCCCCAGTTGTGTGAGAGTATGTAATCCAGAGTGACCTCAGGAAAACACCTTAACAAATCCACTTGGGTAGCCTATGTTCCTTAATATACTCAGGTAGTACAGTTATTGTTCAAGAAAGTGAGGATGATTTAGAAAGATTCATGTTTCAGTTACAGTAAGTAGCAAAACAGTACTGAGTGACAATTTCAGTGAAAAAGACTAAAACCATGGCTGTTAAAGGTAAATGTAGTGAGTACTCAGGTAGATATAAACAACAGTACTTTAGAACAATGAGCTCTTTTAAGTATCTCGGCTGTCAAGTTAGTTATGATTCTGAAGCTGATATAAAAGGCTAAATAGACAAACTTAGGAGTAATATGGAATGGTGCATAAAATATTAGAAATAAAACTAGATTCGGCACGAGTATTAAGTTTTGTAGGACAATTGCAATACCCACGTTGACATATGCGAGTAAGGTGTGAGTCATGGTAGGAGTAGTACGATTGTGTAAGACTTACGCTACATTTATATCGATAGAGAACGTAAAGTCTATCGTAGTTGTTTTTTAAAGTCATGAAATCAGTTGGATTCAGTTGAACGTCTTCATCTGTGAATTCTTGCACTAAGAATTGTAACATTGCTGCATTGGATGGTGTTAAATCATTTTAGAACCACATACGATCACAAACTCCACAAACAGAACCCAACTTGTTACCGTAGAACGACTGCGTCGCCAGACGTCACTGGGTTATAAACGCTAAATCTCGATTCTCGAACGCCTCAACGGCTTGTATTTTGTAGCATTCCATCAGTTCTGTCTCACTGTCGACATTCGTTGTTTGTGAACTGGCGTTAGCCGTTAGGCGTCTGCGCAGCTGGTGCTCGCCTGACTTCTCGACATTTCTTCATCCCCCGCATTCATTCTGTGCTGTCATAGAGGCCTTTTTTGATTATTCATTCATTCTCCTTTTACTCTGTAAGCGTTTACGATAGGCATTTATCCTCTTGCTGTGAAGATATTTTGATACTTTTGAAATTTTTAGGAAAAATTTTTCAAGTTCAACACTTTGTCACTGTATTATTACTTCCATGTTCCATAAGGAAATGGAAGTATGGTGATTGCGAAAAAAATCGTGTTCGAGATAATTGCAGATTCTGATTGTACTACCCTCAAAACATGAAAAAAAGTCATTTTTCGAAAAGTGTCTGTGTGTAGATTTTTTTCTATGGAAAACGATAAGAGCCGCAAATTCAAACAGAATAAAATAATTTTTTCCATACAGCCCTCAATTGTAGAGTGCTCAAGACCTGTTGGTTTTGGTGAAGATCGGTTAAGGGAAAGGGGTTGTTTACCAGCAACGTTTTATGTTTTAACAAGGGTAATTTTTCTCTATGGCAAACGATAACAGCCGTAAATTCAAACAGAATCAAATACTTTTTTAGCATACCTTTTTCAATTATGGAGAACTCAAGGTCTGTTGATTTTGGTAAAGATCACTTAAGAGAAAAGGGTAGTTTACCTGCAACGTTTTATGTTTTAACAAGGGTAATTTTTTTCTATGACGAACGATAACTGCCGCACATTAAAACAGAATCAAATCTTTTTTTGCATACATTCCTGAATTATAAAGGACTGAAGGTCTATTGATTTTGGTGAAGATCGGTTAAGGCAAAGGGGTAGTTTACCAGCAACGTTTTATGTGATAACAAGGGTAATCTTTTCTATGACGAACGATAACTGCCGTAAATTCAAACATAATCAAATAATTTTTTGCACACATCCTTAAATTGTAGAGAACTCAAGGCCTGTTGATTTTGGTGAAGATCGGTTAAGGAAAAGGGGTAGTTTACCAGCAACTTTTATATTGTAACAAGAGAAATTTTTTCATGACGAACGATAACTGCCGTAAATTCAAACAGAATCAAATAATTTTTACATATGTGCCTGAGTTGTAGAGGACTCAAGGCCTATTGATTTTGGCGAAGATTGGTTACGGGGAAAGGAAAGGATAGTTTACCTGAAACATTTTTTGTTGTAACAAGAGTAAAGTTCTTAATTTTGATAAATATAGTATCCTGATAAGATCTTAATAATCCACTGTAGGAACGTAGATGAAATATCTATAAATGAAGAGGTTAGTTGAACGGGGTAGGGGTAATTTTCTATAAATGAAAATTATAGTTGAAGGGGGAGGGGCTAATTTTTACTTTTATATATGTTCTACGTTATCGGCAACAAAGAAGTAGATTGTTGTTAAAATTCCTTCCCGGCCTGTTTGGCCGTAGACAAATGTTTTCTGCAAAACCAGACGTTTCGGCAGTGCCATCGACTTCCATCATCAGTGGAAATCGAGTGCGAAAACGTGAGGTGGTATACGTTAGTAACCACAGGTTAAGGCTGAAGCAGTAAGTAGAAAGAAGTAGTTTCTATGGAAAGATTTCATTTCGAAAATGATTTTAATTATAAATCTTAGAACATGTAAGTCATGTATGGTTCTCCATACTGATATTTTATTAGGTTCTATCAGTATTATCACGGTTAGTATTTTATTTTATAGTACTTGTGGAGATTTATAAAACGACACCTTAAATAACGTCCTACGCATGCGCGTTCCCGAGCTATACTAATTTTTCCAGGCAGCGAACCGGTGATTTTCCACTCCAAATTGGCGGCCATCTTGTGATGGCGTGTAACGTCACGCGCTCAAGCATAACATTGCGTGACATTCTCTAATACTTGCTCTTTTGATTCGTTTATTGTTTATTCAAATATGCATTACATTTCTAATGGTATTAAAGTTTGTCTTGTATACACGGAATCGTAACAACGACTTTCGCATAGGTTGCTCCCACACCGAACCCGCGGCGTAAGAAGTTTTCCGTCAAAAACCTCTGTGACAGAACATCACGCCTGCGGCATCAGGCTGGATTGCCTTTCAATGACTTGAAAACCTTCTTCTGCTACTTAATATTACAGTCGCTGAAGAAACGGGGCAATTTTCACTTCTTCTTCTGATAGTTCCTATCTGTTTCGGATGTTAGATAACATACAGTTTATTTTAACTTTCTGTACTGCTGCACAGAATCAGTCAGTTGTATTCATGCCAAACCAGGTGCTTAAGTTTCTCAGCCATGATATTCTTGGTCGCCCAACTCCTCTCTTTCCAAGTACTTTCCCTTGTTGTATGGACTGCAGTAAGTGAAATCTCTGTTCGTTTCTCATGAGATGTCCCAGATACTGAAGGTTTCTTATCTTCACTGTGTTAATGACTTTCCTTTCTTTCTTCATTTTTCTAAGAACTTCAACATTAGTTATATGTGCTGTCCATGAAATGCTCAGTATTCTACGGTAAAGCCACATTTCGAAAGATTCCAATTATTTAGTTCTGTTTTCGGTCAAAGTCCAAGATTCTACACCGTAGAAGAGGATCGAGAATACGTAGCAGCGTAAAAGTCTCATCTTTATGTTTATTGTTAAATCGTGACTTTTGAATAAACTGCTCATTCTAATGTATTCTGCTCTTGCCTTTTCAATTCTTCTCTTTATTTCTTGAGAGTGGTTCCATTGTTCATTGAGTATATTACCAAGATATGTAAATTTGCTTACCCGCTCAACTGGCGTTTGGTTTATATTAAGGGTGCAGTTTGTAAACTCGTTCTTAGATACAATCATTAGTTTCGTTTTATTAACATTGATGTCTAGACCATATCTACGGCTGCTTTCTGTCACTCTATTCACTAGTTGTTGCAGCCCCTCTAAGCTATCTGCGAATATGACGGTATCATCGCCATAACGTATGTTATTTATTCTTTCACCGTTCAGAGAGATTATCACATCACATTCATCTAAACCTTCTCTAAAAATACCATCCAAATAGATGTTGAATAAAAGCGGAGATAGTATACATCCTAATTTTTACTTTAATATTAATATTATAATCTCCTACAACTGATGGAATAACAGGCACAGGAAAGTTTCATAAAATAATACTACTAACGCCACGTTATTATGAGACGCATTAATAATGCAAAAACAAATAAACGAAATCGGACACTATTCGAGCACGAGATAATTGAAATTTCATCTCTTTTCGCTTTATCGTATAATCTTTTTTTATAATTAAAATTTACTAAATACGATTTTTAACATTTCACATTGAAAAGCTGCTCTCCGGTTCCAATAATTGTACTGTCAGTTTATCGTAGAATTGTGCAAACAATTACTGGATTTGTGCAACACTTTAGTGTTCATAGTGAATGTCGACTAGTTGTGGCGCATTAAATATTTAATTCAATATATACACAAAATAAAAAAACTATTTTCCTGTTTAATAATTTTCAATGAATTTACAATATTTTTCAAAATTCTATTCCCCTTTATTTTCTATTTAAATAATTAAACCAGTAGGTAATAACTCATTCGTCTGGTCATGAATATATAAATACTCCAAATAATTATTATTTATTTAAATGAGAGAATTGTTCTGTTGTACTACCACTACTTGGTCAACAAAATCTGTTATTGAAAGTACGAAGATTTTAAATTTGTTTTAGTAATGCATTGAAATACGATAGACTAAATTTATCGAGTGACGTTGGGGAAAAATCGATTAGGTTTTGAACCGTGACTCATATTTTGAATCACAGTTTCGATACCACATCTCGTATATCCAGAGCCTAAAATACTAATTACAAGTTCAACGTTTCAACGTTTCGATGGCTCTTCATCAGTATTCAACTTCATGTGTTCACAAGAAACTGTACTAACTATACAAAAATTATAATCTAAACTAAGGACTTTTTAACTTATGGAAGTGAAGCTTGGACGACGACGACGACGAGAAATGATGAACGAAGAATACAAACAAGCGAAATGAAGTTCTTGAAAAAAAAAAACAAAGATCAAATACGAAATTAAGATATAAGAACCGAGTTAAATGTAGGCCTATATTCTATGGCCAGCAGAATAACAAATAAAATGGAAAGGACAAATAAAATGGAGGCAGCATATCGAGAGAGTGGAAGATACGAGAGTACCCAAAGAAATAATAAGGTACAGACCTTAAGGAAGACGAGACATAGGTAGACCAAGGAAGAGATCTTCAGTGAAGACGAAACAGGCTGTAACCCTCTACCTTGATGTGGGGAAGAAGAAGAGACAACGGACTTTGGCATGGCCGGGTGTAGTAGAGAGCTGGAATAATAAAAATCGTGGCAACGTTGCATCTGAGGCCTATAAGCATAATGTAATAAAATAGCTAAAGTGAACATGTTATATTTTGATTTAATTTCATATCATTAGTAAAGTCATGAGTAGGCCTATTTATAGCTAAATCTAAATTATAGGTCTGTGCGCACTTAGTACTATACGTTTAAGTTGAAGAAATTAGTGAATTAGTGTTAGGCCTAATGAATTAATTTTGTTCAAATTATTAAAGTCGTATCATATGAATGAGTTAATTATTATATTTCTTAAATATTGTAACAGTATTTTACATAATAAACTTTTAGTTTGTAAAAAATGAAGAATTATAAAAACTGCCGTTAACCGGCAATTAAAGATGACGCGATTTGATTATAGAAATACGTAACTTAAGAAATCGTCTCTAGTCGGCCTCAAAGATCAGCGGGTTCCAGTGTTGCCACGTTTATTATTCAGGCCTTCTACTAGAGACTTCGGCCATCACAGAAAGTTAAAAGAAGCCATCAATGTTTCGGCCACCCAAACACTCAACAGCCGTCTTCAGGCTGACTGTAAATTAATACACCATGAATATAAGTTCTAAATAATACTCTATCAACGGCTGACAGGTTGTTAAAAATTAACAAGTGTTCACATGGTGTATGATCAAACGACTAAATCATCATCATCACCACTCCAAGGACTAGGCCTTAGACCTGTTGCGGAACCCATCTCCTCCTCGGTTTACCAACATCTGTCTTCCCAGTAGGGTGATATAAAAGGCAGCCACAGGTAGACGAATATCAGGCATGCCATTCAACTGTTCACACCATCTCCTTCTGTGGTCTTCAGTTTTCTGGTGCAATGATACAATGTTTAAATTGCGTCTAATATCCTCGTTCCGTCTCCGACCAAGAGAGAACAATCTTGCGTCCCTCTTAGAAATTGCATTTCGGCTGCCTGAATCCTCTGCACATCCCTTTTACCAAGAGTCCATGTCTCACTAGCATACAGGAATGTGGAGGCAGCCTGAGTTTTATATAATTTCATTCGAGTATCCTTCCGTGTTTTAGTTTTCAGGTACCTATGAATCGTTCCAAAGATGCGTCTAAATCTTGTTAGCTTACTAGCCGTATTCTTAGCCGATTTTAGAGGCTCGTATGAGTTCTGTAAGTACACATATTTTTACTTAAACAGATTACTGGCCTGCTGTAAAACCCCCAACCTGGAGGAGCAGGAACTTTGATTTTGGGCTGCTCTTCCCCTAGATAGTTCCTTTCACCTCAGCTGACGAGCTCTGTCTGCCCGATCGCAGTAGACCAACTAACTTAGCCCATGTGTGCAGCCGTTGGACCTACTGTAGGCTCCTCCGCCTCCACACTAGATGCACACCCTGCTCCCTACGTGCACCATCCTTCCAGGCCAGGACCCAGGATACCACCAGGCTGCCACATCTCTCGTTTTATCGCCGATCCACTCCGCCGAAGTGATTGGCTACCACAACCCCTTGGAGTGGATTGGTCGGCGTGACAAGGCCCATGGCTACCACAACCCCTTGGAGTGGATTGCTCGGCGCAACAGGGCCCACCAACGTGTAGGTGAGAGTGGAGTTGGGGTGGAGAGGCTAGTGCATTTCTCTTCAATGAAAGCATATGTTCGCGTCACACCCCTTTTCGGACTCTTCAAACGACTAAATAATACAAATAAATGCCTACTTGGAAAAAACACAAAACAAACACATGACACAATGCACAATGGACACGAGCACTTGAAAACTACCAAGGTCGCAGTGTTTTGTTGATCGTATACTACGTGAACTTTTTTATTTTAATGTTTTACTTTCTATCACTTGTTGATAGAGACTCTTTGATATATTAACTAATTACTTATATTAATCATGTATTAGTTATATTTTTACTGAAGATGGCTGCCAAATTTTTTGGGGGTGGTCGAAATGTCGCCCATCTAAAACTTTCTGTGATGGCCAAAGGCCGTCATTTAGATTCTAATGTCTATAATTCGTTACATGCATCTTTTAAAGAAGGTACAATAATTTTTCAGCATAGAAATTGATAAGTAAAAAAAAGATGTTATACGCCATTTTTCCTGGAGTACAAAAAACTGTAATTTCTTCAACAAAAACGATTTTGGTTTATATGTAATGAAACGTGACATAGTAAATTACTCTGCATATTGATAAAGCAGCTGAGAAATCCAGATTTGACAGGTATAGGAGAACATGGAGAGGTGACACAAGCAACACTCTCTCTCACGCTCTCCCTCTATATCTGTATCTCTCTCCCCTCTCCCTCCCTTCCTCATTCTCACTCACACCCTCTCTCTCTCTCTCTCTCTCTCTCTCTCTCCCCACCATTTAGAAGAACACAGAGAAGATGGTATGAGAAATATTCTCCCTTTTCCTCTTTCTGTCTTTCTTTCTTTCTATCTTTCTGTTTTTCTCTCTTTCTTCTTTCTCTCTTTCTCTCTCTTTCTTTCCATTTCTTCCCCCATCTCTCTCTCTCCCTTTAGGACAACATGAACAAGATGCCATGAAAATATTCTCTCTCTCTCTCTCTCTCTCTCTCTCTCTCTCTCTCTCTCTCTCTCTCTCTCTCTCTCTCTCTCTCCATAAATTGAGGCTGAGATTTTCCTCAATAACTGACGAAATAATTAAAACTAATTTTAAATTGAATTTTTGACGACAGTAATATCAATCATATTTATTCATGTACTTTCCGCGAAAACTAAAATCATTTTTTCCAACTTTAAAAAAAGTAAATTTTTATTAAATATTCAGTAGCAAATAAAGTGTTATTGTGTAGTACAAAAATTAGTTTTTAATAGAGAATAAGTTTTCGATTTAATTTTTGTCACTTATTAGATCATCAATTTTTAGTTATGTATAGGAAAAGTGGAGAGAGACAGAAGGGAATTGAGGGAATAAATGATTGATAAACGGGGTGGGGGCAAACGCAGCGGAATGGAGTACCGCTGATAGAAGTCAAGACCGTTTGATAGAAGTACAGAATAACACTAATTAAGTTCAACTTGTTCTTATGAAACACACACACACACACACACACACACACACACACACACACACACACACACACACACACACACACACACACACACACACACGAGAGTCGATACGAATGACATCGACCTTTGTGTAAAATTTACGTTTCAGTGTAAGTGTAAGTTATCTGAAGTTTACCTCCTAGGACGTGTATAAAACTTGAAATTACATCAAGTTTCTACGCCGACCATGTGTACTACGACATTGTTAGAGTGGATCGAATCCACTGATTACTTTCTATATGTTCTGTCTTCCCCTTCTTCAAATAACTTCCTCTCTCCTTGTCTTACTTAATCTACTTCTCCTTTTTTGCTGTCATACAGTCATCACACTACTGAATTCACATTTTCCACTCGTAACTTGCTAGTCGAAATAATGATTAAAAGAGACATGAAATATTCATGTTCTCATACGCGCATGCGTCGTTCACACATTTTCTACGTTACGCTAGTGTAATTCTCAGCGCTTCCAACAGTGAAGTGTGTAGTTCTGACAGTGCTGTTGGTAATAATAACGGTTGTGAATACTCACGTGAATGACAATATAAATAATCGAAATAAATTATGGTGAGACGTTTTCTTCTTCTCCGCAACGCCAAGGCATAGGCTTAGGGAACGGTTACACGAGCGTTTCTTCTTCTCCTCAACGCCGTGGCATAGGCTTAGGGTACGGTTACACGAGCGTTTCTTCTTCTCCTCAACGCCGAGGCATAGGCTTAGGGTACGGTTACACGAGCGTTTCTTCTTCTCCTCAACGCCGAGGCATAGGCTTAGGGTACGGTTACACGAGCGTTTCTTCTTCTCCTCAACGCCGAGGCATAGGCTTAGGGTACGGTTACACGAGCGTTTCTTCTTCTCCTCAACGCCGAGGCATAGGCTTAGGGTACGGTTACACGAGCGTTTCTTCTTCTCCTCAACGCCGAGGCATAGGCTTAGGGTACGGTTACACGAGCGTTTCTTCTTCTCCTCACGCCGAGGCATAGGCTTAGGGTACGGTTTTAAAAGGGTGCAATTTTAAAACCAAATATTTACTAATCTAATTTAGCCACGCATTGTATAGGCCTAAATAATAAACAGCAATTTCCCGACATTGAAAATATGAAGTTGATTAAAAACTTAAGAAAAGGCCAAAAACTAAATATTTGGGAAAATCTTAATATTTTCAAACATGATGACAGTTATTTACTAATTAAAGAACAAACTCAAATGAAAATAAAATAAGATACTCTATTAAAAATTATAAATTCATCAAAATAAACTAAATATATACATAAAACATTTCCAATATAACCTATAAAACAGCTGATTGAATAAATGAGCATTAAAACAATCGACAAATAAAATCAAATTAAATCAATCATTTCTTTTATATTCGATTATATGTTATTTTTTAAATTGAAATCGAATCAGTTCAATTGTTTGATAATGCATTTATAAACCTCTGATGATACTGATGTGATCAGTGAAAGATGGTCAGGTGTAGATACAATAATAACTTTACTTGTAGAATTAGTTAATATTTGTAGAACTATTCATAATGTAGAATAATGAATGTACGTCTCATGAAGGGAACAACGACTTGCAGCTTGTCACGTGAGCTGCAGTGCACGTGAATGGCGGAATAATACTGTCACGCCATCAGTGAACGTTCTACATGTTAGAGCCCAACTGTAATGTCTGTGTGTGTACGTGACACTTAACATGCGTCAACCATCGAGGCTGTTCCAGACTTCACCGGTCACGCACTGTGTTCAAGGCCGCAATCAATTACGCTCTAGTGTTTTCGAGTAGTGTTGACGCGTATTATAGATTATTCTGGAACACTTGTGCTATCTATTTAAACAACGACAGCTGCCGCTGTGAGGTCAGTTTAAGTGGCGATTTATTCAAGTGACGTTCGAAGTATTGTGGCGAAGTGTTATTGTTATATAATTGTGCGGGACTCCATTAGTTAACATTATTATTGCGTGTGGACAAATTTGGTCAGATTATTGTACAAGGTGATTATAAACTATATTTGTGAGTAATTAAAGCTGGTGATTAGTGGTTTAATTGATGTCTTGTATTTTGTTTTCCACTGAACCATTCGACGATCTGTTCGACCGTCGTAACAATACATAAGGGATCTTTCTTTACTTCATCTCCGAAGTGACGCTGGACAAATGATGGTGTTGAGGATCAGGAGGTATTTCAAAGCTTTCATAATATCACTTTTGTATCATTAAATATTCAATACTTGATACCGACTTCAATTTCTAATTGCTGTTGATTGTGAAAAGTTAATAAACTAATTCAATTATGGTTTCTAGTTGATATCGTAAACAATATCAACTAGAAACCATAAATAATACGGTTGATAAATAATATTCTTACTAATTTTGTTACGCAATGTTATACAAAGCGCATTGTGATCACACCACAAAAAGAAAAAGTATCATACTTTACTTTAATAAAGCGCTCGGTCTTGGGCGTATGTGTCTGCCTCTCTACATCTGTATATAATAACAACGTAATTATATATAAAAGAAAAAAAGAGATTTACAATTTCTACTCTCAAAGAGTTTCTATTTGAAATATTCATTACGAGCTCATGAATGTGTAAATAGTTCATTTAGATATAATGATTTATTTAAATGAGAAAATTGTTGTTTCTTATTTTTGTTTATTACAGTGTGTTTGTAATAGATGTAATTGTATAACGTCTGTTTTCAATTTACTTTAGAACACATTCACAAAGAAAGGGTTTGTTTGTTATAATTTATGTATAGAAGTGGCTGAATAGTTAGCATATAATTTAATAATAACGGATTGAAATGCGGTTTTGAATATTAAAGAGGTTTATACTAATATCGTTAACAAGAGTGTAACATTTTCCCGTTTCTGGTCCACTCAATATCCCTACTCTAGACCACGTTCTCCTATTCTGTGAAACCTCGCTTTACACCAACATTTAGGCCTACTGTAATCTCTATAGGCTCTATCCCGTAACTTTGAACTTCTCAGTGTCTCTAATGACTAATTATTTTTTATTATTTAGTGACTAAGCAAGTAACTAGATTTATTTATCCATTATTTAGTGACTAAGCAATATTTTTTTCTTTCCCTTTCAAGCTGCGTCAAAATTCTGTGCCTTTGTGAACGAGACCTCTCAGACTCCAGATTCCCAAATACTATATTACCGTTATACCAATGCAAAAGTATAAAGATGTTACCTTCTTTAACCACTCTGTCCGTCTGAAGTTCCCTCTTAAACGTTAACGTAACGAAACGTTCTTTTAAGGACGTTACCAGTGTCCCGTAGAATAAGGCCAGTACTCATAATAGTATTAGGAGTAGTAGCTATGGCCTCTTCTCCTGCTGTTAGGTTTCATTCGGAGACCGACTTCCGACCATTTGCCACTTTTAACCCTGGTCAGACCGTTAACTGGTTACCATAAAATAACAGAAAGAAACAGACAACAGTTGATGTATGAGAAAAGGGAAGATTTCCTAACTTGAAAAAACAGACATTTGTAATGAGAAGAGATAAACTAAACAGTAAACAGACAGACAGAGAAAATATGCAAGGCTACGGTACAAATAATAAGGAGGAGTGGTAAATAGTAGGCAAGAATATAGAAAATAAGAAAAAATACTGAGAAACTACTGGAGAGAGAAAAAGCAGTAGCATAAATTTGTATTCAGTGCCAAATCATTGGGATATTAAATCATTCAATCCCCCCCCAAAAAAAATTAAACATTAGTGCACTTATTTCTGTGTATTTTAAAATAAATGGACTGAACTTGACTGATTTTGCACTAAATTTTTGTACCTTTTGATGCAACGGGATTATTACAACTGAGTCGCGACTACGCTGTCTTCTCTACTTCGTTGTCCAAGAAGTCTCCCTTTCAAAATAAGCTGCAAGACTTTGTATTTCTCACCACGCAATAAATGTTCCAAATTAGCGATCTTCCTGCATCGAATGGTTGCTAGGAAGCATGGCCGAGATTTTCTGCGTTCTTGTGTGTAGCCACATTTCTAGAGCTTCCAGCTTGCAGAAGGTTTTCGACTGTAGCGCCTCTGCTTTACAGTAAAAGACTCAACTCCGTCATATCTACAGACCACACGTGGCTGTGTCAGTTTTCAATGTACAACATCAACGCAAGGCAGTGACTTCACTCCCTTGAAAAGGGCCGTCCTGTTTAAATACGGGTCTTAATTTTTATATAAGGAGCAAGTATAGCTATAGGTTTTCAAACGAATTATTTTTAATTATTTTTGCGAATGTTGTGTATTACTACGAATACTGTTTTAAATTTAGGGGCACCACGATCGAAAAATGGAACTCAAAATGTTAAGAAAATTGTAATAGTGTATGTAGGAGATGAAGTTATGAGGAATCTTATTTAAAGTGCAAACTCAATGTCTTTAATAATTTTACATAATTAATATCGCACAACAGTGCTTGAATTGTTTTCAAAAATTTTGCAAGACGTGTTAACAAAAAAAAAACTTGATATATTATTATATATCATTGTATAAATTGTTGATTATTATTGTTATTGTTATGTATTTCTGTAAAAAGAGTTAGATGTAGATGGAATGGAAACAAACTAATGTCTATGGAAACAAACATAAACTTAAAAACTACGACTAAATTATTTGTTATTTAGGCATTTTGGTTATAAATTTAACTATAAAAGCGATGTATTAATTTGAAATTTTTAGTGTTTATCTACTGACTGTCTGCTTTACAATTTGTTGTTTTACTAAAAAAAAAGTGTCGAAAAATCACGGTTTTTGTAAAATTTTGATAATTGGAAAATTATAAACTTTTAAAATTTATCTAGTAAATAATATATTCCGTTAAAAATAGTGAACGTGTTGTGCTCTGCAGGCAGCTTACTGCTTATTTATTTGGCGTCACCTCTCCTTCCCTGACTGGACCGATCACGTTTCTCAGAGTTTTCCATTCAAACCTGTAAGTTGTTTCAAAGTTTTCTTCCCGATTCTATGTTTACTGACACATGTTGCGATGAGCACGATTGTAGATAGAATGCGTGGGCCGTCAGTCACCACACAACATAGTTATTAACAATTTCATTTATATCAAACCACTTGTGAATTAATGTGTACAATTGTAGCTTTTACCTAATGAGTTACCACGGATTGTTAACACAGTTAAAATATTAACTACACAACGTTTGGACCACTACTAATCCGCTCTTGTCTTCACATATAACATGAGCTCAATCTAGTAATATAACAATGAACTACCTGATATAATTTGCAATAACAAGTGAAAAATTCTCGAACCACTAATACAGTAAAATCCTGGTTATCCGAATTTCGGTTAACCGAAACCCTTGTTAGCCGAAACTAACGAAAAAAGTATTAACACACTGTTAAAACTAAATACAGCGATTTCAAATAATTCAATTTAAAATAAGAGAAATGAGTGAATTAAAACCAACATTCCAGATGACAGGAAAGTGGCTCTAAAGATATGAAATTACTAATAAACAGTAATCTGTATTTCTGTTAAATGGTCATTCTTTAAATGTTACACGTTCACACTTTTTATCTCACGTCATACTTACGTGTTTTCATTGTACGATCACGGTTCAATGAAAGTGACGAATCATCAATTACGGTTCTTGATCAAAGTGACGAATCAAAGTCCCGTTGATGTACTGTTGGCCATTACATAGCCGTAAGAAAACGCAGGGAATAATTAAACACAAACTCGGACTTTTTCTAAAAACTTTTAATCACTACAGCTATTTACTAATAATATTATGTAACCTAAATATACACTTTTATTGTTTAAATAAATAAATATTTTATTGCTATTGCGTTATTGAATTTACACACACCAGTTAGCCTAAATTTTCGGTTATCCGAAATCGTTCTGCCCAACATTATTTTGGACAGTCGGTATATTACTGTAGCCCTAATTGTTAAAACAGACAACAAACTACAAAACATGAATAAAAAATATAATAAAAACAAAAGGAAATCCCTACATATTTTGGATGTCCACTGAGTAGGAACGAAACTCCATTAATGATAACAAAATTAAGATACACCTCTACGCGGCAGGCAGCGGAGTCAGCCTCCTAGGGCCTACCTCACAGTCACTCACCCGTTCACTATGATTTACAAACCTCTTCAGATTCCTTAACCAAATCCTACGCATATCTCTACTGGGCTGGCTGATACAATCATCTTTCACAGGCATTAAAGATTTTCTGCTTATCGAAGTTAGTTTCCCACGTCATATGTCTATTTAACATCCTGTCCACCTGAACGGCATTTTATGTTGTTCGTACCACAGATGTTCAGCAAATTTAGAAATATTACCCTTCCCTTGCTTAATAGTGTTGCTTGTGTTCTGCGAGACGTACTACCAGGTGCCTTGAAGTTTCGCCAAAATTCCGTAATACACACCAACACGGGAATGATACATACCCCACGGGAACATTACATTGCATTACGGGATACGTAACATAAGTGTTTTTGGGCTCCAACTTTGATAATATCGGTTCGACATTGAACAACAGTCTCTTTGTGTTCTGGGAGCGAAAGGCAGTAAGCAGAACATATTTCGTTGCAGTCTTCCGATATCCCACGAACATATGAAATGACTAACATAGCCCTCTCGCTCTCTTTGTTTATACCGTAAGTGATTTTTTCATTGCCAAACTTGTAGCCTTGTTTTCCTTCTTAACATGTGACGAATCAAAATCTCCGTGAATGTCGCAGTGGCAACGAGACCGGCCCCCCCCCCCGCCGGTTTGAAATGTAGGAAAATAAATTTGTGTTATTACCGTTTACTTTAACGAACTTGCTTTCCGGACATTATCACATGTTTTACAACAAAATTAAAGATAGTAATGCTGATTAGTCTTCATTTGTTTTTCTTTTGTATACAGCCAACCCTACCCCGGACCACCCTCCCAAGGTTAAATTATAGGTACGCCACTTTTGGTGTGGTCCTACCAGTGTGTTCTTTGTTTTTTATCTCGTAGAAATTGCTCCCTGTGTTTCTCTGCTATTCCATTTGCTTTCACTAAACCATCCAGTAACCCATGTAAACATATTCTATTATTATTAGCATACCCAGTTATTACAAGGTACGCTAAGTAGTAATACTTATGCTTAAACTTTGTAATATGATGGCTGCAATCTCCGTTGTTAACACTGCTCAACAACGAGGGGTAACGGACTAGGACAATGAACTGGTCGTCTCTGGCCGCGAAGTTTTACTTTGGTAGAATCTGAATTACATTACCGCTACGCTTGGATTGTTTCAGCACAAAGTTTGACATCGTGTCCAGCTGAATCCGAACCAAGTTGGAGAGCACAAATCTGAAGTTATATTATTCATCCCTTTTAATAATAATAATAATTTGTATTATTAAATTATAAAAAAATAGTTTTTTCATTATTATTAAATTATATAAGACAGGAATTAAAAGTACTAAACTAGTAACGGAACTAGCGAAAACTATAAAAAAAAGATGGAAAGAGCATGTTATGCGCAGTCTCCAGAAAGAATTCCAACAATAATCCTGAATTATAAGTCAACCGGCGGAAGGAGAAATGATGGCAGACCGAGACGGAGATGGTGAAGCCGGAACAGGCAACCTGTTTAATTCTGTACAGATAGACGATGATGATTATTAAATTATATTATTATAATAGATTTGTCCTGTAAATAAATTATAATTACATTTTTTGCATCTCCAGATCGCTATTATGATTAACTTAAGAATTTTTTTTTACCTTGTATAATCCACTAGGCGATCTCAGTTGTTTACATACAACATGTTTCGGGGACTAAATCCCCATCTTCAGGTACAGTAAAAAATTATTATTCCCCTAATACATAGGGGTCGTCGAACATTCCTTTGGAGGAATGTTCAGGGGTATATAGAATCCAGTGCAGTGAGTGCGATAAGTTCTGTATCGGACAAACGGGGAGGAAACTTATCGAAAGATTTAAAGAACACCTACCAAAAAAGAAACCCCAAACCACCTCATCAAATTACGCACTCCACCTCATAAACGAAAACCATAATTACACCGGATTCAAAGAGAACATGGAGCCGATACATGTTTTTAATAAAGGTAATTTCCTGAATGCTTTAGAAGAGTTTGAAATATACAAGGCATCCAAAGTAAATAAAGAGCAGTTATTCAACGATCAGCTATCATTTAAATCCAATAAATTATATGATACCGCGTTGATGATAAGCAATGAAGCACGAACACAGGCTAGTTGACGATCGGAGGTCGACCGGTGCACCGAGTCGCTTTTAACGTGTTCATGTGTTTGTGTTATATGTTAATTTATTCAGTGATTTTTGTGCGTGTGTTTTTATGTATAAACATTTTAATCATATCGACGACCCCTATGTATTAGGGGAATAATAATTTTTTACTGTACCTGAAGATGGGGATTTAGTCCCCGAAACATGTTGTATGTAAAAAACTGAGATCGCCTAGTGGATTATATAAGGTAAAAAAATTCTTAAGTTAAAATTATAATTATTTTTCCTGACAAACGATTTACAAATTTGTCTTTTGTATTATAGGATGTTATAATGCATAATGGAGGATAAGATCTAATCAAGAAATAGACTCCGTTCTAAAACAGGGGTATATCGTACGATTTATAAATTCCAGAAGAATCAGCTGGATAGGGCTTGTAGAAAGAACGGACAACCAAAGATTCCCCAAAAGGGTAATAAGTGGGCACATAGATGAACGCAGAAGACGAGGCAGGGCAAGGAAATGATGGCAAGACGACGTGGAAGAAGAGCTAACTAGGATGAGTATTGGCTCGTGGAAGACCAGGGCACATGATCGGACTGTCTGAAGGCAGATCATTAGGGAGGCTAAGATCCAAATATCAACAAGGGAAGTCTGTAGCGCCGGATATGTATGTAGCCTATCTACGTATTCTAAGATTACAAAGTCAGCATTGCGTGTGCGGAAGCGTGCGTGTATAACATGTTCAGAATAACGGTACTGAAGAGATCTTATAGACGTACATCTGTGACTCTTCACCGAACCGTGTACTTTGTTAGGGGTGAGGTGGGGGGGTTTAACGGGCACTTCTCACTTCAACACTAGCACTTATTGCTGAAGCACTTAACCCCGTTTAATCGCAACGCACTACACTATAACGTAATTTCCCGGCATCGTTAATTGGAATTGTTTCCTCTTAACCTTCATCACAACTGCCACCGCCTGCCTGATCTTGTGACTTTCGCAAACAGCTAACAGTCGGGAAACTTCTGCATTTAGCACTTCAACAGTTATGTTGTCTAATGCTAAAATAGGATCATATCTTCATCTTTCCGTTTTCGTCCCCTTTGAAAAGGCAGCTATTACAGAAATTCTGATTTCAGATGCAATCTGCTCTAAATAAATCAATTGAGGTACACTGGAACCATTTTCTTAGGTTTGCAACCAGGAAATACGCCTTCTACCTTGTATTTTTTTTTTTTTTTTGTATTATTAACTGTAGAAGTTGATATTTTTCTCCTCCAATGACCTTCCGTACACGCTGGAGTTTCCGAACGTTTATAATATTCATTACTTCCATTGTCTTCTTCATTCTACTGAGAACCTCGTCGTTTGTGACATATCCATATAACTAATTCTCACGATCCTTCTGTAGGCCCACACTATAAACGCCAGTTTCTATTCGGTGCTTTTCTTTGAGGTCCAAACTTCCAAAGCATAGAACAGTGTTGGACAACACGTAACACTTCAACAATCTGATTTTGAGTTCACACTACGGTCTCAGCTGCACAGTACTTTCTTCATTCGACTGAAGACGCTCCACAGCTTTCCTAGTCTGGAGTTTATCTCTTCCCAATAGTCACTTTTACGACGGTCTCACTGATCGTCGTATGGTACAGTGGAAAACAAAATACACACACCAATGAAGTCACTAATTACCACTAATAACAAATACTGTATCAATTTGGAATCAACAATGTACTCTCATACAATAATTCAAATTAAATTTGTTCACACGCATCAAGCTTCTTCTCCTTCTTCTCCACGTCAAGGTAAAGGCTTACAGCCTGTTTCGCCTTCACTGAAGCCATCTCTTCCTTGGTCTACCTGTATATCGTCTTCCTTGAAGTCTGTATCTTATTACTTGTTTAGGTAGTCACATATCTTCTGTTCTCTAGATATGCTACTTCCATTTTATTATTATTTTTTTTTTAATTAAATAAGTTGCGTTAGTGGTTATAATCACAAACGGAATTAACACTGTTGCACACCACTTTAGAAAAATTATTCCTTTTAGCGCTTTCAAGCTTCACAGCTCATCATCAGATCGGAAATCAGTTTTCCATTTTATTTGTCCTTCCGTTATTCTGCTGGCCATAGAATATACAATTTAACTCGGTTCTTATATCTTCATTTCATATTTGGTCTCTAGCGGTGCAACCTTTGTTTTTTTTAAAGAACTTCATTTCGCTTGTGTATATTCTTTGTTCGTCACTTCTCGTCAGTGGCCAAGTTTCACTTCCATACACGCATTAATAATGTCATGTAATACAGTTTCACATTAATTATAACACATTTTATAACACTTTCCAGTAATCTTCAGCGACCCACTCGATCCGCAGTAAAGAAGTCGCTCACTGTAACTGACTGACAAAGCCACCCGCTGTGGCTTATATAGGTAGCGTAGGTGTTCCAAAATGACTTTCCATCCTTACTGCGTCAACAAGCACTGGAAAAGTCTTAGGGGTACTTGACTGCAATTTTGACAGACGCGCACCTGCTCGGCAACTGAGAAACGTGTAGAACGACACTCTCGTCTGTTCGAGAGCGTTCCGTTTTCTACTCATTATGTTTGCTCACTGTTAACGATCACATTGGCCGGCTGCTGTGTTTTTGATGTAATCACAAACTTCGTTTTACCAACGTTTAGTGTCAATCCACTATTGTCTCTGCCTCCACACGGCTGTTAATTAATCTCTGTAGAAACATCACATGAAAATGTTCAATTTATGAAGTACTCTTGTTTGAAAAAAATCTTAAGGCAGGATAAAGCAGAATGAAAAACACGTAGCACAGAAACACACAAAAATCTGTGGCGTATAAATAAGGCGTGAAGAAAATCTGATGATCCAGAAAGTGAATAAAAAACAAAATCTGAAAAGCTGTCCAACTAGTGGCTATAATTTGTTCTTCGAATATAAAGATTAAAACAAAATGTGGATAGTATCTCCTACTTGTTAAGAGTTAATAAGAAGGAAGTTCACTGGGAGAGATTAAGTACAACAACGTGTGACTGTACACAGTTAGAGTTTGTTAAGGGAAAAGTGGCGAAAGAAAAACGAGATATATACAGCATACGGTGATAGGGAAACACGAAGAGATAAACAAGTTTCTTTGAACACGTGGTTAGCATAAAATTTCTCGCACAAATTTAGCGTTCAAGAGTTACAAGTTTACAATGTGTGAGGCTAACAAAGTTTACTATAAGCCCGGCTTCAGTGATCCTGGGGTAACTTATGTTGTAGTCAACTTTGTTCAGAACATAAACGGAATGCATAACCTTTGACACGTGTTGGGATAAACAGCCGGTGTCCAATGCTGTCGTTTGCAAACTATTACCAGAATGTAATTTTTCCTGTCCACATCGTCGATGTTAAAGCAAATCAGTCGTCATCATTATCATCATCACCACTCCAAGGATTTGGCCCACACTTCTGCTCGCTACTAGTCTAACATTTCCTACCACAGTTTACGCACTTTACTTTGTACATCATTCGTAAAATTTGTATTTCATAAAATTGTTTTCAACTACCGTATTGGCACTTTTCCTTTACCTACAAATGGCTCCTTGATTCGTTAGTGTTGTTCCTAAGTACTTGAAAACTGGCAGCACTTCACTAAGGACCCGTCTTCCATCTGTAGATTACTTTTTACTTCCCCGATCATCATTTTCCGAATCGCAAAGTTCTTCTTCTTCTTCTTCTTCTTCTTCTTCTTCTTCTTCTTCTTCTTCTTCTTCTTCTTCTTCTTCTTCTTCTTCTTCTTCTTCATCTTCTTCTTACAATTTTTTTGGGTTCTCCAACCGACAAGTCATGTTGGTAATCACCCATTACTTTTAATTTCAGACGATTTTTAACGCAGTAACTTGTTCTTCTCCAGGCCTTCTACATCCTTCACCGTTGGATAACTTGCCTGTCGTTAGAATTAGTCCGTAAGAGTAGTTATGGAACCGCACACCCTTATGGAATCCAGTGTCATAAACTAAAACAGTTTGAAATAAAACTTATAGTTTTACCTTATTTCCTTTCCATCTTGCGACTTCGTTATATGTCATACACGACATGTTTCGGGAAACATGTTCCCATCTTCAGGTTTAAAAACTTTTCGTTCTCACATGAAGAACTTGTCAACGTAAATAAAAGCTTTTACTAACATCATTAAAAACACACTACATTAATAACGTACCGCGCGAAGAATCAGTGCGCACTGTTCGGGTTCATAATCGCAACTGTTGATTTCTCATTTGTCTATAATCTGATAAACATGTTGTAACGCAGTATCGTACAAGCTGTTCGAGTTAAACGACAATTGATCGTTGAGCACTAGGCTTTTTTGTGTTCTCGATGCTTTGTAGATTTCGAATTCTTCTAAAGCGCTCATAATTCGCCTTTTGTTGCAAATATGTAACGGTTTCAAATTTTTTGCGCAACTAGTGTATCTGTGGTTATTATTAATCAAATGTAACGCGAAGTTGGAGGTAGTATATCTAATGCTGGCCTTCGGTATGTGTTCACTAAATCTATCTTTAAATTTTCGCCCTGTCTGGCCAATGTAAAACATGTCACAATCATCACACACAATTTTATACACACCCGAGTTATTTTCAAGTTCTGAATGTTTATTATGTCTGAAGAAATTCAGCAAGTTATTCGTGGTTTTAAAAAATACATTAATGTTTAGTTTTTTAAATACGTTTTTTATAACGTGTGGAAGAAGATTAGTATATTCGGTCGCGATGAAAGCGTTCTCTGTATTATTAGATTTAATCACTTTATTTGCTTTGGATTTGTGTTTACGAATCAGTTTGTCTATAATTGTGTCTTTATAATCACAAATTATAAAACAGTTTCACTGTATAATATCAGTATTAAACATAGAGCTGTTTATACTCTCATGTAGGGTTCCGCGGACGGTGTCCATTATGTTTTTGAAGTTTTCTTCCGATATGGACCGCGTCAAAAATGTCTTGTATGACAACGTTTCACTCATATTACAATGAGTATGATTACTGAGGATACTCATTGTAATATGAGTGAAACGTTGTCATACAAGACATTTTTGACACGGTCCATACCGGAAGAAGACTTCAAAAACATAGAGCTGCTTGTTTTATTTGAAGTTGATACTGACTCCAACAAAAATATTAGGCGCGCGCGCGAACATACAAACTTACACGCACGCACGCACGCACAGCGTAGAGCGTTGTCCCGCGGCGAAGCGTAAAAAGTGTCAACACTGCGATCGTCATTGCGTTTCAGCGGGGATTATTTGCCTCGTTACATTTTATAGTACCGTTGGCGTTATCATGACGGCACTGGCGTTTGATGTGCTTCCACATTGTTCTGCGTACAGAACACGTAATCTCGACCGAAGTTTTTTAAACAACGTTATATTTTTAATATGATAATGTTTTTAGGCTGGGGGTCTATCCACAAAAATGTAACGTCATCGAAAAATGTAACGCTTCTACACTTTCGATTCCCCACAGTCTAGAAATCTTCGGTCTCTGTCGTTTTAACATGATAATGTTTGTTATATAGTAAATATTTTTTATATGCACATTATACGTTTCAAAAGCGAAAAAACATTATATTGCTTCGATGTTTCGGTTTCGTCTGAACTTTTTTTATTACACTAAACGATAATTAAATGAAAACCCAAACGCATATTTTTGTCTTAATTTAGGTTACAGTAGATAAAGTTATATTTCTTTTATTAGACTAAAAAATAAAAATTCAGTGAAATAAAATATTCAATTTAATGAAGTAAATTTAATTCAATAAAAAATAAAATGAATATTTCTAACTTTATTTAGGTTTACAATAATAAAACCACTATTGTTAAACTTTTATATGTCAACAATACTTGATAATAAAATCGCAAATTGTTGGAAACACATGCAAGTACAAAGCATATTTTCATATGGCTTAGGTTTTCGCACATATTACTAGTCGTGATGTTGTTTCGGGATAGAGTAAATTGATCCCAGAACGTCAAATAAGATGTTAAGTAAAGGATGGCAGAGATTAATTAGCTGAAACATAACAAACGTGTTGGCTTTAGTTCCCTTCAGAAAGAACAAGCACAACTCAACGCGTCGAAAATATTGTGTGTGTGTGTGTGTGTGTGTGTGTGTGTGTGTGTGTGTGTGTGTGTGTGAGAGAGAGAGAGAGAGAGAGAGAGAGAGAGAGAGAGAGAGACGTTCATGCTTCCTTTGACATGCTGCGAACGTCAAACAATGAGTTCATCTTCATTCATATTGTTTCGCTGACCAGTGAAGTACTGTGGATAGGGGCCATCCAATTGCGCGCATTATAACCTACAGTCACTGTATGCAATTCTACAAACTACTGTAGCCTAGTACTTACCTGTAGGCCTGTCACTAAACGAACATTAAAATATTGTAGGCCTACATAATACTGCTTCCGCCAGCAGGATAACATAGGGAAGCCTTTGATTTAATAATGTGTTCTCACTTCCCGACACTTTCTCTGTACACCAATCAGATTACACCGTTTGTAAAATGATATTACCGTAATAATTTAGAGTACAAAAGCTTTCACGAAGGTTTTTACTTTATTTTTATCAATTACAGAAAATACGATCAGTGTAACCGCTATCCCGTTGTTTACAATATCATTATAAACGATGCTTTCGGTGAAGGGTTAGTGAGGATCGGTCAAAAATATAACACTAATTTTTTAACTTATTTGTGTCGACGTTTCAACAATGTTTATTATTAAGATAAATTTTGTAATTTTGTGTACAGGTATGTTTATATATTTTGTAATTGTCTTAAACAATTATAAAACTTATATTTATACGTATTTCTGATGATGCAATGAATAAGTAATGAAATATATTAAATACTACTAATAAAGATGTCAACAACACCATGGTGACCGGAATTAATTACCATAGTAACAAATAAATAAACAAAAGCTATTTAGCGGCATCGGAACTGTACATTTATCCATTCCTGCAGTAGATTTTCGATGTTTCATATAATATGCGATTGTATCGATCTATTATATTACGATGTGGAAAACAAGAAGTATAATAATTGTAAATTGTCCTATTACTTAATGCAAAGCGAAAGTAAGTTTTGTTTTCATTTGTGAAATTAGGTGACAACGGTTTTTGGTTTTTAGTTTACTGCTGAAATAAATAAAAGCCGTCGTTGAGGGAAACATAACGTTTAATTTGTTATACAATGGTTCTAACACAGTAACTCTCAAAATAAAGAATTTAGCGTTTTGGATTTAACAGGTACTTTATAAATATCTCCAAAGGCTTTATAAACGGGTACTTTTAAATCTCCAAAGGCTGTCGCACCAACATAAAAATTTAGTACAAGTTAAAATAGTAGGCCTACAAGTGTTGAAAACAGCTTTGGAGAGAATTTGACTAATGAGTACAAAATTGTTATAAGAGCCGACAGAACGCCATGTAGACACAGACAATAAAAATTATATTAAAATACTTATTAAAAGTCTGATATTCACGTGCGAAGCCGCGGGTAACAGCTAGTACACAAATAATTTAAAATATATTATTTATTGTTCGGCTAAAGCGATACGAGTAATTTTAATAAAAGTACAGAGAGTGTTCATTGCGTGAGAGACGTTTAGTAGTGAAAACGGATTTACACTGTCATATGGTTTGTCTACGTCTTTGTTAGATTCGTCCGTCCATAATCGATGCTACTACGCTTCCATAATTTGGCATTTTATTGACCTGTCGACTTCTTCGTGTTCAGCTAATATTCTGTAAGCTTCTGCTGGATCCTTTAAACTCCAACTCCATCCCTTCCCATTGTTGTAGCGATTCCCCTTATAGACGCTGCTATATGAATTTCAGTTGAAAATAAAAGTATTTGTATTACATTTAATTTTAATTTTTTTTTTATATCGGCCATCCGAAGACCACATGCCAATATGAATTCTTTATTCCTTGTTCTTTCCTTTTCCTCCAATATTCTGTCATCTTTTCACTATGTCTCTTCTTCCTGTCTTCAGTCCGCTTTGAACCTGCGTTTTTCTCTCTCCTACCCTGGACTCCTCCAATTTTTAATACTTTTGCCCGAAAAATTTCTCTTTTAATTGCTTCTTCTGCTTTTATATTATTTTTTTCTAAATCCTTTTGGACTTCTTTAATCCAACTTAATGTTGACTTCTTTTCCCAAAGGTATTTTAACATCTGTTTTGTTAACCTATTGTCGTCCATTCTATACAATGTCCAAAAAATAGTCTTCTTTTTCTCATTGTTTCTGTTATATTTTCTATACTTTGAAATACTTCATCATTACTTATTCATTTCCAAACTTCTGAAGTTTTTGTGGGATTGATATTTTTCTAATAATCCGTCTTCCCAATATTTCTAGTTTGTCTAAATTATAATTAAAAGCTAGACATTCACTTGCATATAGGCATCTGGCCTCGCTACTGTTTTGTAATGCCTTATTTTTGCATTTTTAGATATGCACATTGTATTGTAAATATAAGTTATACCACATGCTCTTTCCATTTTATGAATCCTTTTTTCTATAGCAGATTTTTCTAAACGATTCTGTTGAATTATTTCCACTAGATACGTAAATTTTTGAACACTATCTATGCGACCAATATCTGTTGCCAGGAATTTTGGCGTATTTTTAATGTTCCTGAGAAATTTGTTTTTTTCTGCAGAAATTCTTAAGCCTGTTCTACTGGCTATGTCCTCTAAAAAATTAATTTGTGTTACTGCAGATGTCAGATGTTCAGAAAGTATAGGAAAGCCATCTGCGAAATAAAATCTATTTTATTTATTGAGTCCATCATCAGCTGATTCGCGCTGGATTTTTCTAAATATTTTAGACACAGTAGCCTACTACTCTTGTGTATACTAAGTTTCGATGTTAAATAAAATTCAGTTTTTCGCAGCACTTCGAGATGTCAAAATCGGTCCTATAACAATAAAATATAGGGATAATTATAATTTTGTAAATTTCTGATGTTCAGGGTTATTCAAAAAGAATGAACCGATTTCATAACGGAATATTTTATTAAGGAAGAGTAATTCAAAATTGGCATCTACAGTAGTGTCCTTCGTTGACATCTATATTCAAGACAAGGAATGCCCACCATCAGTTCAAGGTCACATTACTTAAAGCTATGATTAGACCGGTGATAACATATGTCAGCGAGACTTGGACTCTGAACAAACAAGCCGCTAACATAGTCAATACTTTTGATAGGAGAATTTTGTGGAGAATATATGGCCAATGGGATACGGAGAATGCGTCACAATGAGGAAATGTACAAACTGTATAAAGACAATGATCTGGCTACCACCATCCGACTGCATAGATTGCAATGGGCAGGACACATAATTAGAATCGAAGCCAACCGAATACCTAGGAAGGTACTGTTTAGTCAAATCGAACGTAGAAGACCTGTCTGAAGACCCAAGAAACGCTGGATTGACGTAGTAGCGAATAATTTACTTAAAATAAAACGATCTACATCGATCGCCAAGGATAGGGGAAAATGGAGGCGGATGATTATGGAGGCTAAGGTTTGACTTCGAACTGTGACGCCATAGAACAAGAAGAACAAAAAGAATTCAAAATTGCAACAAAATCTCAAGTATTCTACTCACAATCAAGTTTTAATTCCTGTCATACAACTGTCCAATGTGCCCACGACTTGCACCACGGACAACATCAAGGCGATATGAGAATTCTTTACAGCGCGTAGTACCATAACACGATCCACTGAGTTGATCGCTGTTGTTATTCGATGTTTAAGGCCATCGAGTTAGGTAGTAGTTTGTAACGGTGGAAGAAAATCTCTATCTTTTACATGTCCCCTCAAGAAAAAATCACATACGGTGAGATCTGATGATTGAGGTCGGAAGAGCAAGGTTTTGGGCCCACTTCCGACCAATCCATGTTTGGGGCACTTTTTCATTCAAAAACGCTCGAACCACCTGGTGCCAAAGGAGCGGCGGTTCATTGTGTTGTAAAATAGTGTCATTTGAATCTGCTTGCAGTATCGGGAAGAGCCACTGTTGAAGCACGTCAAATGGTCAATGAGTCATTCCACGTCAATGCTTGAGAACTGAAAAATTGCTTCATGAAGTCGGTTCAATCTTTTTGACCACGTGTAAGACAGGAAATAAAAATTTATTGTGTGTAGAATACTTTTGATTTGGTTGGAATTTTGAATTACTCTTCCTTAATAAAATATTGCGTTATGAAATTGGTTCATTCTTTTTGAATAGCCCCGTATTTTTAGGTTACGCGATTCTAACGGTTGCCTTGAGTTATATTAGATTAAAGTTATGACACAACTATTATTTTGAGTCACTGATAAGCGCGTCGCACAACAAAACACAATGTATCTCGAAACGTTGCGAATGAACTGTATTTTATTTAATGCCGGAATTCGATATCCACAAAAGTCGTATTAGAATTAATACTGTCGAGAAATATTATTATTGCATTATATAACCTATGTTATTTATTATGGTAGACCTATTAAAAAATTGTACAAACAAATTATATGAATTATTAAGAAACATTTTTGAAAAATCCCGAATGTTGAAGAGGTACCGTCAAATTGGAAGATGGGGTAATTTCTACAATACAAGAGAATGGAAGCATAGATGATTGCAAAAATTATAGAGGCATAACAGTTACTAACACACTAAGTAGGCTTTATGGAAGAGTACTTAAACATTTTTTAGAAGCTAAATATAAGGAAATGGAGTTTGAAGAACAAGCAAGTTTGAGAGTTAATAGATCAACTATAGATCATATTTTCTCCTTACAGCAATTAATTGAAAAGAAAACAGTTCGATCTCAACCTCTTGATTTAGTTTCTATTGACACTGAAAAAGCCTATGACAATGTACCGTTAGCCTATCTGTGGACAGCTTTAAGATCAACTAGTATCAACCCCATTATCATAAAAGCTATACAAAATTTCTATAACAATTCAATATCGAGAATAAAAATAGGAAAGAATTTGTCACCAGAGTTTCAAGTGACCAAAGGTTTACGCCAAATATGTTGTCTATCACCCACGCTTTTTAAAATATATACGGAGAAGGCAATAGAGACTTGGAAAAAAATGTGCAGGAACATGGGAATTGCACTTGCTGGTGGTACAGTACATTCACTACAGTTTGCTCATGACCAATAACATTTGGCTCAAGATTTTGAAGACATAGAGTACATGACTAGAAATTTGATACAGGAATATCAGAAATGTAAACTAAAGATAAATATGAATAAAACAAAATACATAGCAATAGATGACCTTCATAAAGACTTGAGGGCACCAGGTACTGCCTATCTCGCCCATGTTAAATTTGACAATTTGTGGTACACTTTTCTCAGAAACCGGTAACAAAATCTTTATAAAATTTTAAAAGTTATTTCTTTATTGTCGTGACAATATCAATAAGAAATTTATAGGCATTTGGTTGCCTAGTTTTTATTTTATGGTTAGTTATACAACACATTTAGAAAGGCGTAAAAAATCCAAATATAAACCTACGTAACTTATTTATTTGACAGTATAATGACTAAATATTTCTTTTTATTATTGATGGCAATACGAAGAGTAAGCTGTGAAAATTTCATAAAAATCGGTTGAGTAGTTTAGAAAATAATGGTACCGAAGTATGAAAAAAGTACACTTTCAGAAAACTCAATTTATTCTAAAACTTACACAAATATATTGAAGTAATGTTATTTTGTTGTCCATTAGTGAGTTCCGTAACCATAATCTGGATCATCAGAGTCATTCTCATTCTCCTGCAGTCTTCTTTTTATAGTTTCTCAGGCCTGACGAGCTCTTTTCTCGATTTCCTTCATCGCATTCCGCGCTTCAAAGATGCGCAGCTCACCTTGTCGCTTCAATCCAACGATACAGTTTGCACCACTCTTTGTCACATAACTTTTCCAGCACTCTCACCTTCCTCAAAACTCCTTCAGTGTAACAAACTACAGCATCATACACTCAATTCTTTAGTGTTGTAAGTCCAACAAAGTTATTTTTTGAAATTCTGGTCCAAACCATATTGTTGGATGATTCGTTTTGGTTCTGCGTCTTTCCATGTACGCATTTTTGCAACAATTTAGGATCAGCCAAGTCTCTGTATATGGGTTTATAGCTTCATGACTTGGCAAATTATTAGTAGGCTGTGGAGGGGTAACATGTTTAGTAGAAACAAAACATAACTTGCAAGGCTGCAAAATACTTATGTAATAGCCTAAAATTGTGTTTGCCCGGCGGTGACATGCTCTCACGTTAAGTCAAATAAAATTAATAAATAATCATCGGAATACCATATTTTTGGTATCTATGGATTCAGAGAATGATGCAGAATACAAATAAATAATAAACAACATTTCTAAAAAAAATATTTTTTTCCAGTACCGTACCGTACCTGGTTCCCTTGATATTGGAGGAAGACATGGGGAACAGTTCATATACAGAGGAATACAAGTATTTGGGGGTGAAAATTACTGCCAGTGGAAACAAGACAAAGAAAAACAATCAAAAATTAATTTGGGAAAGATAGCTATAACTACATTAAATGAAATTCTGTGGGTTAAGCAAATTACAGCTGAAACTAACACCAAAATATTTAAAACCATTGTTAGAAGTGTCATTACTTATGGCTCAGAAGTTTAGACTACTAATAAACACACAAGAACAAAATTAACGACAGCAGAGATGGACTTTTGGAGACGTTCGACAAGAGTATCCAGACTTGAGAAAATTATAAATGAAAGAATTATCATTTCACAGAAAGAATGCGAAAAATTCAATTGTTGATTTTATCAAAAAAAAAATATTGCAATGGTATGGAGACACGAAAAGAATGCCACAGGAAAGATTGGCCAAGGAGAGTTATGGAATGGACCGCACCAGGAAGAAAGAAAAGAGGAAGACCACCTATCACCTGGATAGAAGAAATTCAGACAATATTGTGGGAACGAGAAATTGAAGAAGATCTTTGGATGGACAAGAACCAGTGGAAGAGGAGAATTAAATCAATTCTGTAATATTTGATTCCGGAAGATAAGTAAAAATTGTACAACCGGAATAATAATAATATTTATTATGGTGTGTACATTATATTGGTTTAAAAAAGAAGTAAAGTACCGTTTACCAAATGGTAAAAGCTTAAGAGCATGATAATGTCTTTCAGCCGCCAGCTAAACGCAACATTATTATGGTTACTGACTGACTGATTGGTTACATACCTATCTACAGCTATGCAGTGTTGTTTGCTTGTTAGGTCTTTAATCTGCGACGGACGTTAGCACGTTAGCGGTCGCGGTTTTAGTTAACGATTCCCGGCTGGTAAATGATGACGTCATGCAGCGTGATGCGTTACAGAAATTTTCAAATGACCCCCAGCCATAAGACATTATCATGTCAAAAAAAATCACATATTAGAATTGTGCTTTATGAGAGAGCGTGTATCAGAGGCAGCTCTCCACCACGTACAAACAGGCTGGGTGTCGGACTGCAGGCCACTAATACGCGCACACCTGTCTACCCCCACATACCGCTATGCAAGCTGCAAACCCAGACGTCTAATTAAGGGGAAGCAGACCTGCGGCCGCCGTCAGTTTGCCCAAAAGAAATCCACTACGCGCATTCTTCACATACTTCACGAACGATTCGCTCGCTGATGACACTAATTTGGTCTTACACAGGCAAGTTGAAAAACTATTCATTATTTAGCTATAGAGTCGGGTAGAAGAATGCTATTTAATTACCTGGATGGTCGTACATTTCACGTTAGTGTGTTCTACAGGTAGCGTTAGTTGGGAAACGTTAATAACGTTTATTAGGACAGGGGCTGGCAGAAACAATCTAGGGGATGGTCGACGTTACTGCATTCCAGAAGTCGGCGTGGCGAATGTACGATTTTTTTCTATATTTGAGAACGTGTGACATTGTAAGAAGGTGAGTTTTCTTCCATTAAAAATCTAATTTTATTTTAATCGTCGTCACATCTTCACGAGTGTTATACTTCTTCTTCGCCTCTCCCTAGGCTTTGCTTTGTTTTGTTTCAGTGGTGCCTCTTTAATAACAGTTTATTATTATTCCGGCTGTGGTACAATGTTTACTCATTTTCCGGAAAAAAAGATTACAGAAGTGATTGAGTTCTCATCTTCCACTGCTGTTTGCCCATCCAAAGATCTTCTTCAATTTCTCGTTCCCTCATTGTAGTCTGGATTTCTTCTATCCAGGTGACAGGTGGTCTTTTCTTTCTTCCTGGTTGGGTCCATTCCATAACTCTCCTTGGCAATCTTTCCTGTGTCATTCTTTAAGTGTGTCCATACCTTTGTAATTTTTTTGTTTGGATAAAATCAACAATTGAATTTTTCACATTCATTCTGTCCTTAATGACTTCATTCCAATTTTCTCAAGTCTGTATGCTGTTATCAAAGGTCTCTAAAAGTCCGTCTCTGCTGTCATTAATTTTGTTCTTGTGCGTTTATTAGTAGTCCAAACTTCTGAGCCCCAAGTTATAATACTTCTAACAGTGGTTTCAAATATTTCGGTTTTAGTCTCTGTAATTTGTTTATTCCACAGGGTTCCATTTAATGTAGATATAGCCATGGTTACCAAATTAATTCTGGATTGTATTTCTTTGTGTTGCTTCCCACTGGCCGTAATTTTCACCCCTAAATACTTGTATTCTTCTGTGTTTTAATAACAGTTTTCTTGTTATTAACGAAACCTAAGAAAGTTTTTATCATAAGACAAATGGCGCCAACCGTACACAGTAACACCTTTGTGGTCCTTAAAAGGACCGTTGGACGAGAACTCTATTTGTTGCTGCGGCGGCGAGCGTTCTGCGCGAGCCGCGGAGTGATGTTAGCTTTCTGCCCCTCGCTGTTGGTTCTGAGCGGCAGTACTCGGCAGCGAGACGAAGAGTCGATGGGCTTCGCTTCGTCTTCTTTCTCTTCCATTCCGCTCTTTCCTTCTTCCTTCTTCGGTCTGGCATCCTTCAAGTCGTCCGACGGAATGGAATTGTTTTGTGCTTTGCTCAGTGGTTTTTGGCGGCTCGTGGTTCTGACAGTTGGGGGTTCAATGTGTGAATGTTTCTATTAAGATACGAGCAATTATCCAATTCCCAAATAACACACGGGGTGGGTCGCAGCATGAAAAAAATAACTGTTGACAACTTGAAGTAGGCCTAATATTAGGTTGTGTGTAAATTATTCTAAAAATATACAGTTAAAATAAAGGGATAGTTAAATGTTTCTGTTTAATAGTTAAAACGGGAAGCGGCCTACCAAGTTCCTTAATTTTGCATTTATCTCTAATAAATAGAAAAGAAACATTTGTTTTTAAAATACATGGAACAATATTCAGTTTACCAAATCAATGAACTGAACACAAAAATAAGAAATACCTGAACACACACAAAAGTACAAGCAAACACTTTGAAGGTTATACACGCTTCGGTCAGCTTAATGTTACTATAATTATTTAATGACAACATTAAACACACTTTATTTTCGGAATACAATTACTTCCCTATTTTATTTTATTTTTAGACTTTACTGCATACATTCACATTTTCATTGCATTCTAAATGAAATAGAGTAATATGACACAAAACTGAAGGTAAACGGACAAGTTATGTGGTAAAAATCATAATAATGGGGAATGGCGGTATTTGAAAATGTTAAAATTCCCGGTCAGTGCGGGTTGCCCTCGTCGGAAATATTGGTCTCTATCGCTAACATTCGGGATTAGCGACTCTTGAACATAATTTTGCGTATACTGAATTCCTTCTTTAAAGCTGTCTACACAGTCTATGAGTTGCTGAGAGCTGTTTTGCACCTCAACCAATAGTAATGAACAATTCGCCTACTACGCGAATCCAATACTGTTCAGTCAACAAGATTAATCTCGCAAATCTTGTTATTTAAATATGAAACCATTCGCTCAACAAATTCTTAAACGTATTTAAATTATTTAGGTGGTTCATTGAACCTTTGAACCTTATGGACGAGCCGCCACTGGCATTGTTACTAGTGCTCGTCTTGGTCCCGTGGCCTGATTGCAGCGTCCGGAAAGTGCCCGATGACTTCCAGATAAAAACAGTGCTGGTATTTCTGAGACGGTGTCTAAAACTGAGAGGGGACCCGCCAACGCGATTATTACATACATGGCGCCGGAAGCTTGATGACACAATTTTGATTACTTTAGTGACACTGTCTGTGGCGTCGATTCTGGCAGCATATGCCGCCCGTCTGGAACACCGCGGCAGACGTCCTGAGGTGTCTCCGTACAGAGAACCTCCGTACCGGTGGACAAGGCAGACACTACCAAGCAGCGTGCTAGAGACATACTTGAGAAATGTAGTTCCTGAAGAATAGAGTGGAGTATGACGAGAGGAATGGAAATTGCTCGGGTCTATTCACAAATAGCGAAGCTGACATTATGGGAGGTCATCAAGAATCGCTCGAGACTGGTAGTGGTACAGACGTACTGATGGTTCGTATCTCGCTAGACTAGTTCCTCCTTCCCTTTTATACAACAGAACATTGTTTATCCGAACTTAATGCGACCGTAACCAGTACAGATTACCTAGTCCGGATGACACTACAATAATGCTCCTATAATATGGGAGACACGAAAGAGCGTTGGGCCTTACCATGAAGGATAAAGAAAACGGAAATATAAAAAAAAATTAAAAACCTGCTGAGAAAACATAGTAAATTAAGGAAACATGAAGAGGCCTTAATAATGTAAAAATTACAACAATTTTTAATTACGAGACACTGCAGCCATTTTAGGAGCTCGCTTCGGTGTGAACACTGCAAGTTGTCTGTTGTTTAGAGATGGTTCAAATTTTGTATCCTGGATCATCCCATATACATAAAACTCAAAGTCTGAGGATTTCTTTGTACTGAATATAAATCCACACCGTTACACCGATTGCCAGGAAATTTTGCACAGGTACCCTTTGACAAAGGCGAAAAACACTAACTAGGAATTTGATATTCTGACCCGTTCGCACGATTTAGACCCATTTTAATTATGTCATTTCGTTGATGTGTATAAAGATGTCAACAACACCATGGAAACCAGAATTAATTACCATAGTAACAAGTAAATAAACAAATGCTGTTTAGCGGCATCATTGAACAGTCCCTGTGACCACCCTCGTGCGTGTTACAATCATAGCTAAAACGCAGCAGGTTGCGTTTCGATGCGGGAGACCTTGAAAACGCTGCAAAGTCGACTACCGTGCGGTTTCTCCACGTCCGTGTAACCAATTGCATTGCTGCCTGTGTGTTAAATTCAACGGGTTTCCCACCTCTCAGAAAATCTCAATCCCTAACGACCCATGACCAATAACGCGGTTAAAATAACCTATAAATAGAAACAAACCTGCGCAGAAAACACAAAAATAAAGATAATTTGACGAATGACGAATTAAAAAAATTGTCTTACCTGCCTTTTTATTGCGGTAATCATAATAATAAAATGGAAACGTAAACATTAGATACTGAGATAAATTAAAATGAAAAAATATAAAATTTTGTTAAAGTGAAATGAAATGTTTTCATAGAAACTACTTATTTGTTGTCAATAACGTATTAAACATAAAAAATTTATAAAATTTACTTTCTCCATCATCAGCTACCATTTTAATTTATAGAAAATTACCCCCTTCCCCTTCAAATACCCTTTTCATTTATAGATATTTCATCTACTTTTCTACAGTGGATTATTATGACCTTCTTTTAAGGATACTTTATTTCTCAAAATTTAGCACTTTACTATTGTTAAAACGTAAAACGTTGCAGGTAAACTAACCCTTCTCCTTAACCGATCTTCACCAAAATCAGTAGACCTCGAGTCCTCTACAATTCAGAACTGAATGCAAAGAATTATTTGATTCTGTTTGAATTTGCGGAAATTATCGTTTGACAGACAGACAGACACACAGACATTTTTCGAAAAATTACTTTTTTTATGTTTTGACGGTAGTACAATCAGAATCTGCCGTTATCTCGAACACGATTTTTTCGCCATGACCATACTTCCATTTCCTTATGGAACATGGAAGTAAAAATTGTCTTTTAAAAAAATGTCAATTAAAAGTGTAACAAGCCACGATATGTGGTTACAAATAAAAAATATTTATGTTCTTGTACAAAAGTAAAAAAAAAATTTTAATTTGGTAAAAATTTTCAAAAAACAAAATTTTTTATGATCCTTTTAATGTTCAATAATTTAAATAATAATTCTTGTATTGTGGT